>CM061919.1:2500974-2813103 GCA_031002005.1 Vandiemenella viatica | reverse complement strand
TATTCTTCCAGACGGCTCTGTTAGGATCATTGCCGATAACTGATTACCAGGTGTATGAATAAATGAAAATATGTTTGGAAAAAATTACTTCGTAAAATAGAGTTCTGTCTGCTGCAGTGTTTCAAGATATTGTCCGATTTTAATAAAACTTTAAAAATGTTGTTGAAATGATTACTAGACAGGTGTAAGCAAAAACAATCAAATAACGCTTTACAACATAACATGTTTAAAGGACCACTCGCATAGGAGGTGTGTTTTGACCAGAGATTTCCACCATTCGTAGATGTTAAATTGTAACGTTGAGATGAGCTATGTCTATGGGCGTATGTGCAGATAATTTTTTTATGAATAATTGTCACGCCAATGCAATTTAATTTGTTGTTTTATTTCCCGAACGCGTTTCACTTCATTCTCTGAAGCATCTTCAGCGGTTCTGTCTTTTGGGTGTTTATACAAGTAATTAAATTTGTTCGACGTTACAATTTAAACATGAAAATTATGGTATATAAAGATATAGGTTATATTACAATGCAGTGAAAGTGCTACACAATTATTCACAAATATGCAGCCGACACCTGTAATGCAAACTGCAGCTACAAACATAACTGATGCTGAAACACTGTACAATTACAAGCATACGTGGCCAATGAAAAATACAGAACCGCTGAAGATGCTTCAGTGAATGAAGTGAAACGCGTTCGGGAAATAAAACCAATGCAAATTCAATTGGATTGGCGTGACAATCATTCATAAAACATTTGATCCTATCGCAATTGAGGAAATGGCCCACAATATGCAGATGTGTAGTTACGAACGAAGTTTCTCTTGGCGTTGAGAATTTATAAAATGCTCTCTGGTCACTAGCCGAGTTAACGAAGTGTTATCACACGATATTTCGGCGATCACAATTCACTGTGGCCATCTTCTCGTGAAGTCACTTCACAATCGCCAAAGTATCGTGTGATAACACTTCGTTAACTCGACTAGTGACCAGAGAGCATTTTATAAAATATGTGTAGTTGCCATTTTGAAATGAATACTTTGAAGAATAGTGTCCGTAGAAAATAACATTTCTAACGATTTTGCCTTCACGATATTTCTTCGAAACGCAGCTACATCCTGCTTTATAAATTAACGTAATAAAAACTTGATATAGTTTCTAGAGTCATCTAAACTATTAATTAAACATATTTTTGAATAAAAAAAATTAACAGGGTTATCTATTTGGAAGACGCTGTAGATAAAAAAATTGTTTTCGGAATTTTTGTCTGCCTCTTTGTCCGTTGTTTATCCTGGAATCACGCAAAACCTACAGAAACTTTCGCAGTTTGAATGCTTAGCGTGTGACTTAAGATCTGAGATATGAAACTTAGTTTTATTACGCGTCAGTCACTATAGGAAAGGCTACAGAAAGCTTAACAATGTTCTGAGTTAAAAGACGATGAATGAAAAACTACCATGAAATGCCTTCAAACATTCGGCTTCCGGGGATAACAAACACTTGGTACCTGCCTTGAATGGAGATTTCAAGGAACATCTGGTACCAACGAACCGTACCTGAACTGGATATGCAAGGTGTGGAAGTACACTCTACATTCCCTCATTCATATTCGCCAGAATACGACTGCGGAACTCCTGAGCCCATACCCCAATACAGTTTTTTTTTTTTTTTTTTTTTTTTTTTTTTTTTTTTTTTTTTTTTTTTTGCTTCTGGCTTTACGCCTCGTCGATGTCGAGGTATTATAGGCGGGAAAGGAAAGGACTGAAGGCAAGGAACGGGAAGGAATTCGGTCATGGTGTCTTTGAAGGTACCATCCGGCATTCCGCTGGAGTGTCTTGGGAAAACCATGGAAAACCCAAATCTTGATGGCCGGACTGGGACTCGAACACACGTCCTCACGAATGCGAGGCCCGAGCGTTACCGCTCACCCACTACGCAAGATTTATACTGTAGGTGGCTAAAAAACATACCATCTGAAAGATAATTAATGAATCCCACTTAGCCCATCTTTATATCCCGGGGAATAATTACTACAGATGCATACTTTAGCTGCTTATGACCAAAAATGTACTTTGATCTTTTTTATCTAACTTACTGTGGGATACCTAAAAGTTTTTTATTTTTTTGAATTAATAAAAAAATAAATAGATAAAAAATTATTTTACAAAACAAACCAAAAGTGCTTTCTGAAGAGGTTCTGCTTCATCGCAAGAGAACAACAAAGTAACTTCATGTAAGGACAAAACTGTGCGTTGTTTTGGTGTCACAACTCTCCAATGCTCAATCCCTGGACTGATTTTCTCTGGCGCTGAGTACTGAGCTCTCGTATGACGAAACTGCCCACACACTGCCAAAATAACCTGCCAGCTTATATCTGGAATCCTAAAAAACATTCCAAATTACTGGCTGCCTTTTTTAAGCACCCTTCTCCACGCTTCAGCAGGTACGACCAAGGAGTGCCGCAATTGAGCCAAAATCAAACTCTCCCATTGCATGTTGGGGTATGCTTCAGCAGGTTACATTTGAGGCGGCGCTAACTATAGCAAGGCGCGGCGCGGTGTATGCCATGCCATATGAGGGTGTGGGTGACGTTTCGGGCCGCCTAGTGACGCCCGGCTCTCGCGACAGCTCACAGCCATGGAATCCGGCGCATTGTTTTCCGCCTCCAAATTAACAGTGTGGGAGTACTTGGAACAGCTCAGGAACGCAATGCGCAGCAGATCTATTACGGGGCTGTTGATCAGTGGTATTGACTAAACTGTTGCTATTATCTCAGAGTTATGCGGATGTGACCCAGTTTAGAGCCGTGTGTTGTCTTTGTGACCTCTGAGTAGGTCGCGGAGAATCTGTGGAATGATGTTGTTGTATCGGGGTCCGCTTCCGAAACTAAATGTAGGTGAAGGTTATTGGGAACTTATAAACGGAATAAAAAGGAATTACAGTAATTAGTAATTGATTGCTTTTTCAATTCAGAAATTAAATATCATCTTTGCTTATGTTTACCTGTAAATGCAAAGGCAAAATTACAGCGTGCTCGTGTTTAGTAAAATGTTACTTCTGAAACTGTGCCTCACCACCGGTATGAGCATCCTCCCTGCAGTATTGAATGATGCACAAATGCGCTGTAATTTGCATCTGCAGATGTGAAGTTAATGCAAACCATCTGATGATGGGCAACTTTGCCCGAAACCGGTAATGGTGTAATAAACATATTTACAAATGTGACTGGTTGCTGTTTTCTTTACCATCAATTTTGATATAACAGTCACGAAGTTCCACTGATCCATCATGGATAAAATATTAAATATTTAATATTTCATTAATTGCTTCTGCTGTTAAAGTCGACGTTCAAAGGATTCTGCATTCCACTTCAAGGCGAATGAGCATATAGCTGAAGAAAATGGCAATATTCCGGTTTTTTTTTTTTTTTTTTTTTTTTTTTTTTTTTTTTTTTTTTTTTTTTAGTACCTCGCAAAAGAGAGTCTTTTTATGTATAGAAAATATTGGTGAAGTGTTTATTCAATTGGCCCTGGAATACAAATTCGGCAGATTGCGCACCTCTGTCTACGTGAGACGTGCATGTGCTTTCATATCTTTTATTTCTTTCTTACCAATATTCTTCGGTAAATTGGTTAAGTTTTTCACGAATATTATGTTTTGATTATTTCCTTTTTTGCTGTTTTGTTTGGGTAAATTCTATTCCACATATAGCCCAAATTAAAGAAAAAACTGCTGTTTCTTTAATGAAGAGAACGTTTTAGTCAATCTGTGTCGCTAGGTTTCTGCATTACTCCCCAAGAAATGTGTGAGGGTCAAGTATTTCGTCAGTTGGCGATACATAGCCAGTCCATTTTCCTTGGGAGAGGACCACTAGAACGGTTTGTGCCGAGTCATTCTGACGATGATGTGCTTGGACACACAGAAAAGAAATTTATCAAGGAATATTTTGCGGCATTTATGCGTGAATGGTGGAAGATTCAGTACTGGCGGGTCAATATTAACCAATGGATAAGAGCTGGGGGAGGGGGGGGAGGGACGAATCTTCATTGCGAGTAGCCAAGCGGAATGAGGGCATGTTGAGTTTAGAACACTTGGAAGAAACTTTTAGGCTATTAATTCTCACTGCCCCTTCGCTCACTGAATTTGTTGCTGCGTAAATAGTAAATGCAAATGCTGCTGTCACTCTGTAGTGGTGAGCAGAAGAAGAGGCCTAGACCCAAGGACCTTCGGAATGGCGTGGGTATCTTGCAATCTCCTAGCCCATGTTATGGAAACGTTCCGTTGCATATGCTTCGCCCCCAGCTGTATCATGCCACACAATCCAAACCATTTCTACTGAACTCAACGTTCGACAACTTTAGGTAGGATTGAATTTTTAAACACCGTATCCGCAGATATCGATCAGCAATGATGATAATAGCATTTGCACTCTCTTCAATCTGATTTAATTTTCATAGAAATTTAAATTACCAGTATCATCTGTTGCATTATTGTGTTTCATTCGCGCTGCCGTTTGTGGTTATTTTCTTACAATTTTTCTATTAACTGAATTTTATAAATGTACGCCACGGCATATATATTCACTAAAACTAACAAAATTTACCGAGATTTTTAGAACATTTGAGTTACTGAACAGATTATAAGAAACAGAATTTATCAACACTTGTTACAGTTACAAGTGTGAATAATTTATTTCGATTTTCATGTATTACTAATCAACGCCTTCCGTTTAGCTTCTCACAGAGAACTGCAATACTGCGGGAGAGGCCGTGCAACTGTTTCAGACGCCACCTTCTATCTATTTTAGCTACATGATAAAAGGAAGCAACATTTCTCTGATTCTTAATTCTGTTCCCATTCCACGGCATATTGCTCTGAGTTAATTCGCTGAAAAAGGTGTCCCATTGTCTTTGTATGGAATGTCTCCGTTTTAAATTTAATTCGTTTCTTTATTGAGGTTCACGGAATTAGGAATTCTGCTGCGTTCTTTGAAGGAACCGTCCCGCCACTCGCCTGGAGCGATTTCGAGAGACTATGGCCAACCGAAATCACGGAGTGCTGAACCCTCGTCCTCCAGACCGCCCGGCCCCAGCGTTACTGCTCATCCTCCGTGTCAGATATGCTGAAACAACCTTCAAATACAAAATTTTCCTCGTGTTTCTCGAAACTTAGAAACTCTGTTACTTGTAAATATTTTTAGTATTTGCTCTTTAAATACAGTATATGGTCGATATTGGGAACGAATTTTAAGTTCCTTGCAAACCAGGTAGCAAAAATGATCTGAATTCGACCGCAGTTCTCCGTTTCCAAATGAAAAAAAATATCATAATCCATTATGAGTTGTGAACATCATCTTTGCCAAGCTGCAAAAAAAAAAAAAAAAAAAAAAAAAAAAAATTTTCGTCTCCACATATTTCTATGAAAATTCTGCAGAACATAATTTACATAATTTTACAAAATTTTAAATACATTAGTATTTTAGATCAATTAAATTTTGAAATTTTCATCTTCTTCCGCATAAGTGCTATGTGAATTGCATAAATGTCGACGTTGCAGTTGACTATTCCTTCTTCGGGTCTTAAGCGAATCTTTCAGGAAGCTAAATGTAACGGGAATAGTCCAATCTGTCAAGGGTCACAGTTTTATTTGTTCTCTTATTTAGACTTTGTGAGTCATTATGCTCTTCTACTGAAACGCGGGTTTATACTCCTCTGCTTTTTGAAACACTTATTTTATTTTAAACGGGTAACAACGGTGTATCTTTCCCATTTGTGATAGTCCTGTTTGGTCGAGATGACAGAGCTGAACTCTTCTTAAATGGCTTTTTGGCAGTGACATGCCCCCTACTCTTGACACATGGCTACAGCAGCCTTCTGGCTGCTCCACGTCACTCCCGTTATCCTCCTTTTCTACGGAAGTGACCCCTGGGTCTCGTCTCAAGTAGCGAGTGCTCCAGTTTCCCGGAGTGACGAGAAATCACTGCCCTCGGTGGTCACGTCACACGGACAGTCAGCCGTTGTGCTTTCCCGCTCTGCTTGTCGGGATGGCGCAATGTTAATTAAGTGCAGTAAAGGCTCTCGCTGTACCACGTCCGGTTCGCGGAACATGCCCAGCGGACGAGACCGGCTCCACGCAGCCACTGCTCTCGCCTTCTCCGAAGTCGCGATAAGCAGCCGGCCTCTCCATATTTACCCCGGTCCACGTTTATCCTATCAGAACTTTTTTGGAAAATCGAGTTCTTAGATTGGGAATATAGTTTTTAAGACATTTGATATTGAGAATATTTACGAGAAGTCCTTGAGCACACTCAAATTCCATATGCACGACCTTGCCAATCTCGAGAACGATATTATCATGTTCCGCCTGGTCAATAACCCAATCAAAAAACTAACAGGAAATACAAAGCAGGTGAATTATAGTAGTGCTGCGTGACGGTGAACTATGGCACTCGCCTGCCACGTTGCCTCTTACGCTGCCTAAGATATGTTTACTGCGAAGTGGCAGATTCTGAGACAAAACAATAATTTCGTGTGATCTGATTGACGGAGTTTCTTGCCAGCTGCGCAATCCGTCTCTGTCGTAGTTGCTTATCGTGAAACGCCAGAACGGTCCGGTGGCTCCGCGGTTAAAGCGTCTGTCTAGAGATCAAAGGAATCCCGGTTTCACCAGATATTTCGAAAGGCTCTTAACCCGACCTTCACCTCTGGTACAATTCATTGTGTAAACTGAATTACGCCGTGGTTGGGTATTTCTCGTTTAAACTGTAAGTCCCCTGTAACCCATATGGGCGGATTTTACAGCAGTTAAGAAACGCTGTCACCACACGAGTTTATCCACTATCGTAAGCAGGTATTGTTATGTGTGTAAATAATTTACAGTTTGAAGTGTAAACCGAACCATGGAACTAAAACAAATGTTAGGGGCCCAGATCCAGAAAATTCCGAGAAACAAACTGCAGATGCGCCGAAGCAGGAAAAATTGTTACTTTCAGGACTCCTTCTGTTGAGAGAGTGTAATTACTCCGAAGTGACTGTTCTAGTGAATAAGATGACTCCTAGCGAAAGATCAAGCGAGTCCCATACTGTCTCTTACTTGGCTTCATAGCTTCTTTTGAATACTGCTGATATCTATTCCGATTAGTTTTGAAGATATGGTGTGTGTGTGTTTTAATCGCATTGTTAATGTAGTGAATGACACATCCTGTGCGTCTATCATTTATTAGTTTTACGTGAAGTGTACATCATTTAGTTTGAGACTGATTCTTGGATTGACATAGAGAGCTTAGGGGAGTGGCCAGCAACCACTAATCGGGTTGTAACCGAGTTTTCTTGTGCTGTGAAGGATGTGTAGAAGGGATAGTTGTGAACAGGTGATAGGGAAGAGTTCCAGAAGTCGACCTAAAACTTCTCATTCTATATATGATTTGTAACTATTTCAAGTTATAAGCAGAAACCGCCTCATCAGGAGAAATCATTCTCATGTGTTTGGTAGACCGGATATTTCGTATCCCGCCGATTCTGTGACTGGAAGGAAGCGGCCTTTTCATCTACCCGTAACGCCGAGCATTCGTTAACATCCGTGATACGAGACTCTGTACCCGCAGGACGCTAACTGTTCCTTCATCTCCACCGGCAACTAATGGTAATATCGTCTACCTTCATTCCGTGGAAACGACATGCCTTTCGTCTCAAGTAAAGAACATCCTTCACTCAGCAAAACAACGCTTGAAACAAAGAACATTACAAGTCATGACATAGCCAGTGACCAATCAGTTATTTTTCCGCGATCTTCATTTTCAATCACGAATAAAGTTCATTTAGTTATGAATTATTTTTTTGAATTGCAATCAATAAAATATTTAATAAATGTTAAAAATTTCATTCATTCATTTAAATTATAATATCACTGGCTATATTGGCTGAAACGTTATTAATCGGAACAAGTGACATTACAACAGATACCTAATTAATATTCATGTAACTGTAATTAGCCTCTAATATCATGTTGTTTTTATATTCTGTAAAAAATCAATTAACATTTTCTGAAACAAATTTTAATATGCAAATCTTGTTATAAGTCGTAAATAAAGTGGTGTGCTATTTTGTTACAGGATGTAAAGTAAATAAAATCCAGTCGGCATTTGAACCCATAAAAAAGTTAAAATGGACAGGTAAAGTGTACCTAGCTCAAACGAATGAATACATTTCAAGAAATACTGATATCAGTCCAACTACCAGCAGCATGGTGTGCATAGCCATTATCGTTGCTGAGAGAGCGGGCCCAGTAGTATTTATAGCTTACTACCGGACCACAGTTGGCATGTCTTCTGGTTTCAGTCGTTTTCCTGTGATAAACTAACACAATATCGACGTCGACCACTCTTTCAAGTTCAGTAATACACACTTCGTTAATAGGTATCCATACTAGCGGTACATGAACGCTGGTGTTTATGATCCAATCTGAGATCACTTGTCCTCCGGTTACTTCGTGGTCCAACACTGATGTACATGACTTAAAATTATGTGGTTAAGTTTTGAATATAATATCTTCCTCCTACGGCCTTCGAACAATTTTTAGCCTTCCCCATAAAATTGAACACGTTTGCAACATTGGCGCTATACAGAATCTTTTTAAGATTTTGAAATAGCATGAGACTAGTTTGATTGGACAGTTAATCTGCGATACCAACTGAAATCCACACACATAAATGATAAACTTGCTGCTGATAGCATTGTTTTGACTTCAGACAGACCCTGTAACTATCTTGCTTTGCAACTGACTTTGTCTCGTACGGTCAGTGCAACTGCCTTGCGTCTGATACGCATCCTTCCACGCCTGACCTCCGACTGACGAGTGACCTACGCCACTTGTGGTGGATATTCTATAAACCTTCTGCCTTGAACATTCGAGAACATAAATCCCCCTTCTCCGCGGAGTACTGTAGGGTTATGTTTCTAATGGAAGCCATAGAGGGACTTCCTCGACCGAGCTTACTCTCAGCTCTAATCCACTGGTGATTTAGTGCGCCTTAAGGCTATACCACACTGCAACGGAACACACTGAACTCCCGTGTCTGGCATACAGGCAGGCCTGATTACGGTTTTCAGGTGGTTTCCCACAAACACGTTTTGCGAAATCCCTGACGATCACCAGTCTCTGCCTCATAAACTGCACATTTCACAAACAAAAATACACTTATCATACTTAACACAGATTACAGACAGCTGGCAACACATACCGAGCGTGGTGGGTCAGCCGTTAACGCTCTGGCCTCGCATTCGGGAGGACGCCGGTTCGAATCCACGTTCGGGTATCCAGGTTTGGGTTTTTACATGGTTTCCCCACGTCACTCCATACGAATGCCGGGGATGCTTCCTTCAACAAGGTCATGCCTTCCCGTTCCTGGTCCCCAGTCCCGTCCCGCCTCTAAAGACCTCGACGTCGACGAGGAGTAAGGCCATAAGTAAAAAACATACAAACAAACAAACAAACTCCACCATTGGAATAAGTTCTCCCTACGGTGGCGAAAGACGCGGGGATAGAAACTACGCTGTCGAGGATATGCAAACGACTGACATAAAGCCAAAGAAACACAGGTCTGAGCCGGCCAAATACAATCACAAGCTGCTCATATCTTGAAATATTTTCCCAAAGAATAAATAATTTATTAGCCACCACTAGAATTTTCCAAAATAATATTAAATAGGCAACATGAAAAAAATAAATTTAGTGGCGAAATGAAGTTTATTTAGCACAACGTAATCTCTGAATTCCAAATACTTAAGTCCACAGCAGCGACTTAGTGGCTGCACTGTAGGTACTTGTGATGATGGAGAATGTTATGATTGGTGTGCTGGCGGTGACGTGTGAAACTGCGTGCGCACGCGAAGCCTGTGGTCCCGAAATAAGGCGATGGCTTGCAGATGTAGCCGGCCGGCTTCACGTGCGAATCATCATCCAGAGGTCAGCCCTGCAGATGCACGCCCATCGGCTATTTCGGGCATACGGCTCGGTGAAAGCTACACACTGTAAGGCCCCAACTCTAGACAAACACGGCTTCTACACTCTCACACTAAACACGTTGCAGTTAACAATTTTTGTCGGTATTCAATAAAAAGTGATTTTAACTGTTTATACTGTCAATATCGTTCCATAAGTAGTACAGTCACCAGCAATTGTAAACATGTTGACTTAAACTGTAAATCATGTTTGGTGTAGGATGTTGCTAGAAATTTTTATCCTCTTCGAAACGTATGCTGAATTTCCTAAGCCTTCGTCACAAATTGTATTAACAGGCATCACCAGGTTATGCATCAAACCACAGGGTTCTGTACCAAATCTCTCCTCAGTGCTTAAGGAGCCAAGGCACCATAGTGATTAGTTCGTCGTATGGTCATGTAGAACTTAACATACCGGGAGTGATGGGTGAACGGAAATTTTCTGGCCTTTTATTCGGGAGGACGCGGGTTCGAAACCCGACCAGCCATCCACGTATGGGTTTCCATGGCTTCCCCAAATCACTCCAGACAAATGGCGGGATGGTTCCTTGAAAAAGGTCACATTCCTTCCCGTTCCTTGCCCCAGTCCTTTCCCGTCTATAATGACCTCGACGTCTACGCATGTTGTGTTATGTAACTTCAGGATACACCAAGGGTTAGCTTCCACATCTTCCAAACGTCGTTGCGCTGTTACAGCCGTGCCCAAGTATGTTTTATTTATTCAATTCTGTCCAAGACACCACTTTTACATTGTGAACTATAAGTGTAAAGATAATTTTAATGTGAATATAATTCAAAGGAAAAAAATCAAAGTTGCAATAAAACATTATACAGAATAACAATGTAGAATTATACGAATAAATGAAACAGTTCAACTTAGTATAGCGGGGAGTATGCAAATAAGATCACATCTGTGATTATTGTAGGCCGTCTCTTCCACAGTTGTTTGTTAAATTAATAATTATTCTTTAATAATTACGCCAGTACAACTGTTTTTGATAATATTTATAATATTAAAATAGAAATGTAAAATGTAAGTGATAATATGAATCTACCTCATTACATCTATGTAAACAAGACGTTCTGATTGCTAATTTGAAAACAGATATGTAAAAATATAAGTCATCTTTACGCTTCCTATATATAAGAAAAATTTCGTTATATGTAAAAATAAAACCATTATGTAAAATATCACAAATTACAGAAAACGTTGTACGCTGATGATGCCTCGACGAGAGGCGAAACGCGTCCGTCAAATAAATATTATCAAAAACAGTTGTATTGGCGTAATTATTAATTTAAGATCACATCTGTTTAAAGAAGAAAGAAGAAATGCGTTTCTAAGCAGATCTGAATTCTTCATCTCCATCAGTATCCTCAATTATCAACTTGACATTCAGTGAGACACATACCTCAAGCGCTTCTGGCCAATCCGAATAACGTTTGGCCGGCATCCAAGGAGCAGGCAGATGTTTTTGTATGATTCACAGAAGTGTGTGCCTGGAAACGCGTGATAGTAAACAGCCGTCATTTCGAAAAGTGGTCCAAACCTAGTGAGTGAGTGGTAATGGCCCGGCGTGGCACTCGGTAGGATGCAGGATCAAATCCCCATCCGGCCATCCAGAATTCAGTTTTCCATGGTTTCTCCAAATTACTCCAGCAAATGTCAGGGCGGTTCCTTTAAAATACAGTGGTTGAATCCGTTCCCGTTACTTGCCCCCAGAATTTTTGCAGCTGTAATTACCTTCAGGTAAACGAGGCGTGAAGCCGTAAAAAATAAAAATAAAAAATAAAAAAATAAAAAAAATTAGTAAAGTTTAGTGGATTGAGGCTCTTCCGTATTGAACAACAATCTGAGGTTTAAATTTCTGTACCAGTACACCGGACATTAACGTTACGGTACTATTTCCAGGATGGTTTCCACAGTCATCTGAACGGATTCAGGTTCTCCAATTTCTGCTACAAAAACTACACGGAAAAATTAACACTTAACGCTATTAGCAGAGTTTATACGGCTGGAAGACAGATGGCAGCACATAAGCCTCTTCCGTTAGTACCTAAACGACGAGCAACGGGACTCGTTGGACAAGCCTTTTGGGTAAATGAAAACGGACAAATGCGTTTTAGGCACTGATAACATAGAGTTCCTGAGCTTGTAGATTAGGATTTTTTTTTTTTTTTTTTTTTTTTTTTTTTTTTTTTTTTTTTTTTTTTTTTTTTTTTTTTTTTACAAAAACGTAAGTTTCTAAAAATAAGCACTTCATATACCATACAAGATCGACGTTCATTTGTACTGAAAATGTTTATTTCAGTTTGGTGTGTACTTATTTATTTAATGCATATTAGTCATGGTTATGAAATCAAACTTATAATCTTGAATAGTTTGTATGGTCATAACTAAATCAGAAGCTATATAGTCCAATTTCGAAATTAAAATACGCAAACATATATATATATACAGGGCGTTCGCCGGAAAACGCTACCCTCCCAGTCTGTTGCCGTCGGCAACTTGCTCGGTCAGTGAAGCCAGCAGTTTCCGCCACACGGCACCGTGAATCACCGCACTGTTTAACACCTCCGCTGCCCCAACAGTGCAGTGCAGTGACCCTTACATTGTTAAGAACGGTTTCTTTGCATTGTAGATAGTTTGTGACTTCAGTCTCTTATTAATCAGTGTTGTGAATAAACGTTTCTTTGCGGTTTGGCTGGTTTGGGGCTTCATACTCTTATTAATCTGTACCGTGTTTGAGTGTGAGTAAAATTATGGTACGTTACAGTTTGCAACAAAGAATATTTCTCTACGATACATATGTGAAGAAGAAGTCGTTTAAAAAGTGTCGCAGTAAATTTCGTCGCGAATTTCCTGGCGCTTTACTGCCAGCTAAATCAACAATTCTGCGTCTGGTTAAAAAAGTAAGAGAAACGGGTTCATTTTTTAACAAAAAGAGACTGTCGGTCAACCGTATTCTCACAGAGGAGAAAATTGACGATATCGCTTTTCGACTAGAACAGTCACCCAAAAAATCATTAAGTCAGTTAGGGCAGCGAGTGTCTCGAAATATGTTCAGAAGAAGATGTGAAATGTGCATTACACAAGAGGGTCAACACTTCCAGCATCTTTTATAAGGTAAGCTAATGAATTACGTCACATTTAAATGCTTAGCACACAAGTTTATGAAGTTTATGAAGCGTAATTATTATGAAATAGTCCGCGGCCGACGGTCGAACAATGCCGGAAACTGAGCGCTCGCTAGCCGGGAGCAGTTTCTTCCTTAACAGTAGCGCTAACAGTGGGTTGCGTTTCCCGGCTAACGCCCTGTATATATATCTGTGGAGGGCTGTCTCTGTATGTCTGCTTGAAATGGAATCACGCAAAATATACGAAAAGAATTTTAATGGGGTTTTCACAGTTTCAAAATTTATGTTCTAGTTTAAAAGCTATGGTTTGTCTTATTGCTCTACGTGAACGGGCAATGGAGCAATAAATAATAGTCCATTCTTAAGTAAAAAAAATGCGCACCACGGATTTGTAATACAATCTCCACAACCAAGAAAAACAATCCAATTACCCTTAATAATCGTAACATTGTAACGCACATTATTTTCTGTGGTTATTCTTTGTTTTTGTTACTAAAAAAATTGATATTTCAAGAAGCTATGATTTTTCTTGGTCGATAGGATTTTCACTTTTCAAATTTAAGATTCGATTTTTTTTTTTTTTTTTTTTGATTTACGTCTCGTCGACGACTAAGTCATCAGAAGCGATATGGGACTACGGCAAGGAACGGGGAGGAATTCGGCCATTTTGAAAGAACCAGTATTCACCTGCAGTGATTTCGGGAAACAATGAAAAACTCAAATCTGAATGGCCGTACGGGGATTCAAACCCGCGTCCTCCCGAATGTGAGGACAGAGCGCTAGCGCTCACCCAACACTCTAGGACACGCGGATTCGAATCTCCAACCCGCCATCCAGATTTGGGTTTTTGATGGTTTCTCCAAATCACTTCAGGCGAGTGCCGGGATGTTTCTTCTGAAGGCCATGGCCGATCCTTCCGGTCTTTGCAACTTGTCCTTTCCCGCCTCAAGTTGCCTCGATGCCAATGAGACGTTAGACATAAGGCGTAAGGCGTTTCCTTAATTGTTTCCCAATGTGACAGGGCCTTCATATCTCATGAACTGTACGGCTATCACTATAAACTATCTATTGAATACCGAATCCTGAACTAAAAATCTCCCCATGTTGACATTTTCAACTACGCTTATACAAATTTAGAAGAGCTGTCAACGTAGATCAGACCGAGCGTGATGGTGTAACGGATAGCGTTCTGGCCTCGCATTCGGGAGGACGGCGGTTCGAATCCCCGTCCGGGCATCCAGATTTGGGTTTTCCATGGTTTCCCCAAATCACTCCAGGCGAATGCCGGGATGCTTCCTTCAAAAGGCCATGGCCGAATTCCTTCCCATTCCTTGCCCCCATCCTTTCCCGTCTCTAAAGACCACGTTGTTAAAAAGGGACGTTAAACTGTTACAAAAAAAAAAAAAAAAAAAAAAAAAAAAACGTAGATCAGAAACGCTGAAACTATATCAGTTTTGCTTCTCTTTAATAATAAGTAAATAAATCTTATTACTTAGAGTTCAGGTTCGTTTAATAAACTACGGAATTAAGCTTATTTTCAGTAGAATGATGTGTAATTCGTTTTTTTTTAAATGTCAGCGTATGTTATCCAATACATGTTTTATTGGAATTCCTTATTAAGTGACCTCATCGTGGATATTTTCAGTCATAATGGATGGAAGGTAAAGGATGAGAAGACTTCAGCGATTTTATCAGCAAAATACATAACTAAATAAAACAACATTAACTACGATTTTTCAATACCTATTCAACAATACTCCAATCGATGGATTCATAAAAAAAACAAGTATGATAATTTCACATCCCTCTGTTACATTTATTTGTATGTATCTGTATTATTTTCAGATATTTGTCTACTGCTAATAAAAATATATCTATGCGTGAAATTTCGTCACAAACAGAGCCTGCGCAGCGGAATTACAAAGCTGTGACATGCGGACGGCGGATCTAACGAAATTATAAGAGTTCTGTCTTTGTCATTTTCGGAGTGAAACCGAAAAAAAATAGTGGAATCAAAAAGTAAAAGCGGACTCTTCGAAATACGATAAACGCAACTGTAAAAGAGAATAATAACAAATACGAGCCAATTGAAATGTCTTATTAAATTTTTAACATGTTTCTGGTTTGGACACTAGTAAAATAAGAACTTTTTCTGCTACCAGCTGTGAGTGCGGTAGTGGAAGACAGATGGCAGAAATGAGGCTGCTGGTAGTGTTTAAGTAGTTAGACGCGATCAGCAAATTTATTAGCTGCTGGCAGAAGGCAAGCGAGCTTGCGTCATGGAGGCGGGACATCTTGATGGATCGCAGAGCGCTGGAACTCTGCGTCACTTCATGGATCACACGGGGGCTACACAGGGAAACAAGCTGCTCGCTTCCGCTAACACTTCTTCTGTGGGGCTTAACGGGAAACACCAGACACTGGAACGGCTGCGTCATCACCATAGCAACGATTACTGATACCCATATTTTTACTAATTGGAACTGTTTTCTATAAGCAAAAAGTAAATTCGTGTCACCTCACGATTTGGGACCGAGCGTGGTGGGTGAACGGCTAACGTTCTGGCCTCGCATTCGGGAGGGCGCGGGTTCGAATCCCCGTCCGGGCATCCAGATTTGAGTTTTCCATGGTTTCCCCAAATCGCTCCAGACGAATACTGGGATGCTTCCTTCAAAAAGGTCATGGCCAAATTCCTTCCCGTTCCTCTTCCCATTCCGCCTTTAATGACCTTACCCGTCGACGAGGCATAAAGCAATAAGAAAAAAAACTCAAGAAAACAAAAAAAGGATTTGGTGGTAAAGTTTCGCTTTGCCGCGCATTCCGCACCTGTCGTGGCTGGATATACAACTTAATCTCGAACCCGAACCATGGAACGTCCTGGCGTAGCTCATATGATAATGCAGAACTCTTAAAACTCCACCGGGATTTGAACCCTCCACCCTGAGTTTCGACAGCAAGCGCGTTAAGCTCAAAGTTGCCAGACTCTTCGTATTATACCACTACTATACAACGGCATACTCGTAATTAACAAAATTCTCAGAGCCAGGTGTGTGAGCGAAAGAAAATTCAAACCCACATACATTTTTTTACCAAACTTTTTTACTAACGAAATAGTTTTAAACCACCAGAGCATTGAAAATAGTCGAGAAGTGACAAAAAATAGTTTTGAGGGTTAAAAGTCATGACCGCGAAACGTGATGTGACTGAAACCGACCCTAAGGATTCACCTTGCAATATTTGAAGAATTTCTTTTGAGTTTGAAGGGACTTAGTGGTACTAACAAAAATATTAAACGCGGAAATGGAAAACCTAAATACGTAGTACACATATTTGTGGCGAACAGTAGCAGAATTTGTCTCCATGAATAGACAACTTGGGAGGTATCTCGTATTCATTAAACACCTCTTCATGCTTAATACAGATCTGCAGAAAGTCTTTAAAGCTGGAAGGGACATTGCCAGTTGAAGGCATAAAAAGCAAGTAACTTGCTGTATAATTTGAGGATATACTTAGCTGAGCAGTTGATAAATAATTAAAAAAAAAAACCTGCATCAATTCTAGAAGCTATTGAGAGTATATACAAGGGAAATAAGGGAATAGGGATTTAAAAGCTTTGTCAAAGCCTTGCTTCAATGCCGTGGAATGGTATGACGCCCATGTTGTGGATATGAAACACAGGGAGCAGAAGAGGAGAGCTCCATTCGTTTGCTGAAATTAACCCAACGAACTTGTTAACTGATGTGGTGGGTTATCTGTGTTGATGTCATACAAGTGATCGGAATTTGTAGGACCAATGTTAATGATGAGGCGTTGATGCATGCTGGACGAACAATTAAAAGTAATACATGGCATGGAGGAGAGAAGCAAGGTTATAAATTAACATTTAATTTCAGGCATAAGGAAGGGGAAACTTTTATCTCTAGACAAGGAACTCAGGGATCGAAATGCTTATAAAATAGTTTGCCTTAAATGGTAAAAATGCGCATAACTTTTATCTACTGTACGGTTAGATTATTTTTGTTCATGTTTAATACTTTTATTAATGCATACATCTAAGTTCCTTCATACTCAACATAAATTCTTGAAATTTTGGTTCAAATCCTTCTTATGAGTTCTTACAGCGATCAAACTAAAGAAATAGATCAGATCGGCCACCTGTGACCCTAAAAACTCATTTATTTGTCCCCAAAAATGTCCCAACTTGATTATTACCGAAAAAATGTTAAGTGGGTGTGCCAAAGGCGAGTTTGAGTGAATTCCACGCATAATCCTCCGAAGCTCGGAAAAGTTATTTACCTTCCTTGAAACGAAGAAGTTTCTTGTCATCTTATCATTTGACATTACATGTATCTAGTCCCACGGGCAAAAACCGGACAAAATACGCCTTTACTTCCCTGAATCTGTCTGCCAATTGGGAATTATTCTATACCCATGACCATCCATCACGAGATTACAGCCAGTAAATAAATATGTTCCAAAATTTCCACTGGAAATAACGGGCCATGCGTAAATACAAACACTAAAAATTCGCGTGATTCCCCTCCTCCACTCCACTTTTGTGACATCACTCTAAAATCATGTTTAATTAATTGTTTTATTGTTTTAGATTATTAGACTATGTGACGTCTTAATTGATGGTAGTAACTGAGTTGTAATGCAGGAGAGTTGTGGAGAGCGCGGCCGGCGCGGCGCCGCAGTGTCTAGTGCGCGGAGCCGAGCTGTCTGGCCGGCCTTTCGAGAGGTTTCTGCGGCCAAACAAAACAACGAGACTCCGGCAGCTCGTGAGTCACGCGGATGAGCCCACATCACACCATCCTCACAGCTAACACTCACACCACAAGCATCCAGATACCTTTCTTAATGTTTGCTATCTATGTTCTGAGCTAAGTGAATACCATGTTCCATCATTGAAAACAGCATTCACTATTCACCGCTCTGAGTCCAGCTCTTGTATGGTCGTTACAAACTGTGATCTCTTTAATCTGCTTCATATGCTTTAATGATTTTCCTTCCTGCACGCTTCTACAATTCTGCTTCCTCTCTTTTTTTCTAAAAAAAAAAAAAAAAAAATATTGGAGCACTGCGGCTCGTTGGCGACGAGGTCATTAGAACCCGGGGAGGGTTGTGGACAAGGAAGAGGAAGGGAATCGGTCATGATATTTGGAAGGGGACATTCCGGCGTTTGCCTGGAATGGCATGGCGAAATTATGGAAAATTAATCTCTTCAATCATACTTGGTTCATTGCCCACGGCTGTATGTCTTAAAATGTGAACCACTGTCTCCTCTCTTCTGTCTATCACACCCAGCCACAAAGTCTTTTCCTATCCCATCATTTCCAGTTCATCTGCATTTCATATTTCATATGTCTACTTGATTTTCACCATCCTTCTGTTTGTTTCTGACACTTCAACGATTTTTGCAATTTTTGTCTCTTATGTTCCAATACTGCAGACTTCAGATTCTTAATTTGATATAGGGCTATAGTTTAAGAAACTTCTTCTTGATTCTATGTTCAGTGTTTCATGTTGCCGATTGTTTGAAGTGAGATCATCGTTTATCGTCGTTTCGGATGCGTTGCTGCAGTAACAAGGTTTGAAGATCTACAAACAGTGACCGCATACCCGTTTCCGTTCACTGTTGTAATTTCCTGTTTTTAAAGTCATAAATAAAGGTTCCTTACAGAGAAGACGTTGCCTAAATACATTTAGGTACCTGGCACGAACGGAGATCCTCCGGACAGGTGTCGATGAAAGTATAGTCCACCAAGCAAACGAGATAGCGACATTTCCGAGACACGGTCTACGTCCCACATTTCTTGGTTTTATTTCCCTTTGTTTGCGAAGTACGTAAGGCGGGTTGCTGAATCTCTCACAGCTGGCATCTTGGCGACTTATACCAGTAGCGGAACACCGGGCAAAGTCGTCAGGCTAAGGTTTGACGATGTTTTAAGGTAACTCACAATATACCTAAAAGTATCAAAATCAGGTACAAAGTTCAACTATCCTAGTACATAGGCTACAAGAATTTTTTAGTTAACATTGCATTAAGTTTAGTACCAATTTTTTTAATAAAAAAAGTCGGACAAAGTGGCCACTTAGCTTCAAAATCAGAAATGAGTGATTAAAAACGCTCTAAATTTGTAAAACAGTGTACTTTTTTTAAAGTAATATAACTTGTAAATAATAGAAATTATAACGGGCAAAAGGCACTTTAATTGCAATTTTCGCAAACGATGGAATAGCTGTTTCGTTCAACTTAGTCACAGAGTTCGTGAGTCCAAAAATAACACATTTCGCACTGGATCTATCGTTCTTGTGATCTTAAGCTGAATAACTTCGTCGCGGTGCAGGCACTGTCTGTGTTCTTGATCATTGTTATCATCAAATAACACTGTTTCTGGGTTATATTTCCTGCGGTTAGTGGTTTTATATTTACCATTGGTTTGCTTCTTTGTTTTGTTTTCTTCTCTTTGTCTGCTTTTACAGCTTCAAATATATTTTTATATGAACTTGATGTGAACAACTGCAAAGAACCTTTGTTTCGGCCCTTGCATTTGCTTTATCCTGCTATTGTTGCACGACAAAATCCTTTGGGCTCACAGAAAAAGAAGTTTCCGGTTGTTGAAATACCACCATAAAACAGAACTAATTTAACTACTTTTATTTTTTGATTATTATTAATATAATCAGGTCAGCTTCACATGATAATAAAGCATCTAGTCAAAGCATTGTATAATGTTAATAATCTGCAAGGAACTAACAGAATCCTTGCGCAGCAAACAGAGGCCACGGCCGCCAGCAGATGACCACTTTGCCCGGTTTGGCGCCGTTACAGAAACGTCATTCTATCTTACCAATGCAAAGAAACAATCATGAGCACCAAATCAGGAACTTACAGCAAAAACATCACTCTTGTAAAATACTTTATTTCAGTAGCGGTAGGCCATCTGATTTCTTAGTAATAAATTCATAAACTGACCACTTACCAAACATCAGGATCATCAAAAACCACAAAAATTCTAATAACTTCGAGAGATGATACGCTAACCGGATCGGGCTGCTGAAGCTAACTGAAGACATTAATTAGGTTGCACCAGTTATGATTTTTTCCCGCGTGATGGCACCATCCCTTGGCCCGAAAAACCCCCATGGCCACTTTACCCGGCCTTCCCCGACATTTAATTGGCATGGTCTCAGCTAAGCAGAGAAGTTATGTTGGTTCTTCAACTTTCATTCTTCTCTCCAATCGAACAAACGACTATAAGCCTTCTATAGTACAGGGCGTTCGCCGGAAAACGCTACCCTCCCAGTCTGTTGCCGTCGGCAACTTGCTGGGCTAGTGGCGCCAGCAACTCCCGCCACACGGCGCCGTGAATCACCGCACTGTTTAACACCTCCGCTGCCCCAACAGTGTTGTGAATAAACGTTTCTTTGCGGTTTGGCTGGTTTGGGGCTTCATACTCTTACTAATCTGTACCGTGTTTGAGTGTGAGTAAAATTATGGTTCGTTACAGTTTGAAACAATGAATATTTCTCTACGATACATATGTGAAGAAGAAGTCGTTTAAAAAGTGTCGCAGTAAATTTCGTCGCGAGTATCGTGGCGTTTTACTGCCAGCTAAATCAACAATTCTGCGTCTGGTTAAAAAAGTAAGAGAAACGGGTTCATTTTTTAACAAAAAGAGACTGTCGGTCAACCGTATTCTCACAGAGGAGAAAATTGACGATATCGCTTTTCGATTAGAACAGTCACCCAAAAAATCATTAAGTCAGTTAGGGCAGCAGGCAGGCGTATCTAAGACGTCAGCTTGGAAAGTAACAAAGCTAGTTCACTTAAAGCCGTACAAAACAATTGTGGTGCATAAAATTACAGAAATAGACCAGGGGCCTAGGATTAGATTTTGCAACTGGTACGTGCAGGGTGTCTACGGTGGCACTGTTGATCCGCAACTGACGTCACATTTAAATGCTTAGCACATACAAGTTTATGAAGCGTAATTATTATGAAATAGTCCGCGGCCGACGGTCGAACAATGCTGGAAGCTGACCGCTCGCTCGCCGGGAGCAGTTTCTTCCTTGTAGCGCTAACAGTGGGTAGCGTTTCCCGGCGAACGCCCTGTATAACTGTTACTTCCACTAGTTCCATAAAAATAGATGAATTATAGTAAATTATACAACCTTGAATACCGAAATAAACTCTTGACCAAACAGACAGATGTTTATTACTTAGAATACAATATTTTTCAGATGTCGTAGACACGTACGGTGACTGCGAACTCATAGCAGCAATTCACCACAGCGTCACAAGCAATACTGTTGTCGACAGCGACCAACTCGGAGAGTTCTACAATCGTAAGCAAATAGAAGTTAATTAAGAGAGCACCATTCTTGTTCTATGCTTTCAACAAGATATTTATGGAACTTGATGTCTAGGAACGGCTTAAAATATTTTAGTTGTATGCGAGGAAGAGAAGGGGAATGAAAGTGTGTTCTTATGCTTATGAGTGGTCTCGAAAGGGGGCCCCTACGCTGTGTGTGTGGGGACAGAGCCTGGGACAAGGCAGCCGGTCGGCCTGTTTCCTTGGGCTGCCGCGGTGACGCACTCGGGTCCCGGGAACAAGAGGCCGCATTCAGCTGTGAATGAGCCGCCTGTACCCCGGCTGGCCCGGCCATAAATCTGCCCGCGCGCTCGGCCCTCATGTTTATGTAGACTACACTCAATCAGGTTTTTAATTGGCGGCGTGTTCAAGGGAGGCCGCCGCGTTGACATCACGCCTCTGCGCTACTTGACGTCCCGCCGCTGGCTGCTACAGCGATCTTCGGCAATGAGGCCTAACTGTGTGTCTTACCCGTTATCGGACTAATATGGAGGGTGTTACTTTAAGTCCCCGACACATTAACTGCCAAGTTTCCAGCTGCCTTTCCCATTGTGAAAGGTACTTGTGGATGATTGTGTTTGTATTTAGTGTA
Organism: Vandiemenella viatica; assembly: GCA_031002005.1. Classification (NCBI taxonomy): domain Eukaryota; kingdom Metazoa; phylum Arthropoda; class Insecta; order Orthoptera; family Morabidae; genus Vandiemenella; species Vandiemenella viatica. The sequence continues at coordinate 2,790,996 of CM061919.1, read as the reverse complement.
GATAGTGTTTTGAATGCCGTCTAATTCAGGTCTACTCTTCCGAAAGATACCAAGCGTCCACCAAGTTCTGTGTCTCCATTTAACGGAGGAGACACATCACTCCACACGCAGTGTGGAGAGGTTTTACCCTTAGCTTAGGACTTTGATATACCGAAACTGTCAATCATCACTTCTTCATCCCTGCCGATGAGATACTTATGTTGAAAATTTGATCCACAAACCGGTGTTCGAACCAGTCAATCTCATGTCAGACGCCTGACACCATCACAGTGCCGCAACGACCTGAGCTATGGAAGTCAGACATCAAAAAAGAACTCACATCAAATGGCCGCCCTCAGATTACAACAAGGAGACACGGATTGATTTCGGATTCTGGAAAGTGTGCAGCAACGTTGTGCACTACCCTCATTTCTCTTCTCTCTTCAGAGGTCATCAGCCGATCGATTCAGTTGGAATAATCTGTGTCAATGTAATGGCAGAAATATTAGAGAACCTCCGATATGCCGACAAAGCCACATAAGCAGAAACAGAAGCTGATACTCAGACTAAAGAAGGAATGTAAAAACTTAGGCTTCTATCTTAACATCAGAAAGACATAGATGATGACCATAGCTGGAAATGGAATGTTCGAAATAACGATCGATTTCTGCTTCCTGTGATTCAAGATAGATCAAAGCAAAGAAATGCAGCATAAACATCAATAGACGTAATGCGTCGTTGAGCACGCATCGGGTATGAAAGAGCAATGACATCAGTCCTCCTCGCAAGTGTACACGGCTATGAAATCCGGGCTTTTAAAAAAGCCGACCTCATACTAAATTACGTCTTCGATTTCGACATACCATTTGTTTACTTCATTCTCGGGAAGCTGGAATTTCTACTTTTATTTGTGTGGTTAGTGTAGGCTTATTTTTTCCTTCCGTTACATGATTCTTTCATCAAACGGTTCATGTTGTTTATCTTCTTTCCTCTTTTCTTATTTGTAATAAATTCCACTTCAGTTGGAAGTTTCTCTGTAAATTATTTTTTTTTTTTTTTTTATTTTTCGATTATACATCATCAAACCTACCATCACCTAACTGAACTGTGTCTCACTTCCTATAAGTGACCTAATCTACCTAACTTAGGGTATGTTACATTTTACTTTCGTCATAAGAAAGTTCCTTTCAATTGCATTTATGATGACTGCTTCAACAGCTCTGACTCTTAGACAGCTAAACAGAGAATTTTACACTGAATATTGTATCCTAGACGAACCAATGAGAAAATAATTTTAGAAGCTCATATTCAACAGATGCTAGTAACCAACAAAACTAATATTAGGCCTACTTAATTATTACAGCAAACTTCAAAAGCGAAAAACTGATACAGAAACTGCGTAAAAAACATAAGCAAACAAAATAAATTCTAATCATAATAATACTTTCCAAAAGATAATGTAATGATGGAATACCTCTTACGTTATACTTGATATGAGGTAAATAAAAACATAAATTTTTACCTGTGAAAAACAATTTTTTCCTATTTGTTTAACCATTCCATATCTCTGCTGTTTGTGACTATGAATCTACACTTGTTTTGTTATTAAATCTGTCAATCTAGCCTACTGATAAAACTTGAAAATGCAGAGTCAATATTGCAAAAACCGATGATCTTGATATAGTTCTGCGATGAACCCTTTCCTTGCGATATGACTTCTTTTATTCCTATTATGATTAACAACCTGTGGTTCGGATTCCACGTTAAACTGTGGGTCCCAGAGGAAATGTACTGGCGGTCCTACCTTAGACACAATGGCTTAGTACACCTCCTCCCGGAGGATCCAACCAAGCTTCGGGTTTTAGAATAAGTTAGTTTTTAAAGATTAACGAAATTTTGTCTGTTGTTCAGTTCTCTAAGTACTATGATATGCTCGCTTTCTTTGTGATAGACTTGGATCTTGGAAATCTCCTCTTCTAGCGAACGAGACTTTAGCAGCGGTCTGTTAATTTCGCCGCGTTAGTGAGATGTTTCTAGCTGCCTTTTACATGTGTTCCAGGGTTTAAAGTTTTTCTTATAGAAAAACTATCGCTTAGTGAACATAGGGTTCTATTTTTTTTATTTTGTTTTTTTTACTTTGTATAATTTTTTGTAGCTTTCCAAGTTATGTGGAGTAATTACGTCCTGCTGTCTCTAAGCTTTCGCACAGAAATGGTTAGATCCAAACACCATATAAATCCCAAATGCGTTTGACTTTCCATGAAGTAGATATGTGACGAAAACTTTTAGTTTACTTGAATCAGGAATACATTATTTAGGAACAAAAGAGGGGATATTTAACACATCTTTAAAAATGCAAAATTATTCTGTATGAGCAGATTTTAATTTTGGTTATCAGATACCAATTTATCGTGTTTCAAAAAATCTACTGCAGCAACGCGCACACTCGTATATACAGTCGTCAATCCCACAACAATCAAAATGGTTTCATGGGAGCACGGAAAGTTAAATTGTTCAAAATTTGGCGAAATTATTGAGCTTTCGCAGTCGAGCAACCGCCGCCGTGAGCAGCAGACGTCGACTTTCTTGTGTTTTAATCTAAAGTGTGGTAGTTAGACTTTGTTTTTATCTTTGAATTTTCTGTGTAGGCAGTGAGTCAGCAGTCGAGCAACCGCCGCCGTGAGCAGCAGTCGTCGACTTTCTTGTGTTTTAATCTAAAGTGTGGTAGTTAGACTTTGTTTTTATCTTTGAATTTTCTGTGTAGGCAGTGAGCCAGCAGTCGAGCAACCGCCGCCGTGAGCAGCAGACGTCGACTTTCTTGTGTTTTAATCTAAAGTGTGGTAGTTAGACTTTGTTTTTATCTTTGAATTTTCTGTGTAGGCAGTGAGTCAGTAGTCGAGCAACCGCCGCCGTGAGCAGCAGTCGTCGACTTTCTTGTGTTTTAATCTAAAGTGTGCTAGTTAGACTTTGTTTTTATCTTTGAATTTTCTGTGTAGGCAGTGAGTCAGCAGTCGAGCAACCGCCGCCGTGAGCAGCAGTCGTCGACTTTCTTGTGTTTTAATCTAAAGTGTGCTAGTTAGACTTTGTTTTTATCTTTGAATTTTCTGTGTAGGCAGTGAGTCAGCAGTCGAGCAACCGCCGCCGTGAGCAGCAGACGTCGACTTTCTTGTGTTTTAATCTAAAGTGTGGTAGTTAGACTTTGTTTTTATCTTTGAATTTTCTGTGTAGGCAGTGAGTCAGCAGTCGAGCAACCGCCGCCGTGAGCAGCAGACGTCGACTTTCTTGTGTTTTAATCTAAAGTGTGGTAGTTAGACTTTGTTTTTATCTTTGAATTTTCTGTGTAGGCAGTGAGTCAGCAGTCGAGCAACCGCTGCCGTGAGCAGCAGACGTCGACTTTCTTGTGTTTTAATCTAAAGTGTGCTAGTTAGACTTTGTTTTTATCTTTGAATTTTCTGTGTAGGCAGTGAGTCAGCAGTCGAGCAACCGCCGCCGTGAGCAGCAGTCATCGACTTTCTTGTGTTTTAATCTAAAGTGTGCAAGATAGACTTTGTTTTTATCTTTGAATTTTCTTTTTAGGCAGTGAGTCAGCAGTCGAGCAACCGTAGCAGCAGTAGCCAACTTCTGAGTGTGATTTGAATTGTGCTAGTTTTTGTCGTTATCTTTGTATATTGCCTGTTCATGTAGTGTGCCAGTCAGTTGAGCCTCCGCAGCCGTAGCCAACTTTTGTGTGTGATTTGAATTGTGCTAGTTTTTGTTGTTATCTTTGTATATTTTCTGTTTAGGTAGTGTGCCAGTCAGTTGAGCCTTCGCAGCCGTAGCAGCTGTAGCCACGAGCCTTAGCAGCCGTTAGTAGCGGTCGCCGATTTTTGTGTATTCATTTGTAGTTCGGTTTTTGTCTGTTTCAGGTGACATGGCTTGTGCAAAGTGTTCTGGTAGGCGTCTGGTTCTCGAGGAGATTCTTAATACTATGGCGTCTCTTCAAGCGCAGGTATGGAGCATCCTAGACGAGGAGCGGCAGTGCGTCGAAGAAATTCCGCAGCCAACTGCAGTGGAACCGGCAAGTTTTGATTTTCAGGTTCCAGTTGCAGAAAACGTCTGGCATCGTGTTGATCGGAGAAAGGCGTCGAAATTCCCAATTAGCCGAAGGGAAAATGATACCTTGCCCCTAAGTAACGCGTTTTCTGTGTTGCAGGAAGTTGTAGATTCAAGCGCGAATGGCCCAGAAGAGCAGCAGGGAAGATTTACCCGCAGACCCCGAGCCTTGCCAGGAAAAGGTTTACTGGTCATTGGCAGCTCCAACGTGCGACGGCTGGAGAAACCGCTACGGGAATTAGCCACGAAGAACGGTGCAGATCCTCATACTAACGTTCATTCCGTTTCTCTTTCAGGAGCAACCGTACCACGTGTCATCGAGGCCATTCCAAAAGCGATTAGGGAATCGAACTGCCGTCAGTTAAGAGTAGCTGCGCACGTCGGCACTAATGACTCGTGTCGTGTTTCTGTTCCAGATATAGTTAAATCCATGGACAAGTTGGGCCGAAAGGCGTATGAAGCCGCCCGCGAAAATTCAGTTTCATTACAGTTCTCAATTTGCAGTGTGGTGCCGCTTGTCGATTGTGGGGAGGCTGTGTGGTGGAAGATCTTTAATTTAAATAGTAATTTGCAGGAGCTGTGTCGCAAAAACAACTGGGGCTTCGTCGACCTTCGTCCGATGATAGCTGCCAGCTGGGACGCATTTGACAGGTCGGGCGTCCACTACACACCTAGAATGGCGTCCAAGGTGGCTGCTAAAATTTGGAACCGCCTTGATATGAATTATTTTTTAGGAACAGCGTGAGGCCCGAGGATCCTTCATTTCACCGAAGAGGATGTGCTGATAACATAGAAGCTGGTCCCGGTAGGGATGGCGCGAATAATTTTAATATTACAGCTCCAATTACTTCACCCGTTTACCGTCAGAGTGCGAGTATGAAAAATGCTATTTTAGACTCCACAAATAACAATACGAAGCAGCTAAGGATAATGGTACTAAATTGTCGGAGTATTAGAGGGAAAGTAGCGGATTTTCACGCCTCAGTTGCGACTAATGATGTCGATATAATACTTGGAACCGAGAGCTGGTTGACGCCTGAAGTTGAATCTAGCGAAGTATTTGGCCCTCATTTCAATGTTTTTCGGAAGGACAGAACTGTCTCAATGGGCGGGGGTGTGTTTGTGGCCGTAAGTAAAACCGTTAATTGCTCTGTCGTAACTGAAACGGAAAATTTTTGCGAGTTAATATGGGTCAAGGTAAAAATTGGCAAAAATTTAAAGTTCATACTCGGGTCATTTTATCGACCTCCGGATTCTGATTTAGCTAACGCGGAATTCTTCAGGGAGTCGCTTAATAACATTTACAAAAAATTTCAAGGACATATATTGATCGTGGGTGGTGACTTTAACCTACCGTCGGTTAGGTGGGACACATACACGTTCAGGTTGGGTGGAAGAGATAGGTTAATAACCGAAACGTTCCTAGAATCATTTGCAGAAAGATCTCTTGAACAGATGGTCGAAGAGCCAACACGGTGCCACAAAGATTCCTCGTCCATTCTGGATCTTTTTCTAATTAGCAATCCTGATATTGTAGATAAAGTTTGTATAGAAGACGGTATAAGTGATCACAAGGCGGTTGTGGTAACGTTAAACTCCAGTCTGAGTCTGAAGCATGACAAAGAGAAACTCGTGTTTTGCTTCGATAAGGCAAACGATGCGGGTATGGTTGACCATTTTGCGAAGAATTTTGAAACGTACACGCTAAATACAAATGTTGAGGAACTTTGGTTTAATTTAAAAGAACTAATATGGACCGGTTTAAACAAGTTTGTTCCTAAGAAGTGTATTAAGGTCAGTAATAACTTCCCTTGGTTCAATAGGGAAGTGAAACGTTTGCTCAGGAGGCAAAGGCGTTTACATGCCGCGGTGAAAAAATCGGGGGACTCATCTAATCGTGCTAAATTAGTCGAGTTGCGTGCGGAAGTGCGTAAGGCAATGCGCGATGCGTTTAAAGAATTCCAAGCCAGGAATTTATCCGAAGATCTGATTACTAATCCAAAAAAGTTCTGGTCGTATATCAAAGTAATAAGAGGCTCTCGTAAGGTTATGCCGTCGCTGATTAAAGAAAATGGTGAATTATTAGAAACAAGCGTAGAGAAAGCAGAAATTTTGAATGATATATTTAAAAAGGCTTTCACGATAGAAAACTCAGAGGAGATACCGATATTTAACAATCGTACCGACAAAATTATGAATGATCTCGTTCTTGATGTCGAGGGATTAACTAAACTGCTTATGAATGTAAAAACCAATAAGGCTCCCGGACCAGACGGTATTCCTACAAGATTCTACTCAAGATACGCAAAGGAAATTGCACCGTATTTGATGAAATTGTATACCGTCTCTCTGGATCAAGGAAAAATACCAGCCGAATGGAAGACCGCTATCGTAACTCCAGTGTTTAAAAATGGGAATGTTAATGATCCTCAGAATTATAGGCCGATCTCGTTAACTTCAATATTTTGCAGGATTTTAGAACATATCATCTATTCGAATGTCATGCGGTTCTTGGATGAAGGTGAGCTTTTAAATCCAAATCAACATGGATTCAGAAAAGGCCGATGCTGCGAAACACAACTTGCACTTCTAATTCACGACTTGTGCCGAATTATAGATGAGCAATCCCAGGTTGATTTGGTTCTATTAGACTCTAAAAAAGCTTTCGACACTGTGCCTCACACTAGGTTACTTAGGAAACTTCGCGGTTACGGCATATCTAGACAAATATGCGACTGGGTTGCAGACTTCCTGAAGGGCAGAACACAGTGTGTAGTTCTCGACGGTGAGCGTTCATCACTTACTGAAGTGGGGTCTGCAGTTCCCCAAGGAAGCGTGTTAGGGCCTCTGTTGTTTCTCATATACATCAATGATCTATGCGACATAATAGGGGGAATGAAAAGATTATTTGCCGATGATGCTATAATTTATCGCGAAATCAAAACCCTGGACGACTGCGCTTTGTTACAAGACGATATTACGAAAATAATTGCGTGGTGTAAAGATTGGCAGTTGGAGTTAAACGCTAAAAAGTGCCAAGTCATGCGTGTGAGTAAAAAGGTGACACCATTTAACTATGAATATACGATTAATGACACTGTCCTTAGAACGGTAGATTCCGCTAAATACCTATGGGTAACAATTCGTAATAATTTGTCGTGGAATGAGCATATTGAGAATGTAATGGGGAAAGCAAATCGTATACTCCGATTTCTAGGTCGTAATTTAAATCAATGCACTCAGGAAGTTAAATCGATTGTATACAAGTCACTAGTACGTCCTCACTTAGAGTATTGTTGTTCTGTATGGGGTCCCCATCAAAAGGGGTTAATGGAGGCTTTAGAGAAGGTCCAAAGAAGAGCCGCCCGATTCGTGACAGGTATATATAGTTGGAGGGAAAGCGTAAGTGCGATGTTGAAGGAGTTAGGTTGGGAAGACCTGGAACACCGAAGGCGTTGCTCTCGACGGAAGCTAATTGAAAAATTCACGACAGATGTATTTCGGAATGACAGTCAGCAAATATTGCTACCAGCAACATTCATATCTCGAAATGACCGTGAAAATAAGATAAGAGAAATCAGGGCCAGAACCGATTCATTTCTGTACTCATTTTTCCCACGAGCGATTAGGGAATGGAATAGAAAGGATTTACCGGGCGAGTAAACTTAAAATCCGACAGGAGTAGCTTTCGATAAAGAACTCCAGCCATCCTGATCTGGGTTTTCCATGGTTTTCCCAGATCACTCCACGCGAATGCGGGGATGGTTCCTCACAATAGCCCATGGGCGCCTCCTGCCATATCCCTTATAACCCTTCCAAACCATAACCCTTCTCGATAGGTGCTATGCACCCTCCGCCACACACTTTTAGTGAATCGCGGAGTAATAATAATAATAATAATAAAATATAAACATTTGTGGTGAAGGCGAACATCATTAAAACAAGTGCTGTATTGCAGGAACGATTTAAAAACCAGAATGTCTCTCATGAAAGGGAATTTTGTAAAAAATAAAATAGAATAATAAAATAAAATCTTTTAATTCCAAACACTAAAAAAAAAAAAAAAAAATTAACAGACAAACAAAACAACAAACGAGAGTGACTTGACCTATGCATCTGAAAAAATGGAGGATCCCGGCGGACCTCTTTAAGTAATATTGTTTATAATGTTATAGAGAATCGAGCATTCGCAAATGTTGAACGCGCTGAAGGGCACTGTGCACAGAGCTGTGATGTGATCGTTAGCCGGACTGACCAGCTGTCGGCGCTGGTATGCGGGGCTCAATTCTCCAAGGTGAAGGGGATCAAGTCGTGGGCTGTTGAACTCTTCCACGGGAGCTGTTATTTCTGGACATTCCGTCAACGGCGCAAGTGTGCGAGCGAGCGCGCGGCGGCCAGCCTGCGCGGGTCGCTGCCAGCGTGAGTGACGGGCCGAGCGAACGGAAGGCACGCAGCTGCAGACCAGACACTGGCTCAAAGCTCTCCAACACTCTCCGCTCCAGCTTTATCCACGACAATCAGGCCCGCCGCTAGCTGTTTCAGCGCCCGCGTGCAATACCGATTATGCCGCCCCTGTGTAACTACAGCCAGTGGTGGATTTAGGAAATTTCCGAACCGGGTCAAAAAACTGTGAGATTGCCGCCCCTTTGAACATTATTTGCCGCCCCCATTGTTACCCGAAGCAGCTGTTGAGTTAAAAAAAAAAAAGGTCGCCGGCTCCGTAATACGCCGCAAATTTCGTCGCGGCGACAATCGAGTGGTAACTATCGCGGGCCGGCGACTGTCGATCACTCGTTTTGCCGCCCCCCTCGATGTGCCGCCCGCGTGCGGTGCACGCATTGCACGCCCGCTTACGGCGGCCCTGACGACAATGCACCATAAATGCAACCCAAACGACGGGCTAAACAAATTTCGGTTTTCCATTGTTTCCCGAAATCTCTCCACGCCACTGCCGGAAATGATCTACCATATATGTCGTGACCTATTTGCTTTGCATTCCTTGCCCGCAATCCTCTTCCGGTAGTTAGATATTAATAAAAATCTGGCAACTTTTTGATTGTAATAAAAAGGAAAATAAAGTGAATCAGTGATCTCACTTAAAAAAAAACAGAATTGCTATACACCTTATAACGTCGTCTTAGATTAAAAGGAAAGGAATTAAAAGATTCGGTGTCACGTAGCAAAATAGTTGTTGGTAACTTTTGGTTCGGTTTTTCGGTTACGACTCGTCAATGTCAGGCCATTCGACGAAGGAAAGAACTGGCGGCTAGAAACGGAAAGGAACTCGGCCATGGCCATTTTAAGGAATTTTCTGGTGCCTGGAGTGATTTCGGGAAACCATGGAAAACTGAATTTTGGATCATCGGACTGGAATTCGAACTCGCTTCCATCCGAATGTCTGATCCTACCCTTCATCCTTTGGCCCAGTTTATGGTTCGGATGTAGTGATTAGCTACCGCTTCTAATATTTTGATTGTATGGGATTAAAATTTCTTCTCGTGATGGTTAATTCTGATAGCAAGATATATAATAGTGAATTTGGAACTAGTCTGAAGAAAGCAACTTCATTGAACAATATATTGAATTTCGTGAGTCGTGACCGAACGTTGCGGGTGAACGGTAACGCTTTGGCCTTTCATTCGAAAGGACAAGGGCTCAAATCCACATCCGGACATCCAAATTTCGGGTTTTCAAGGTTTCCCAAAATTATTGTAGATGAAGACCGGGATGGCTCCTTCAAAAGGGCAAGGCCGAATTCGTTCCCGTTCCTTTCCCTCAGTTCTTTAACGTTTCCAATGAACACGACGTCAGCGAGGTTGAAAACCCAAAAAACGTATTTCTTAGTGGAAGTTTCATATGATGTTGTGGTTGAACACAGTCATTGTTAATGGAAATGGACGAAAATGTCTGCTGAACCAAAAGAATTATTGATAAATTTGAAGTTTTCAGTAGGTATTAGCATATTTATTTTCCCTCAAGAGTGTTGTAACAGATTTGCCGTTTGTTTTTCCAGTACCAACATTACATGCAGAATGGAATTGTGTATTATGCTATGGAGAAATTCAACTTATGGATACAGTTCTTGTAGAATATTTGTTAACTGAGAAAAAAGACTGCAGTATTGCACACTTGTAAAGACTTTCTGAAAAAAAAGGGTGCGTTTCAAAAAATCAGGGTGGCCATATTTACACTGATCAAAACAAGCAAACTGGTTGTGTGAACATTTGACTTACAACAGGTTCCTGCAGGTATTCGGACCATTGTTTTTAAGGAGTCCTTTACTTCGATGAGGTATAGTATAAATCATTCTCATGATTAAAATATTGCATAGGTTCAATATAACTAGCCTGAATCAGTAGTTGCCAAAGATCCGCTGTCATGAAGCAGAATTGCCACGCAATGGGTATTTTATGTTAAGTGTATGAATTGTCATCAGTGACACATTCCCATCATAACTAAAATTCATGAGATACGCTTTTTGTTTTTAAATATTGCTGTATTGCCAGCTGTTTATATTGACATTGAGATTGCCAAACAAACTCTGGCAACAAACGTGTAAATGAAATTTTAGGGCTTTCCGACATTGTGGTCATTAGAGCCGTGAGAGGTTTGAGAACAAGGAAAGGAATTCGGTCATGGCCTTTTGTAAGAACGATCCTCGAATCGATTTGGTGTGATTTCGGAAAACGATAAATGGTGGCAGGACGTGGATTGTAATCTGCGACCACCCGAAAACCAGGCCCAGGACTCTGTCAAAATAATGGTTTAATAATTAAGATATAATTCAATTTTATGGGTGGTGAGGTATCTAAGAGTTAAAGTGTTGATTGCGTGTTGAGTGGTTCTCATTCAAATCACAGATTCAAGAGCCTTTCTGCCTTTCACCTCTGGAAAAGCATGCTTCTTGAACGCTTGGTTTTTCGGATAGCACTCAAACTATGGCTCGCGCAAGGAATTAATGGTTACCCTAGTTAGGATACATTTATTTAGTAGGCTTTCATTGATAGGATCATCCAGCATTGTGGTATAGGTTAGTTATAAAACTTTTTTCGCTGCAGCCTTAAAAGTTTCTCATAAAATGATTTGTTAAACAGGATCATTGAAGAATAAGAAGCATAACCTATGCACCAGATCCTCGAGCAGTGGAACCGATCGCTTTTTCCTCATCTCGATCTGTATATTATATATATATATTTAACTGCTTAACGTCTCTTAACAGAGAGGTCTTTTAGAGACGGAGTGAAATGGAAGGATTCGGCCATGGTCTTTTGATGGAAGCATCCAGGCATTTGCCTGGAGTGATTTTGGAAACCATGGAAAACCCAAATCTGAATGCCCGGACGGGCGTCTTCCCGAATGCGAGGCCAGAACGCTAACCGTTACACCACCACTCTCGGTCTCGATCGGTAAGTGACATTCCGAGTTGCTACTGCTTGTGGTGAAGATCTAAGTATTCCTTCTGTTTCTTCCTAAAAAAGTGGCTCAGTGGTTAAGGTGTCTTACTGGAGAACGAAAGGTCACCTGTTCCAATCCTTGTCTCGGCGGCGTTTATTGAAGACCCTTAACCCGACCTCTGGCACAGCTTGCTGTGTAACGTGAATTACGTCAGAATGCTTCCGTGGTTTGGATTCCCCTTTACCCGGTAGGATTACGGGGTTAGGTTAAGTCATGAGGAAACGAACTGGATATGATTCCAGGTTTAGTATTCCTCATTCGAGAAAGTCCAATCAGACTTTGGACTGAGGACCACGCCTACCTGGCCTCCTAAGAATACACAGACACATTACCTGTCCACGATTGACAGTGATAACAATATTTTTTAAAAAAATCTCAGAGTCGTGATGGGAAGTGATGATTCCACTGTCTCGATTCTTTGCCAACAGTGGACGCTCAAGGTAACGCGATTCCCCCTCCTCGCAGGCAATCGTTCGACTTTCGCTGGGAACAAGTTTTTCTGCAGTAGTCAATGAATGTAGGGCACTGGCGACCTGCAACGCTCACTCACTCCCTTTAAGAATTCTTTCTGCTGTCCGACACAAAACGAGAAATGTGCAGTTTGGACATAAATGGGTAACAGTTGTTGATTTATGGGATGAGGGAAAATATTGAAAGCATTCCAGTAATGTGATACTTCAAATTTCTTAAAATAACGTTACTATCCTGCTGAATAAAAGTATTAGTGGAATTGTAAAGGTTCCCTGTTCCAAGAAAAACGAAACAATATTGCTGTCGCTCCCTTGTCTATCCGTCAGTCACAGGCTTCTAGCCCGGAAACGAAAGAAGTTTCAGATTTAAAATTTGCACATGTTATGTGTTTCGTTCACCCAATACCGAATATCGAATTTAAAATTTTGAAAAATGAAATATTATACTGCGGTTCCACGAAAGGAAAGGAGGTCCAATTATTTTTTTCTTCTCCCTCTCCGTATGAGGTACAGATGTTTAAATGTCTAAAATATTTTGATTCCATTTTTTTTTTACTGGAAAATAAAGGTTCGAGTGGTCCCCCAAGTTGTTGATTTTACACCATCTATCTAAAAAATGCAATCACCTACGAATTTGAAATTTCTCCCTAGCGTTGACCATATCCTACATTTAAACGAGAAATAATAGAAATATTTACATCTAATATACCATGGAAGTTCTGATCAAAATAAACAAAAATTATTGTTTTCATATTATTTTGGCATATATTAGTTTTGTTTTCTTGAAAGTGCTCCTGATTCAAAGCGCATCGCATCCTGTTGTAAATGAATTTGTTTAGAACCAACGATAGTAGGCTATCAGCGGCAACGTGGTACGGTGTTGGACAACCATAGCGTAGAGTCTCCTTCCTAACCTGAAAATATGTTAGGCATTATTCTTGTGCCAAGCGACTGGCGTCTAACGCGTACGAGATATGAATATATCTCATTCAAAGAGGGAACCCTAATAGCGCGAGGCTCGGCTAGCACTTCTTCAGGTTTTAATTTTTTTGTGATTCCCGCTTTTTTTTTATTTATTTACGCCTCGTCGGCGGCTAAGGTCATTAGAGGCGGGATGGGACTAGGGGACAAGGATCGGTAAGGAATTCGGCCATGGCCTTTTTGAAGGAAGCATCCCGGCATTCGCCTGGAGTGATTTGGGGAAACCATGGAAAACCCAAATCTGGATGCCCGGACGGGGATTCTAAACGGCGTCCTCCCGAATGCGATCCCGCTTGGTGCTGTACTGGTCTGAGACCACGCAGTTTATTAAATCCTAATTTTATTCCATGATTTAAATTTAATTCCGACATGTGTTGCTGGGACGAAATTTCGGCTCACACTTCCTCAGTTTTTAATTTTTTGGTGATTGCCGCTAGGTGCTGAACTGGTCTGAGACTAAGCGGTTTGTTAAATCCTAATTTTATTCCATCATTGTTTTAAATTTAATTCCGACATATCTTGCTGGGAAGAAATTTCACGATTCTTAGTGTTAACCGTTCTTGTTGAACTCTGCAAGTATAATACGCTCTTAAAATTATCGATAGCGGCTTCGTGGTAGTTAATTACATTAAATCTTAAACATTACATAAAATCTTAACGCACGTATTGTTTGATAACTGATGCATTTTTCACAATAAGTAGGTCAACTACAGTGCTTATTTTGGGCTTATTGCGTGCAATGTTGTGACTTTCTTGATTGTGTTATACCGTTTTTGAAGTGAAAACTTCTGTAGGTGCCTTACGCGTTGTATGGACGGGAATAAATCTGTGAGTTCGTGACGTCACCATCACCATAACAGCATATGAAATGCGCTTTGGACGCTTTTCGCAAAATCTTTATACAAACACACAGTTATTATCCGATTTTGATGGAACTTTGCAGACGTATCTTTTAAAACAAATAGAAAAACAATGTTTACGTTTAATTTACAGAAACCTGAACCCTCTCCTCCTTTTCCTCTCCCCCCCCCCCCCGCACCTTAATTTTTGTCACCGTTGTTGATACAAACCCGCAGTTTTTTCCCATTTTGATAGTAATTAGCACAAGTATACTTCAAAACAAGGCTGTCTGGTAGCTCAGCGGTTAAGGCGCTTACTTCCGACAATTCTCTCTCCTGTTGCGGGTTCAAATCCCGTGGTGAGCAGGAATTTTTAGGAGTTGTATTTGATTATATGATCTAAGCCGCGACGTTCCGTGGTTCTGATGCCACGTTAAACTGCAGGTCCCTGAAGAAAGGAAATAACCTTCTTGCCTCTGACACAATAGCTTGGTAAATCTCCTTCGGGAAGATTCGACCAAACTTCCGGCTGTGGACTAAGTTAGATTTTTAGTTTTAGAAGTGATAACTTCTTTAGGCGATTTTTGGATGGGTAAAATCCTATGAGTTCGCATTAAAATTTTACTGTTAAAATTAACAGTATATCTGTTGTGGTCTGGTGACTCAGTGCTTAAAGTATCTGACTTGCGGTTCGAATCCCTATCTCGGCGAGGGTTTTCTTAGACCATTAGCCTGACCTTCACCTCTGGCATAGCTTGCTGTGTAAAATGAAGTACGCCAGAACGCTTCCGTGGTTCAGATACCACGTTAAATTGTAGGTCCCCTGTATCTGGTAGCACTACCGGCTTAGGTTAAGGCGGCTAACTAAGGCAGGGGCGGAAAGTGCAGCCAATAGAAACTGTGTCACCAGGTCATTGCGTTACACGGAATTATTATTATCATTAGTATTTTACACACACGTATTCTAACTGCGAACTGTTAAAATATATTGCAGTCATTTTCATTGTTTCCTTGAGATTCTATAAATTGTTATGCCGTTACCAATTTTTCAATCTAAATTTTATATTTTTTACTTAATGTATCTGATATACTGTTATTAATTTATTTCTGCACCTCATAGTTTGGTTATTTTGGGAGTTTCACTTCACCTTTTTATTAGGAAAAATTGTGATACATTGGCTCTCAGTTTTCTTTATAACCAGCACATTTACATAAAACAATCACTATCATTTATATCAAGCTTTACCTTCGTCAGAAAATTCAAACTTTTCAGTGGACTTTAATGCTACCGTTTTTAAATCTTGATACCATTAAAAACGAAACAAATGTGAAGACTTACAGTAAACTTCAAATTAGTCTTCAACCCTTCAAATGTTGAATAAGAACAGTCTTCAACTCTAGCTACGATATTGTTAACTTCTGTATCTATCAATCATCAATGATTAGTTCTAACGGTTCCTTTAATGCTTTCCTTTTTTTCTTGTTTTTTTTCTTTTTTTTCGGAAAATCTTATCTTTAAGGAAACCGCAATGAAATTAAACTCAAAGATTCAGATACGGATTAGTGAGGTGTTAGTTCTGTCAAGATGCAAACCGATTAGAAAATCTTTGAGATGAGGTGTGTATTTGAAACTGCCAACGAAATTGCGTTTGGTCGCTCACAATAGGTTTTTTTTTAAATTGAAAAACGACATTTTTCGATTCGCTGTCCTGTTGTTAACCTTCCTTTGTCAATTATCATGCATAATCTAGCACTAGAAAAGGGAGAACCGACCTTTATGGTCTCCTGCATGTTCTACAATGTTGTAAAACTTGTTTGAAGTGTGATTTAATTTCTGAGGCAAAAACAAATACTACATCATTTCATGAGCCATCTCGTATGTGCAACATAAAAGAACATCACTTAATCTGAGGCATGGCGTACTGCATAAATGCAATGTTTGATTGTTGAACCTTAGTCCATCTGAGGGTGTTGACTTCCGAAGTCTGTAGCCAATGTTTTGGGCAACGCCAGAAGATGCCAGGACGGAAGTAATGATATTTTTTTCTCCTCTGATGTCGCTAATTTCGCTGAGGAGTCAGTGTCTCCTCTCCCTTCGCCCTAAAAGTAGATCTTTTCCCCAAGGAAGGACAATTTGATTTTCGAGTGAGGGGAGATGGAGTAAGTCTCGTGTGGTCTTCGGTCACTTCGTAACGATGCTGTACAGGTATTTTGAAGGGTAGATCGGAAACTAAAAAAAAATAACATGTAGCTCACTCTTAATTCTGGGATATTCAAATTCGTTGAGTATTGCCTTGGTTTCTGTTGTGTACACTCTATCTGCATTTCGTAACGACACAGACTATAATATTACTCCTCGAGTCGGTTAATTAATTCGTCGGACACAGAGTTATCTTATGCAAAATAAAAGCTAGAAGTGTGTCAAAATTCATGAATTTATGTGAATGACTGCAGACCTGATGGGCGATGGCTATTTGGTTTTACTTTCGCTTTGGGCTACAAAATGAAACTTAATTAGGACTTGAGTACCGTGATTTCAAAATTAAACTATAAGTGTAATGATTTACTTTGTGTATACTAATTAGCTTTAATAACGATTCGTACATTGTAAGAATTCGGGTACCATACTACCTCGGACGTTAATGACTGCAACGTTGACGCGTCCTAAAGCACCCATTCTACCATGAATTAGTGAACCAGCTGACGGTAAGGTGAAAATTTCTCGGCTAGGCAGTGAAATACATTTTTTTTAGGCTAAAAAATGCTTAGCCCCCAATTTTTTTGGCTTCCGGCATCTGAGGCTATACAGCCAACTCAACAGCGATCCAGTGCTTTCTGTTTATTTCCAGTATGCATTATTTCACACACCACAGGACGGACATGACATTCACAGAAGACGCTTAAACACCGATGCCCATGGGTGGACTCAAACTGGCGACCTTCGGCACGCGGAGCTAGTTCTCTAGCCCCTATGCTACCGAGGTCGGCCCCCATTTAATTAAATACACTTTGTGCCTCGTTTCTTCAATGAATAGGTTCCATCCTTGAAGTTCGATACTCAAAGGTCTGAAAAATACTCGTATCAATTTGCGAGTCTACTACCACTTCATTTGACTCACGTTTAACAGACATAAATTTCTTTAGATCTGCAAGTAGATGCAGGTAAGAGCAACCAAATCTGATAAATATTTCTACAATTAGTACTTATATACCTCTGTTTTCCCATAACCAAAGCATCTTTGCGGTAGGTCATGTTGAAAGATGATTTTTTTTTCTTTTGTCACCTACGTGTCTTCTGACGGATTTTTTTTCTTATTATTATTCAATTGATTCAGTTACTAGTACTGTCTTATCCTTTTCGTGGTAACAAGTAAAAATAATCTCTTTTGCATCTCACAAAACACTGACTGATGTTTCTGGCAAATGAAATCGACTTTTGTGGGGGAAACCCATCGGCTTCCGCACACTGTTTTATAGCTTTTTTTGAATCTGGCGTGCAGTAACAAACAAGACTGCAAAATTTTAAAACGACCCAAACGTTTTTGAATAATTAATTTGTTTTTGGTTGGCATCTAGCAATTGAGTCACCTGTTTTACATAAAGCTTTCTCATGTTTAATTCTCGACGTAAAATGTGCCATACCATTTCTTCTCATATGCTTGCAGCCTCAGGTATGTCATTCATCTCTAATTGCCGATCGTCCAATACTGCAGTATATTGTGCACCTTCTCTACGTGTTTTCAGCCGTGGTGGCAGGGTTTGGTTGCCCTTCGTGTGATCGTGTTCCAGAAATGTACAACCACTTTTAAATTCACAGAACACTTTGGGTGAATGGTAACGCTCTGGCCTCACAGTCGTGGGTATGCTGGTTTTAATCACCCTTCAGCTCTCTAGATTTCGGTTTTCCATGGTTCCCCGAAATTACTCAAAAGGCCATGGCCGAATTCCTTCTTATTCCTTGCCCCCAGCCCTTTGCTCCTTCTAATTATCTCGGCTCGGTGTCTACGTGGCGTAAAGGCATAAGCAAAATGGACTTTTAAATTCAATCACCCGTTTCTTCTTTATCGAAAACTAACTAGCAGACTCTTTATAAACTTTTACCAACTTTTAATGAGTTTTAGTTGGTAACGAGCCCTCAAAAACTAAGACTTATGGCGACCGTTCATCCATTTCAAGGAAACACACACACAATTCGTATACTTTAAAAAGCAGTATAAGGGAAAAATGTACAGATCAAGATAAAACATGAGGTTCGTTTTTGAGAAACCACAAAAATTTTTTGATATTAATGCCAATCTCAACCAGAGAATCTTTCATCTTTCCCGCGTATGTCGGCGTAAAATCACGGCTTTGGCAGAGCGTGAGTTATGCTTTACTCATTAAACAATATCGCAGTAGGTACTAAGTTTGATGGTGGCCTTTTTAATGCAATACGAAATTATCTGTCCGATTTTGAGGGTGGATAGCACGAACCTGTCTTCGGGCAGGTCTTACAGCCACTAATTTCTTGGCGACTTTGTTCGGTCGATACTTGCAAGCCAGTAAGAAGTAATTAAATGGAGATTATCCTGTAAGGCGGGTTCGAAATAATTTGCAACTAAATTAAGATGTTCTTTTGTCTCATTTTACGGCCTGCTGTGAACCGACAGAGAGTTAAGCCGCAGACAGCAATGGTCGATCTTCGTGCTCTAGAATTTTTATATTTCCGAATATTTTTTTGTTTTTCTCTCTCTAGGAACTCTACTTAACTCAGATTGGAAATTTATCTCCTTACTGTCACAGTGTATCTGTAACAAAAATAGAAAACTGCTAAAAATGGTACTATACCCAGAAGCATATTTCTATCGATCGGAAACAGCCTTCGAAAAGGACCTTATGGCTGTAACTACTAACAACTAACTAATAAAATTAGAAACGGCATTACCTATAGCAAGATGTCACAGTTCAAACAGAACATCATGCTACATGATAATGAAATAAGATCTCTGACGAGATGTGGTGTGACTGATGAAACAACGAAGAACACAATAGAACAGGTGAAACGAGCTAGGAAATAGAGTTACAAGATGTTTGTAAGGCAGAAAATCTTGGAAATAGGGATATGTGAATAGATTGCGGATGAAATGAATAGGACTTAGTTTCACAGTTCCATGTGAAAAATATCCCGATTATGGTTGGTGAGCATAACGTCCGGGAATTACATTCGGGAGGACGCTTTCTCGAATCCGGGTCCGGCTATTCAGATTTCGGTTTTCCTTGGTTTAGCGAAATCACTTCTGGCGAATGTCGGGATGGTTCCATCAATAGGCCGTGGCCAAATTCCTTGCTGTTTGTTGTAGCCTACCTTTCCAGCTTTTAATAACCTCTAAACTGACGAGGCGTATAGCTATAAGGAAGGAAAAAAAGTCTGTGGTAGTTTCGGAAAGTGTGACCTAGTATCAGTTGAA
Organism: Vandiemenella viatica; assembly: GCA_031002005.1. Taxonomy (NCBI): domain Eukaryota; kingdom Metazoa; phylum Arthropoda; class Insecta; order Orthoptera; family Morabidae; genus Vandiemenella; species Vandiemenella viatica. Next base: position 2,771,733 of record CM061919.1, on the reverse strand, counting down.
TTATCTGTTAGACCAAGTTTCCCGCGGACCAATCCTAATGGGTTCCCGGAAAAAATAAAAATAATATTAATAATTACGAAAATATAAAGGGGTTCGCCGTTAAAAAATATTGGGAAAGGCTGCGTTTAACAGCTTCGCTAAGGTCATTCCTTCTTAAAGTAATGATACAATCTGTTACTGTGTTATATCAGACAGTTTCAAAGAGAGGTACGGAGGAATGCCTCTTTCCAAGAAGTTAACTTTCTATAGGGAAGGCTTTGAAGAGCAACCAGCGCAGTAGCATGCTTGAAGGCGCCACCACACTGGCTCGGGGAGGTAGAACCCCCTCATGCTGCCCACCCTGGGGGGTTTCCCTACAATCACCAAGACGAATGGTGGCATAGTACCCAATTATCCACCTCGTAAACTACGAAATTAAAAAAAAAAAAAATGTAGTTATCAGACATAACACCAATCACGCGCTTCGGAGACAGGTAGCAACACAAACATTTTATGTTTAGGATAAATGCTCGAAATTTAACAGATATGTTTCTAGCTTTAGTTGGGGGCTTACCCCACCCTCTTCTCCACGCTGTTTGTAAAGAGGGAGAAAAAAAAATGCTGTAAAAGAAGATACCAAGTTTATATATAGGTCGTAATAGACAAGATATGTGTGAACATTACTTTTTTTACAATCTTTAAGTTATTGTTAATTCTACCAGTAAGGGTGTCAGCACAGCAGTGGCGGATAGTAGGAAATATGAAGACTACAATCCAAAAGGCAACTTATATCAATCAACATCAAGCATTATAGTCTGCGGTAGATCTACATCTTCATCTATACTCTGCAATTCACAAATATTGTGGGTGGAAATCCTAATTCTGTGCATTCCAATCCCGAACAGAACGAGAGAAGAAAGAATGCATAAAAACATCAGTACGGCATATTAATTCTCTAATCTTATCCATCTTGTCATTGCGAGCTTAATAGGTTGGCAGATGAAGTATTTCATTGCACTCTTAAATTAAAGAATTTCGCATATTTTCCAATAAATTTAAGCGAAAACGAAGTCGTCTGTCTGCCAAACAATCCCAGCCCAATTTTTGTATTAATTGTGTGACACTGTAACTAGCAGTCACGAATCGAGTGGCTCTCCTCAGTACTTTCTCTAACGTGTCAATCAATCCCCTGCAATACGGATTCAAAACTCCACAACAGTAATCAAAATGCGGACGCACTAGTGTTTTGTACGCTATTTCATTTATATGAGCATTACAGTTTCTCAATATACGACCTATGAATCGTAATTAGCTTTGTCTACGACGGAAGTTATGTGCAAGTCCCATTTCGTGTTGCTTTTTAGTATTACGCCAAGATCATGGTAATTACAGTCTGAGGAATGTATTATTGTGTTGCCATTGTAGAAATTTTACACGTCTGGTCGTGCCAGACGCATCAGTTATTATTTTTAACTGTAGCTGTGGCACCGTGTACCCATTAATAAAGTTTGTCAGCTATCTAGATAACAGATAAACCGATTTAACTTTCAACAATACTTTGTTATAGAATGTTACTGAGTGCCAGACTGTTCAAAATTTGTAAATTTCCAAACTCAAATCATTTTATACAACTTGTTACTGGTCGTTTGTCTTTCGCAAAGATAATTGTGACTTTTGATGGTGAGCGTGATGGTTCTGAATGGTCTGCCCCTTGTTAAAACTTGCCTGTATGATCAATGTGTAGCGGTACCATGTATTATAACCATACCTAAATTTCTGTTTTATATTGTAACGAAATACTGTGGAATACCTCTCTCCAAGTAGATAACTTTCTGTAGAGAAAGCTTCAACGACTCACCAGTGTTGTACCGAGCGTGGTGGGTGAACGGTTAACGTTCTGGCCTCGCATTCGGGAGGACGCGGGTTATAATCCCCGTCCGGGCATCCAGATTTGGGTTTTCCATGGTTTCCCCAAATCACTCCTGCCGAATGCCGGAATGCTTCCTTCAAAAAGGCCATGGCCGAATTCCTTCCCGTTCCTTGTCCCCAGTCCCATCCGGCCTCTAATGATCTTAGCCGTCGACGAGGCGTAAAGCCATAATTAAAAAAAAAGTGTGGTTGCGTGCTCGATATTAATTCAAAGTGTGTTTTAGTTGCTTGATTTTGAGAGATTTCGATAATATGATCGGTAATCAAAGTGGTTGTGTGCAACGGGAGACAATTACATAGTAATTAGATAATTTGAGTTACAATTAATATATTTGATTTCTGCAAGGACGATGAATTAATTAAGCATCTGTAGAAAGATTGCTAGCAGTTTCCAACCAGATTAAATTGATTCTTTATTTGAGAGGTGATTGGTTAAGAAAATAGGTGGGGGTTGGCTTAACCTTCACCAAACGAGTAACGTCAGGAATAGGCAAGAGTGTTTTGAAGGAGTAGGTAACGTTGGTGCGGCATTATTAAGACAAAGCTGACTTTTTTTTTTGGCTCTCGGACATTAGCATTTCTGTCGCTTTCCGTGAAGTGGACAAACAGCCGAGATGGTGGGAGAGATTTAACGTGTCATTTTGGCCATGAACTGTTATACTGTGTATGCTATAACTAGAACTTGCTTTCAGGATATTATGAAGCCTGATATGTCTAATGCTGGTAGTCTGGGTGGTGTTAGAGAAGTTTCTCAAAGGAATTAGTTAAATTCCAAATTATTTTTGAATTGAGAATATTTTCTTGTTATTTCATAAATTATCTTAGTACTAACTCATCTGGTATGTTCACTTTAGAAAAATATATTCTCTTTCAAATAATGGGTGCAACCATTTTGAAAGAACTTGCATCTTCAGAGTGAACAATTTAAGTGACTTTAAAACCTTAACAGTCACTATAATTGCCAAACCACCATAAAGACGGTTTGGAGAGACCATAAAACCCAACGACCTTGCGACTAATGTGCCTCCCGAGACAGCGCCTGGCTGGCTGTGGGTGATCGCACTGGTGGCCCGAGTCTACAGGGTGTTAAGTGGATGGTAGCGCTGTTTTAATCATATAGGGCCTTCAACTGTGGGGATTTTCAGTTGAATTTTTGCACCTCACAAAAGGAAACTGTTGGTTTGTAAATTCGTTGACCTAGTGGTATAACAGAAAGTTAGGCTACAATAGTCTAGGAAAATATTTTCACACTCATGGTTGAAAGGAAGATTTCTTGAGGACAATTCGATTCACGGAGTTCTCAGTGACAATTTTAATTTAAAATCGATGGTATTTGTTAGATTAAATAGAAACCTTTCTCCTTCAACCGTGAATTTCTGAGTCTGATATGCTTCCTTTCCTCAAACTGTCAGTCCTTATTTACTGCGAGAGATTTACTTGCACCCCTGTTCCGCTTAATCTTAACTGTAGTTTAACTAAAATCATTTTACAACCTACCTTCCTTTTTACTTGTGCTTTGAAGGAATCACAAACCGATCCTTGTGGGTGAGGGGGAACGCTTGGTCAGGCATTTGGGAGGATGCGGGTTTAAATCCCGTCCGGTTATCCAAGGTTACCAATTTTCCAGTGTTTTCCGAAATCACTCCAGGTGATTGTCGGGAAGGTTGCTTCTATAGGCCGTCGCCAAATTCCGTCCCTTCCTTGACCCCATTTCTCTCCCTCCCCTACAGACCTCGCAGTCGACGAAGCGTAATGCCCAAAAGTAAAATAAAATATGAAGGAACCATATTTGAAATCGTCCTCTCGGTTATTGTCGTCCTTAGACTGTGGTCAATATTTTAAGTTTCGAAGTTTTCGGTATTGTAAGTTTCACTAGCGTAGGTATCAGTTTCAAGGCCCTTCTTGTATAATCTTCTTATAGTAACTATTTTTATGGAAGCACTTTGAAATAAAAATATTATTTAATACAGTATATATGAAAAGCAGTAGTAAATTTAATACCAATTTATCAACCGGAAGTAAGCTTTTATCAGTGTTTTTCAGATGCGTTACAATTGAGGTTAAAACTGGTAGCTACCCACTATTTCGTCTGCGGACTTGCAGATTATTTTGCGACTCATATTTTACCGCGGTCACGGTAAACATCATAAAACTTAGATAAGTCGCACCCGATGCTGTTTTGCAAATCCTATTTTTTAATTAACTAAGAAGCAAGGGTGGAAAATACAGTGCGGTAGGCAGTGCGGAGTGATGTCGCAACGACGAAAGGCGGTGGGAGCGTCAAAAACGCCAAGTACCTCTAAAACGGTGCATCACACAGGCCTGGGGTTGCCCTCCCGGTATCTTCCAGTTTTTTCCCTGACTATGAGGCGCTTAAAATATTAATGAATTTGTAATTCCGTAACAGAGGACATATTATACAGGTACTTGAGGAAGGTAAAATGGGGAAGGTAAAACGCAGTGAAGAGTGTCGAGAACCCAGCTTGAGAATATTAACTGCGCGAAATTTGTTCGAAATCTTTCGAGCGGTGAGGACTTGTTTTCCTATCAATTATCTTTGGCACTAGGTGATGTGATCACTCCTACGATCGGACACTATTCACTTCCTCGAGATGCTTCCCCCATAACAGATTGAGTGGTCTGGGGAGACGGTCTGAATGTTCAGCTTTCAAGAAAAATCCTTGCTTTCGTCAACAATTGAATCACGGTCTTCTGGATTGCAGATTCTGTAAATGGCCTCAAATTCAAGTTTTCCTCTTAACTTTGTCTTCCATCATTCTTTGCAGTCTGCTACCATCACAGTCCACTAAGGAATCCGAATAGATTTATTCCTGATATTTTACACAGACGTCTTTTAAGGCAGCACAGGGTGCTCCTGGCATCTATGTATACTTTTCTCGCTGCCATCAGTAGACACTGGTTTATTAACCTAAGGTTTCCTCAGTTGGAGTGAGTGCACGGTTCTTAACTTACAGTCTACTTTTAGGAGTAACATCATGTATCGAGAACTATCACAGGTAGAAGCCTTCGGGATTATATCGCTGAATTTACTCTCTAAGTTCAACGTTTCGGCTGTTTCCTGTGCGGTCATCTCCTGGTTGGCGTCTGTGTGTTTCTGGAAACTAACAGCGTCTATTACATCTCCTCCTGTGCATCGAACCTTGTGCATAAAAATCAAACAATAAAGTCATATTTCCACGTTATAAGGAAGTGCTTATTACGGCTAAATGCATGGAGAAAATGGCCCATTGCCAATTTATTAAAAAAAATAACGTTTAGGTCATTCGTTTGTTTGTTTGTTTCTCTGTCTTAATGTTTTTATCTGCTAAATCGTGGTAGTTGTTACGTATGTCTATTCGAAACGATTGCTATAAGAAGGATTATTGATTTGACTTCATATTTTATAAAAATCAACAATACCATATTTGATGAAAATTAACATTACTCGAACAAATGGTGGTAATTAAGTATTGTAAATTCGAAATTTGTTTGGCTGTATATCTCATTGAAAAATGTATTTCATTCGTTAGCACCAAAAATTTTTAAAAAAAGCACACTGAATGAAGAAAATTAATTGCGAACTTATCACGAAACGGCAAAAAATAATGAAGAGAAAATAGCGATAAGACATTCGCGTAATTCTTATTTTTTTCCCTTTAGTTATTGTTAGGCTAGCATATCAATAACAACAGAGGGATCATAAATGGTAGTGAAGTACAGTAATATATTTATACGTTTGGGTAAATTATATATTTTGGAAATGTCAAAAAACAAAAAGAAGGATATGTCTAATGAAATGTAATAATTATTTTTTTAATGTAACGAAATGCTGTCATTACGAAGAACTAATTCGCGTCTAAAAATCATGAATTTACGGAACATTAAAATCGTGTAGTTTGAACGGTTAAATTCTGCTGTGTGTTGATGTTGCAGTAGTTACGTAAGGCATTTTATTTTTGGTATTGGATCACTCCAATAGAAATCCATTAAGACATTGGCCTGGTGCAATCGGTCAACTGCACGTGCCAGCCTATATACTTGCGTAACCGCCTCTCTGCAACAACCTTGGAGTCCCCAAACTGAATTCGCAACACTCAAGGCACCACGGTCTGTATAAAGACGAAGATCTTACTTTCAGCGAAGTCTCTACGACACTTGACGTTTGTTTTGTTTCGGGTGGGCAGGGAGAAAGGTGCTATGTATTAGTAAACACCCACTGGTTCCGACACCACATTACTTTGCGGGTGCGAGAGGAAAGGAATGGTCTCTACGTCACACCCACTGGTGCATTAACGCCTCGTCCCAGATCGTCACGTTCTGCACTAACGAGAGGAACATCGGACGTAGTAGAGTGTTATTTCTATATCCCGAATACATGTTAAAGGGAATACGCCTGTAGCACTAAGGCTTTCATCCTGTCAACTGTACTGCGACTGCTCAGACCAGGCAATAGGAGACATCAATCACATATTTTTTTCATGCAATAAATACCAACAACTCCAGGACCAAATGATGAAAGATCTTGCCCAGAACGGCTTCCTCTTTCCGACAAACGTAACCCTCCTACTTTCCAGCAACAACAAAGTAATACTTAGCATCCTCGCCAGATACTTAAAAGATGGAGGGATAGAATTCTAACCAATCTTGTAAGTTAAAACAGGAAATGACTATACTTCAAACCTAAAGCCCAAACCACAGCACAACCCCACTTCCGCGCAAGCACAACAACTAGCTTGGCCTCACCAATCTACCGATTGAGGCCAACACCAGATAGATCAACCCTCTACAGATGATTTGTCAAAGAAATACGGCGATTTAGACTAATCAATAGAAAATAATGGATATACAGAACCGCCGATTACTAAGTCTAGTTGATGTATTGTCTAGCAACGTTTTTTAGATTACGGTACTTAAGAAGGCACTTGAAATTTGAATATTGTAAATAGCATATACATTCAACAAGATTGTAATAAGTTTTACCTAATATAGATAAGGAAATGTGTAAATAGATAAGTTACGTAAATGGTTGTAAGAAGCTTTGTAAAAATGTAGATTGGCTGTATGGTCTCTAACCGAATGCCAATAAAATAAAATAAAAAAATAAAAAAAACTGTAGCCTAATTTCAGCACTATTGCCTTATCATGTGACACCAAACTGTAACTTCACCTGACACTCTCACGGAAATGTAATGATCCATCTGATTCTAAACTTGCGGCTAATGATCCTATCTGGTCCCGAGACAGCTTATCTTTCATATTTATAACTGAATTTAATTGGGTGCTTAGCTGGGGAATGGGAAGTTTGCAATTCTTACGAGCCTTTACGTCTGGAAACATTGGTCATGTGCAGTTTGGTAGCATGCTCCCTCGGTCGGATCTCATGTAAACCCTTTACACAGCATTATTGCTTGATTTGATTAAGTACAACACAAGTTGAATGCCTAGCAAATTTAAACTTTGTCTCTTATCCAATAGAATTACACTTCGGCGTCTCTCCACTATACACCATTTACTTGCGTATGGCTGCTGGCCTGATGTGGTTTAAAATGCTTTAAGACTTCAAGACCGCTTTTGGTGGTGCAGTTGTAGATTGTCCTTTGTAGCGACGTCAAATTTGCTAATATTGTATACTTCTTCCAGTAATCACATTTCCCGTATTTAACGTTAAAGGAGTATATTCAAGCGAACCCAAGACTATAGAGTACAAAATTATTTCAAGCTTGTTCATACCAGCAATTATGCGGGCAGCGGTGGCTAATTTAACCAGTCAAATATTTCTGAAACAGAATGTGCAATAAAATTATCTCATAAGGATAAAAATTTCTGTTGAATGTTACCGAATGGAAGTAATAACTGATAATAATGCTTTAACATTCATGAAGAGAATTTTTTTAAAAATAAAATAATAAATATTTTTTAAAAACAAATCTGAATGTTATTGTACTAAGTCGTTGGCATGTTTGAGCCTGTAATCATAATCAAGAAATGATTATTTCTTATTAACGGGTTCCTTCAGTGGTTATGAAAACAAGATTTACAAGAGCAATTTTGTGTAATTAGAACAGACTAGGAGCTATCTGAAATTTTCTTCACATTAATTTCTTTTGTTTCAGCTCGATTTACAAGCCTCTGCCAGCACTGAATATTATCTCGTATTTCTGCCCTCCAATGTAAGTATCTGTGTTTAATTTCATGTATTACATACTATTTCCGATTAAATCTTCTTTCTTACTTTCAATGTTTTACACTAGTTTCGTGGCAAGAATTAAAATTTTTCGGATGGTAATTACTGTATTTTGCAAAAAATTGTAGCATTAATTAAATAATACACTACAACATATATCGATAAATGAAGTTTTCAGGTATTTTATCTCTTTGGATCCATAGGAAAAAATATACGCAGAAACGTTTTACTTTGTTTCCCGTGCCTCATCTATTCTCTCCAATTCTTGACTACCGCAACATTTCGTTTTTGTCTCTATAACACAAGTAAATCAGAACGACACGATGTTATGTGTTAGTGTGTAACAAGAAGCAAAATTTGATATTATTGGATTTGTGAAATATTCTGTACTGAGGTACAGTTTCATAAGACAGTACTGCGCAAAGTAATGGAGATTTTTTGCCATCTTCTGTCTACAGCAGCGACATTCCTAATCGAGTCATCAGGAGACAAACAATCTGCCCACATCCGAATTACGCTATGTGAAGAAATTTTTGACAGGGAAACGGACGGTCTTACTAGAAAATGATCCGTTCATACTAGTGGCTACATCTGCTACAAATAACAACTTTATCTTCCGACTGTTCAATATTTCCAACCTGAAGTCGTTGCTTGTATCAACTTTTAAACATATCTTTTGTTTCTGAAAGCACTAGCCATACATCGGAACTTACACATCATAAAGAACTCCACCGATAACACAGGGTATAAAACGCTGTATTTTCATTCCAGGAAAGTGTAAGGGTATTTTAGTATTTCCTTATATCCTTTTTCTGCGTATTTCATACCTTTCATGTTACACTCGTGTAACTGTTTTATGTATCTATTGGAGTGTCTGCTGCAAATACCCTTCAGTCATGCAATTACGCCAGTTTGTATTTACGTTTATATAGATTTCCCTCTATGTCATTTTTATGGAACTAGCCCCAAAGGCCATCAAAAATGACGGGTTTAACGGAGTGTTATGGTAATTTATTTCTCTGCAGTTACTTAACCAAAAAGAATTGTTATAAAATAAAGCTCATTGTAATTTATCGTCCCTTGTGCTGTAGCAAAAAGCTTCAGTTGTCAATTTGATCCAGGCTGCATTTCAGCCTAACCACAATCTCCGCTAATATTGCTGACAGAAAAGCATGGTTTAATGACGCGCGAATCAATACATTCCCCGTATCGCATGTCAGTGTCATCATGCATCGCGATATAAACTTGATCCGAAATCGTCACAGGTTCTGACACCTTTGTTTCTTAATACCTGTGATGAAGATTGATATTAACGGCTGAGACAACTTACATCGGCTGAAATATTGATCCTGTGAGAATGAATGATGCTAAAAATAAATCTTAACGACTTACGCTATGCCACGTAATAGTTAATTGTGGTTTAGGCCACATATATCGCGATCAATTTGGAACTTCTTTCATTCGAACCATGTACCGTAATGATTTTAGTAAAAAAAAAAAATTAATAATTTAAACGTAATACATACTGTTGTGACAGTTAATGTCTTAGAAATTGTTTAACTAAATAGAATTGTTATAAAATAAAATTCAATGTAATTCATCGTGCCTTGCGCTGTAGCAAAAGGTTTCAGTTTCCATCCTGGTCCAGGTTGCATTTCAACCTAACTACAATTTACGATAAACTTGCCGCCAGAAGAACAATACTTCTATCTCACGCATATTAATAAATGAACAGTATCGCGTTTTAGTGGCAATAATGCATCGCGATGTAAATTTGATCAAAAATCTTCAAGGGTTTTTAGACATTTCATTAGGTTATCCGTGATTCAGACCGATATTAAAACGTTTGAATGGCTGACACAGTTGCTGAAATAATAGGTTCAGTAATATTACAAAGTGGAAGCAAAGGAAATTAAAATAAATCTTATAAACTTACAATATGCCACGTAATATTTGTTTAAAGTGTAGTGTAGGATGCACAGATCGGGATCAGTGTGCAACTATTTAATTATTTCAATAATAGGACACAGTTTAAATTATTTTGAAAAAAACTAAATTATTCATGCCCTCTGCTGTAACGTCAAATGCCAGTTGTAATTCTGACCCATGTTAAGTAACAATCTAACCAAAACATTCTCTACATTGAAGCTCGAAACACAAAGCTTTTATCTTACATATCTGTGGACAAATAATTTAAGGAAAACTTCTATTTATCAAAAGAATTTTACGTAAATATAAGCATCTAATGATTGATATGTCGATTTTAAGGCAATACATACTTTTATTTCAGTGTTCTGTCAGATTCTTGGAAATGTTATTAAATAACGTCAATTACCAAGAATAATGACGTCATTGCGCGACGCCATAGATTGATGTGATGCCGTGACACGTGACGTCATACATGACAGCTTGTTTAATATATTAATAAATTATGTTGCTCAGCAAAGTAACAAAGGCGAAATGTTTTGATTAAAAATTCATTCACTTCATTAGCTAAGCCGTACATGGTGTTCTGTCTTTGTGAGGTCAACTAGCTGTGTACCATGTTGTTAACGGAAACATTAAAATATAGAGCGAAACATTTGTGCTTTGGAATTTGTACGAAATATTCTAGTAGGAAATTTCATTATTCCTGGAGGAAATATAATTTTAAAAATTGGGGTTCAATATGTTTTGTCTGAGTGCATGTTTTTCGACAGGTAAATTTAAAGTACGTATACAATTTATCATAGTTCGTTATTTTTCTGATCATTTCTTCTTAAAATATTAAATTATTATTTAGTGAAAAATGCCAGTGCAACTTTTGTTATGATTTCTGTTTATTTCGGATGCGTTTCTCTTCTCGTCGAGGTATCTTCAGCTATCCAATGTTTTATTTACATTTCTGTGGTCAGGTCGTAGCTGATCACCTGTGCCGTCTTCCAGAATTCCACTTCCAGTGCTGTACCGGATTAGCATGATTGGTCAATACGTTCTGTCTTCAACAGTCACGTCGCCTTTACGTGCATTGTTTTAATTGACTTTCAAAGTTGTCAGAAGAAAACAAACAAAAATTTCAACAACAATTGCACTGGCGTTTTTATGATAGATTTCCTAAATTCAATTGTAGCCATCAATACATTGAGCTTTCCCAACAACAACATCTGAATGCGTCTTCAAGTGGACAAAAGGGGAGCTGGCGGTTAGGTTAGCGTACCCGTCTTAGGCAAGAAGAGCCAATAACAGATCCTATACCCGTTTTAGGAAATGATATTTTGATCACATTAACCAGTAACTATAAGTATAGTCGCTGCCTCGATTAAGAAAATACTACTTGTAAGCTTAAAAATATACTATGCATTCGTTAAATTGATTTGAAATAATATAATAAAATTTACAATTTTTAACAAAAACAACGACCAAATGCAAATAAAAATAAATACAAACCAGTGGACCCTAAATACAAGAACGCTTCAGCCAAAAGTACGCAGGCTAGGAAAAAACTGCGACTATGTTTTTGAATAATGTGCTTACAAACGGCTCTGTTGTGGATATATTATTTTTTGTGCCATGGTGCCCTTTTTACCATGCAGAATATTCTCGGCATTGACACAATGAATTTGATTTATTTTAGGTATAGGGTAGAGGGAGAGGCGTGAAGACGATGTTACTTAAAAGTTAAATTTCATAATTTTTTGTGTATAAGAGAAGTTACTTTTGAACAGTCCCCCTACGCTAAGGAAGGACGAGAGTAATACCAGTCCATTCGTACTAATTCATTTTGAGGATTGTGACCAATTATCACAACATTTTATAAATTCTAATAACTTGTAATCTAGAATAATGTAACAATTCAAAGATGGTATGAAAAATCTTTGATTTTCTTGAATGTCTTTCTTAATCTAGTTTTTATTCTTTTTTATTTATAAAAAAATATTTATTAAGCACAATAGGGCAACCCACTAAGTTCCAATAAGAAGTAAAAGAAATTAATAGTGTTCCTATGCACTTGAAAGGTCTTAACTATATAGGATAGGTTTAGATTGCATCCATCTTGCTACTAATTATGGTTTGTGAAACAGCATTCTGATAAAACAATACTATTAATGTTAGTATGTGACGTCTTATAGAATGGTTAGAAAATAATTATGAGGAAAGCGTGAAAAAATAAAGGAGTTTTAACAAGCAGATTTCTAAGCGAATATCTTTGATGGATTTTATGAGGTTAAAAGTGGCACATGTATTGAAAATTTTGCCGCTGAAGAATTGCACATCTTTATTGATATCTTCCATGTAATGTCTATGATTCTTGGAAGACAGCTGTCAGTGATTGTCCAAATCACATATGGTTCATTCTAGAATATTGTTCAGTAGGATAGTAGCGTTTCTTTTGATAAAATCCTTAAGCATTAGAAATTATAAGTTTTTAAACCGAAAAATTTTGACAGATTTTTTTTGTACCCAAGGACGCACAAAAAAAAAAAACAAAAAACAACTATTTTAGCATACCGTTTTGGATGCGATAGCTCATCGAGGACAGGAATAAGATATTTAAATATTTTATACATTAAGTTCGAGCTATGAAATATATGCAGCAGAATAATTTAGCGATTCCCGTAAAATAATACCGTCATTATTTCGCTTGATGTCGACGTTAAATCTGCGTTTAAAATGACATCGAAGAGTTTTATGAATACTTTTTCCCAATATGAAAGTATGTTTGAAGTATTTTCTTTCGTTGGGATTAATAGTTGTTTTGACTATTTTCCTTTCTGCTGACACTCAGAATGCAACCTTGTCTAGACGTATTGAGAATGCGGTTATTAACTGCGGCGATCTGCTGACTGGTTGCATAACAGCCTCCAGCCTTTGTTCCAGAAGTGAGATGTCAACTTTACCCCGCGTGACAAGAGCTATATTTAGTGTGAGATATTATGAATATATGACGTATCACCAGTGGCATCATACACGAATCAGCAGGATTTATTGAATAGTATAGTGTCCGTTTTCGTCAGTCGACATAAATATTCCACATGTGACAAAGCGATGTAGCATTTAAATATCAGTCACTACTAACAAAATTAATTTCTCGTATTCAATAATTGCTGGAAGAACTAAAGTAATTAATTAAGAGAATTTTTCACTTTCTTTTAAAATGTTACAAGTAACTGAACGAATTTCTTTGCTGGACTATCATATTGCAGAAGTGTGATACTAAGGAAAAAAGCTTTCTTAATATTTCGTAGTTTCATCTTGTGTTTCATCTTGTGTTTTTGAATTCAATTGTGTTAAAAGTTTCATGATGGGTAACAAGTCTGCTAAAATAACTTCCCTAAGGGACAACAAGACTAGTACATTTTTTTAATACCTAACACATTGCCGTGAGCCAAGTTAGTAATACTTAGTAATACAACCTACCGTTAGATATCACATTTTAATTTGATTTGTTTACTTCATTTTAATATCTCCGCTGCGTGTTAACTCGGTCTCACCATGTCATAATTCTAAGAAATTAACACAATCAGCATCATTCATTAAATAAATACGATATGTTTGGGGCTATGTCACTGCGCCATTTCGTTACTAATTCGAATATTTCGGCTCCAGCTTTCAGGTGAATATGTATTGAGCCTGGCCTTCAAACATAAAAGTAGGGTGACTTATTACAAAAGATACGTTGCACTGAAGACGATCCAAGGCAAAGACCGAAACGTTGGGTTTTAGTAATCAAATGATGCAGATTGATGGTCCGTAAAGAAGTTATATGTCGGAGCTACTACAAGCAAGAAATTATTCATTTCCAGCAGCCATTAACGATCATAGACGTGTCTCTAATTTACCACCTTTAAGATTGTGGCCAGTTTAAACTATATCCGAAGTCAATAAGATCGGGCAAGCCTGCGTCTATAAACATGGCCCTACAGATAGTACGTTAATTCGCATTTCTCCCTGCGTTTGCTGTTCAAGTCAACAGTCTCTTCCACAAGTGTCTGTGGAATATATTTAGATTCGGTACAAGCTGTTCTAATAAGTGAGACTGCTCCTTAAATTTTTGGGCGTTTGGTGCAACAATCTGAAATAGTTGAAAAAAAAATCGACATAAATGTCCACAAAGCAATGTTAAATGTATATTTTTAGAGTTGATCTCATTTGGTACTAAAACTAACAATTATAGACTGTCGAATGGCACTCGTGTTGCGTTGATCCATTCACATTGAAGATGTGAGGGCAATTGGTCATTCGAAATCATTTGCGGTGGATTTTAACATAAATGATAATGAGGAGGTAAGCTTTTGGAGCTTGTGAGGTGCAGCCTGGTGGTGACATATGGAGGCGAGTACTCACCGTGGCGCCGCGTGAGCTGACTCGTGGAGCGAATGCGCCCGCGGCGTCTCGGAGGACTGCTTAAGTAGCAGGCACCCCCTGCGAGGCCGGAATTAGCGCTATTCAGTCGGCTCATCGCGGACACACGCGGGCGTCGTCACAAATTACAGCCCGATATGAAAAGGCGCGCGCTCTCCGTTTTGTTCGCAGCTGGGCGCTCTTTAATTCCGATCCCGCTTGATTGCCACCGCACCCTCCGCCGCGGCGCTCTCTTGACGTCAAACGGCGTCTCGCCTCGTGCCGGCCGCGCCAAGGTCGTTGCGCCGTCGCCAACTAGGGCGGACAACTGCACAGATCCGCCCTGTGCGAAACCTTCTCAGACTGACGAACGTTCTTGGTCGTAATGACGAAAATATCTGCAGAACGTCTTGGGAAACCCACACGCCGATTATCAACAAGCATGACTGATTAAAAAGCGACCAAAGTTGTTGGACACCACTACCACCGATACTATTGCGACTAATATTAATTTTGCTGCACTGTACATTTACAAGTGCTACCAGACCCGCTACAGTACACATACTTTCCATAGATCCTTGTATAAGACACTGTGGAATGTGGAAAAGAACAGTTTACGACGGCATACTTATAAAAGACAAAAAATCTATACTCCAGAAGATGCACTGTCACAGAATAATGTGTATGTTAATTATAAAAAACTGCATATTATTTTGAAGACACCTCTGAAAGAACTTCTTCTTTGGAGTAGAAGGTATTATAAATTAAACATTCTTTTAATTTTTTCCTGAATTTAATCTTATCCCATGCCAAACATTCAAGATGTGTTGGGAGCTTATTGGGGATGTAAATATCCCTTAATATCTGACCCTTTTTGATTGAATAGCACGACTCATTATCCTTATGAAAAAAAAGTTTTTACTTCTATTATCGAAATCTGTATTTTATTATTTGTTTCCAGTATTTTTGATGACTACAATATATATAATAAAGTATTTATATACTCGGTCACTAATTTTAAAATTTCTAACTTTTTGTTCAACTCTCTGCAGAAATACTTTATCTCTGTGAGTTGAATTGACCCAAAAGATTATTATGTACGACATTAAGAAGTGAAAATAACCTGAATACTCTAGTTTCTTCATATTAAATTCACATGTGGCTGAAATTATACGAACTTCAACCAGTGTCTCTAGTAATTGAGAGACATCTGCCCTGGTATAAGGAAACGTAGATATTGCACTGTCTGTACCTCTGTAAATTTTGTATGTATGTTTGGTATTAATCTCAGTGACGTACTGAAAACGTGAAATTTTGTACGACGAATCTGTGTGCAGTGTACTCAGTGTGCTTTTAGGTTGAACATTGGACCCAAGGATACAACGTTTGAGAGAGACGGATGTTTGGAACTGGGGAGATGGAATGGTTGTTGGTCAAACTTCCTGCCTGCTGGACTATTCTGACCATGTGTGACAGAGTGCAAGTAATGGGAACACTCGATGGGAAGGCTGTCGGCGACCCAACTAGACCAGCAGAAGAGAGGATCGTTTCATCTTGCGACAGGCGCGACCTGTATTCTATACCAATGTCGTCTGCCCGCCATCAAGAAGCATGCAGTGGTCCCTACTTCGTCCGAACTATTGCAACGCTCACGGAGTCCTTGTTTTATACTTCTATATCGGCGATTTCATTTGCAGTAATGTCGTGTGTATTTGACATGGTTGACTGCACAGTAACAATTCACTTTCTTAATTGAATCCAAGTATTTTAGGAGGTTATCAGCATCTGTCTAGGCAAATGCCAGGACCTTCCTCTGTTTGTCAACACTTACCATAGAGAATGGAAATTATAAGGGTTCACAAACAGATAGCGAAACTTGAATTTCTCCACTGAGTGAAGACGCGGATAGTGATAACTCCGTCACCAGAAAGCCGGATTTCCTCAAAATCTGCCGGTAAGTGGCACGCGGAAAAAATACTAGTGAAACAATACCATTATTATAAAAGATTTTTTATCAGCATAATGCAGCTATCCACAATGCTTGTTTGGGAGTGGAAAACTGAGGGATCTGAAAAATGAATTGTTGGAACATCCACTAGATTTTTTTCCCCTCTGACTTCTACATTTTTCCAATTTTAAAGGAATCAACGGTTGAAATATGTTTTGAGCCTAGTGAAGATGTGATAGGAGTTGCAGATGGGTATCTTTCATTCCTTCCATAATCGCGCTTCACGAATTGAATTCATTTGTTATCTGGAGAAAATGAATTGAACTAATGGAGGTTTACGTAGAAAATTTAATGCATTTTTGAGTAAAATATGCACACTCTTTAATGCAATGCCTAGAAGTTTTCACCTTACCCTCGTATTTTACAGACACATATCAAGCTTAGACACGAAGGACTGGATAAATGTTTCTGAAAATCCCTTTCGCATGGTATTCTATCCGGATATCTCTAAATATTCAATCTTAAAATTTAGCAGAATAAGCCAACAGACCGTTCTTTTTACTTGTTAAATTTACACTGACGGAAACAAAAATCTCTGAAACACCGAAGAACGCAATAGAGATTTGGAGGCACATACGAGTGTGTTACATAGTGCCTTAAATGTCGTAGGCGGCAGTTGTAGAGAAATAGATTAGAATGTTTTATGTCAACTTCCTTTAATGTTTAAAACTGTAATAGCCAGGGCCGTAGTGGTTCGATGGCAATTATCTCAATTGGCTGCCGCGGAAGTTGATTCCTGTCTTGTATATCGTGCAAACTGCAGTGTAATCGATCGAAGTGTAACGTGGTTCGAGTGTGGCGCTATAATCCCGTCCCACTAACCCATTATGCGCCAAACTGATCAGGGTCGATGGTGGAAGAAATTCTTTTCTTCGGGAGAACTTAGTGGGCAGTGTAGCAGAGGTCGTGCTGTACGATTCCTAATCTCCAGACTATCTAACAAAGTCTTGGATTAAATTCCAAACATCTCCGCAGTGAGAATGGAGCGAGGCCATACGATAGTGTTAATTGGCCGGCGTCTGGTTATACCCTCTTCCTTGTTTTGTCTCCGTATGACCTCTATACACGTAACAACTCTCATCGCAGTCATCTACAGAAACGACACTAAAACAATTGGAAGGGAACTGGCCGTCCTACCACCTCCACAGCAAGATACCACTGCATCGGGAAATTCCAACCAATTTTCGGGTTATAGATTATATATGACGTGACAAACCCGTTAGGTATACATAATTAAGAAGAATGCACCAGTTCCATCATGCGTGTTAAAGCGTCACAGTACTGCGTATGGGGACGTACAACGGACCTGTTTTCAAACGTGAGGCTTTGTTTATCGATAGTCTCGATTGTTGTTTTAACGGAAAATGCTGGGTTTGTTGCAATTTTCACCACACAGACAACTGATTTTATATAAACAAGTTAACACGAAACACAGAGAATATGTTACAACCATATTTTACCTTACATTACCTCAAGCCCTAACGAGCGACGTGCTTCATGGTGCCGCGAGATGCTTTGGAAATTTCTGAATGGAAAACCTCGTTATAGCGAAGCTTCTCAAAAGATTTTGGAACTTGGCTCTGTTTTTATGGCGTGCCTCCTGAATCCCAGAACAAAGTCTGTTTTTTTTAAGATGAGCTGTGTGAAAGTCGTAATCTGTGAAAAAGAGAACGGTGGTCTTCTTACTGTGGGAGCGCGTGATGTCGAAAAGCAAAGGAGACAGTCACAGCAAAGTAGGGCATCGAGGAGTCCAGTCCCAATGCACATCCGTTCGTAATCAAGGTGGGGCACCTAGCTCATTCCGCCGACAGCGCTCCTACACAGCACTCAGAAGTCTGCACCGATTATACCACTAATAGTGGGCTGCAGGTAATGATCGTCTTCATTACAGCCCAGACCCCACTCTAACCGAAGTGTAGGTTGAAAGGGAGACGGTTTAGCAGTTAAAAGGGACGACGGTTAGTGCACTTAGCTCATTAAGAAATCGTAGAGCCGGCCTCGGTAGCGTAGGGGCTAAGGTACTGGCCCCACTTGCCGAAGGTCGCCGGTTCGAGTCCGGCCTAGGGCATGGATGTTTAAGTGTTGTATGTGAGTGTGCTTGTCATCTCCGTCCTGTGGAGTGTCTAGAATTACTTGAAAGACAATATATACATGGAGAAACTGGAAGCAATGGATGAACTAAGACTCATACTTGAGCAGGCTGTATGGCCTAAGGAAGCCAAATGCCATCAAATTAAAAAAATAAAAAAAAATTAAAAAAAACGTAGAACAGTTGGTAGAACTATAGGTTTAGAGGGATGCACAACTATGTAAAGTTTGGTGGAAATTATTTTGAAATACTGAGAAAATTAAATCCGTATTAAAAGTTTGCTAGTGACGTTTGAATATATGTACTATCTTGAAGGAAAACAAAGTGTACTCAGTCCATAGATTAAATACGGACTCAGTAACCGGAGTTCAAATCTCGATAAAAGTGAAAAATCACTCCTTCCTTCGTAGAAACAGAATGATCCCCCGGTATTCTTAATCTGATGTCAAACAATCATCAGCATTTATCTCCTCGATAGGAAATGCGATGAACATGTTGTGTTCTACCTCCGTTCTTGAGCGAGAGTTGCCTTTGGAAGTTCGGTTCTCTTCCTGTGTTAGCCCACTCTGTGAACGTCACTGTCGGAATAGTGTCAACCTTACCTTTTTTTCTTGCGACTGCTTAGGTTTCTGCTGATTTCGAGTTTGGGAGCTATTCATTATTTCTGCGAATTCAGTTTTTGCCCCATTGCCGATACGGTGCATCTCAGGGAGCTAACGTAAAGCTTGTGGCTGTCACAGACGTGCTTTATCTTCGCGTGTGAGACCACAGACGTCTTCCGCTGGAGTGTACAACGTGCACTCAGTAGTCTGAACGAGCAGTCATGCACCGCATTCTGTTGAATGTGTCGAATGTTGGTTTCGCCGCCGCACGACAAACCAGCAGCACCCTAATTCAAAAGACGGTATGTAAATCTGGTTATTGTTGGGAGTTTGATTTCTCTGGTCTTCAATACGTTATTTGTATTTTCACTCTGAAAATCAGTTTTATAGCTGTGCTTAATTGTTATGGGGCTTGTACACTTGTTGTCATCTGTCTATTAATTTGATGTAAACCTCTATATATTTCAATTCTGAGTAAAATCTTCGTCTCCATACACACTTTCAGATATTTGACCATCTCTAAATTGTTTCCTTTCAAATGTTTCCTCAACTCAAAAGTTAAACAATCTCGCAAGTCTTGAAACGCTTTTCGCCATTCTTCTTGTAAGATTCTTCCACAAAATTTTTCCTTCGTCCTCCATATATGCATAACGTTTTTAATCTGTACTTCAGTTTTTCGCTTTTTTTCAACATACCCCTACAGCATTACATTCTAAATGCTTAAATTTACATTTTCTGGTATACTCAGATTGAAAGATTGATCTTCATAAAACGATGTAATATATGCATTCGATTTTTTGAAAATAGTTAGCTAATGTTTCACGGAAAAGTTTTTCTCTTTTTGAATCATTTTCTTTTCTATAAATATTAATCTGCATTTTATATCATTATTGTTGTGACCATGGTTGGAAATTTAGCATTCTCTTTCTTCTACAATATGTTGTTGCTGTTTTTGTATTTACTCTATTTGTACTGTTATCATTTGTCCTACGCTTCATAAAGTTTCTCACATTTTTCTTTATGCGTAGCCCAAATTCCTCTCACTATATTTTTTTCGTGTCTTCAAATAATTTCGCTGTACTCTTTCTCTCACCCTAAGTAATTCAAGTATGTTATTTCGTTTCATTTTTTTTAAAAAATGAAAGCTTTTATAAGCACGTTAAACGAATTTGGGATGGGCGTTAATCTTTGAGTTCGCGTCATCGGCATGCTATATTTCTCGTATGATATGCGCGTTGGATGCTTTTTGGATGGCTAAAATCTTACGAGTTCGCGGCACTAACAAACTGTTAATAGCAGCATATCTGTATCCGTAAGTATGACGTGTTGCGCTTGGACAGCAGTGAAAGTATAGATTATACTAATCTAATATATAAAAATTAATGTTGGTTGGTTGGTTGGTCTTCTATGCGTTCCTGTACTATTCGTCCGATTGCTATGAAAGATTGGTGAGTTATTGTGTGCCTGCCTGGGAAGGTTTATGGCCAAAAAATAAAAAAGCCACACCCATTTTTCCTTATACCCCTCAATTTTTTTCAAATTTATCAGAGTATGATAGTGCTTAGCACACGTATACTTCTAAACTAGGTGGTCTGGTAGCTCAGCGGTTAAGACGATTACTTCCGATAGTTTCTTTCTCCAGTCGAAGGTTCAAACTCCGTGGTGAGCAGTAATTTTTAGTTGTGTTTGATTATGTGGGCTACGCCGGGACGTTCCGTGGTTCTGATTCCTCCGAGAAAAGGAATTGGCCTTCCCGTCTCTGACACAATAGAGTGGTATATCTCTTTCGGGAAATTTCGACCAACCTTTGGGTTGTGGACTAAGTTAGATTTTTAGTTTTTGAGGTGAAAACTTCTTTAGGCTCGTTGGGCGAGTTTTGGGTACCGGTACGTAAAATCTAATAAGTTAGCGTCACCGACATGCTAATCTTAACAGTATACATATAGCTAGAAGCATGACGTGTTGCGCATATGATATTCACAGTTTTAAGTTTTCTCTTCTGTCAGTAGTTCCCAATGAGTGCCAATTGTCCCCCCCCCCCTTTCTGCTACACCAAAGTTTTTCGGTGAATTTCGTGATTTCTTCTACTTATAGCTTTTCATTAATAATCCATTTTTAAATTGTACTTATTTCTAACGATTCTTGCGAGTTATACGTAGTAACTCTGCTTCTTTCAATCGCAATTAAGTGATAATTAATTGACTACTGCAAGGAATTTAGGATGTCAATTGATTTTACCGTGCACTGAACGTAAAAATTACTCCACTTGACATTATTAAGATATCCGAAATAGTCAGATGAACTACAGCACAATACAAACATTTTAGTAAGTACGGTTGCCATGATAACGTGGCTTCTGTGTTCCTCCAAAATAGAACGGTTAATCGTTCTTTCTCATAGCCACCTTCTGCTGAGCCAGTGTGTACAATGTCCCAGCTTGAAACTAACTTCCCATGCGCTGCAGCGACAATCGAGAGAACACCCGCTCTGCTGAGACAACCCTGTGCACAAATAAACACGTTGAACCTCTACCAATAAACAGAATACATATTACTAGTACATGTAATCAATACATAAATAAATTATTTGTCCCCAATTCCGGCGCAATCAAATTGTTTTGTCGGAAATAATTTCTAACAACATATAAAATTACTTAAACATATATTGATTGTTTCACTTGATAACTTAACATGACTTGCTGAACACCAGATTCGAATCGTTTCACCATATGTCCATAATTACTTAGATTTTTACACTTCACCACATGAAATACCATCTTAACCAGCTCACACACTGCACAGCAACAATTTGAGCCATACTCGCCACAAATTCAAACACGAGTGCACTACAAATCCACAGATTCAAGCAGTCTACAGTCACACCTTCTTCACTTCAAGCAATCTTAAATCTGCTACAGTCCTCAATCCCAATTTCTTGGTACAAGCAGCCAGTCATCAAATTTATTTCGGCTGATTTGCTGTATGTCCCCATGTCGCATCTCTTTTTTTTTCTTCCCTTGAAATTCATCTCTTCTTTATCTTGTCATGTCCTTCTCATCTTTAACATTATTCAAACTGTCGTTCTTAGCCCAATTTCTCGTTAACTTCTTTCAAAAATACTTCTGAACTACAAGCTTCTGCTAATACGACTCCGAGGCTTAATGTACGAGATTACAAGTCAGTGACTCATTTAATAAAAGAGCTTTGTTGGTAGTTATTGGAAAAAAGGAGGCAGGGGAAGAAACCTCTTGGAGTACTATATATAAGCCGAGATGGTTTGTTGAGAGAAGAATGAGGAATGGTTTGTGGTAGGAATGGCCATGATCATAAACTAGCACCTGATTTCAGGGACAAGAAAATGAAAAAAATACATTTGTATGTACGAGAGCTGTAAACTGTAATAAATTATTTAGGAATACAGTAGAACTCCAATTATCCGAATCAATTGGGACCGGACCCCATTCGGATAATCAAAAATTCGGATAATTGGATTTTTTCTGAAAAAGGGTTATTTTAATTGATTGCCTTATACGAGGGCGGTCTGGAAAATTCTAAGCCTGAATATATAAAACCAATTTGATATTTACCAAATCATTTTTATTTCTCAATATGGTCTCCATGAACACTGATACACTTAGTTCAACGATGTTCCAAGTTCATTGTACCATGCCTGAAGTGACTTTCTGGAAGGCCTGCATAATATCCATCTACAGCTGCAATCATCTCTTCAGTTGATGAAAAATGGTGACCAGCAAGAAAGTTTTTGAGTTTTTGGAATAGACAGAAGTCGTGGGGAGCCAAATCTGGGTAATAAGGTGGATGCTTCAACACGTCGTAGTGCAGATCTCTTAATTTTCCCATTGCCAAAAGACTCTTGTGGGCAGATGCATTGCCACGATGAAAGATGATTTTCTTCTTCCTCAAACTGGGCCTTTACTCACGAATGTTTTCATCCAGGGTGTCTAAAAGTTAGGAATAGTATTGTCCAGTTATTGTTTTACCCTTTTCAAGGTAATCAATGAAAAAAACACCTTGAGCATCCCAAAAAACTGATGCCATCACCTGGCCTGCCGATGGAACCGACTTGGCCTTCTTTGGACCTGAACAACCAGCTTCTGTCCACTGCTTTGATTGTAGTTTTGATTCTGCCGTGTAATGGTGAACCCATGTCTCATCCACAGTTATGAATCGATGCAAAAAATCAGTTTTATTTTTGTTGAAACGCGAGTTATTTCACTTTTCGGACGTCCTTTGCGTTCATCATCTTCGAGTCTGCTACGGCAACGTTTGAACTCAGCAGCCCATTTCTTAACTGTCGAATATGAAGGAGAAGAGTCTCCATACACTTTTAAAAATCTTCCGTGGATCTCGGATGGCGTTAAACCTTCTTTTACAAAGAAGTTTATGACTGCACGATACTCGATTTTTTCCATCTCTGATACAACTTCGCACCGCGCCTGCATCAAACAACTGTACAGACCAAACTACAATGTAGAATGACTTGCAATTTCTTGCAGGCGCGTCTGGCATATGCACCAACTTGCATGGAAAAAATCACATGGGTAGTGCTGCCATATATGGTCGAAGCCGAGAACTTCTCAGACAGCCCTCGTATATGTTGAAAATTGGAGAAAAGTCAAATTTTTTTAAAGAAAAAGAGCTTTTAATTAATTAACTGTAAATGCGACACTTTTACATGTTTAGCGTACTTACCAGTGCTGTACAGTATACTGTAGCATACTGTAAATAAAAGTCATTGCTTGCTGAACATCTCAGTCAAAGTAAGCTGTTTGACTATATTCATCCGTTTACGGACAGCAAGTCGCGCGTCCGCTTGACAGTGAGAAGTTGCATGTGGTCACACTCGGGCTGACGCTCCATCTACTTCAACGCAGTTTCAAGGCCGGCAAATGCTTGACTAGCTGATGGTCCTGTGCCTGCTTCAACTTCGAGAGTAAGGTCATCTTCTTCCTCGACACTTTCTTCTCTCACACTTTCAATCAGTTCATCATCATTTAGAATTTCATACCCAGGGTCTGACGAATCACACACCGCCCACTCTCGTATACCTTTAGCACTAACTTCTGAAAATCCAGGAATATTCAAAAGAATGTTTCTGAAATCCTCAAGTGACACATCATCCCCATCTTCTCCTGTCTCTTCCCTTTCCGTCTTAATTAAAAAAGCGATTCGGATAATCAGCGATTCGGATAATCGGAGTTCGGATAATCGGAGTTCTACTGTATGCTGAAATAGTTGCCAGAGAGAATTTAAAGCAAAAAAATTCGTGTAATGGCGAAAGCATATTTATACAGAAAAGACGCCGGGGGATTATCCACATTACAACCAATTCTTCTTCCATCGTTATGCACCTTTGAGGAGCACAAATGAACTTATTTAGCAAATGTGTTTTTCTTCTTTTCCCAAAATCTTTTCTATCTCGCGTTGAGCTCTTTCCTACGTTCTTCCATCCACGTGTTCATTCTTCTAATACACTGTTTGTTGGAAAATTTGGTGATTATTGACCGTGGTACGGAATCTGCATCTGTCCTGTATGATATCATCTCTGATTTCGATTTCCTAGAGATCCTTCCGATTTCAATTACCCAATTGTTTTTAATTTTCATTGAAGTGGTCAGGTTGTGAATTCTTTTGGTTAGTCTGTTGTTATTTATTCTGAAAATATGGCCGAGGAATTTAATTCGTCTTTTCCTGAGAGTGTCTGAAATTTTTTCCGAATGACGATATAGATCAGGTGATTTCCTTTTCTTTAAAAGTCCTCCTGTTCAAACTGGGACAAAAAGTTTCCTTAAAATCTCCTTTCTTACTTTTTAATGTCTGTAATCAATGATATACCCCCAATAATCAAAGCTTCTGATGCGTATAATGGCTCCAGTTTGATTACATTGATAAAATGTCTTTACTAGGCATTTCGGGATATTGACTTTTTGTTGTATCTGTTCCAGGCGATTCTATAGGCTTTTTGTAATTTAGAGTTTCTCTCCTTGCTTGCCGCACAAGTTACCCCTGCAGGTTGAATAATTTCACTTAGATATCTGAACTTCGTCACTTGAGAGATATTGCCAAATTGCGTTTTCATGTGTTGTCCATCTTGGAACCGCGAAATGGGTTTCAACATACGAGTTTCGGAGACTACATTTAGCTGAAATTTCATGGAGTTTTTCAAGGCTGTAGATTTGCACTTGTTATTGGAGAGAATTGCTCGATCATTTGCAAAGGCCAAACACTGAAGGTGAAGTTCATTTTGGAGTACCCTGCCAATGGTTGTTCTTTTACTTCTTTCTCCCAGGCTTTCATTACATTGGCTATAAGGTTTCAACCAACCATTGCTTTACTTTAAATAAGATAAATAGCTTTTCTTCCGATTTAAATAAGGCCCTTCTTGAATACATATCAGCAGCCCAGTATAAGATTTTCGAAATCAGCGTTTTTGTACAGATTATCTGGTACTATTACTATTACTCCGCGATTCACTAAAAGTGTGTGGCAGAGGGTGCATTGCACCTATCCGTAAGGGTAATAGTTTGGAAGGGATATACGGGAGTAGTGTCCTAATAAGAGAGCTGGCATGGAAATCCCCGTGACGTCACAGTGAAGGTGGTGGAGGGAGGTAGGCCACGGCAAAGCTGGCGTGTTTAGATCACCAACCCGCCGCCAGAGGGCGCCACCTGTTGACCGCACGGCTTGTCACCACCCGGCCGACGTCGCTGACCTCAATTTGCACGGCTATTGATGTACCGTTAACCGGTAACTAGGATGCGACAGCAAGACACTCAGTCTGAGTATTTCTAACACAACACCCCCGCAGGCGAACGTCACAGACCGATACACAACAAGCGTCACAAGCCATCTTATTTTCAGCGCATATTAGCAACGTGTCAGGCCACCGCAATGCACTAAGAATATCATTAGGGAATGCGGCTGCTTGCTGGTGCTATTTCAGAATCATGTGTAAGGTGTCTCAAGGATAAATATCGCTATCCTCAACGAAGCATTCTAAAATAGGCAAATACACCGTCTGATCGAGAAATATTACCTGTTTTTAAAACGTAAATCGAAAATTTTGTTTTCATCCTGGCCGAACAGAAAAACTGGTTGACTTGTTGTAATTGAATAAAGAATAACGATTGAAAAGCATAAATTTTTCCTTTAAAATACGTTAACAGCCTAAGAACCACTTACTATTACTATTACTCTGCGATTCACTAACAGTGTGTGGGAGAGGGTGCATTGCACCTATCCGAAAGGGTAATACTTTGGAAGGGATATATGGGATATGGCAGGAGGCGCCCAGGGGCTATTGTGAGGAACCATCCCAGCATTCGCGTGGAGTGATCTGGGAAAACCATGGAAAACCCAGATCAGGATGGCCGGAGAGCTTTATCGAAAGCTACTCCTGTCGGATTTTAAGTTTACTCGCCCGGTAAATCCTTTCTATTCCATTCCCTAATCGCTCGTGGAAAAAATAAATACAGAAAAGAATCGGTTCGGGCCCTGATTTCTATTATCTTATTTTCACGGTCACTCCGAGATACGAATGTTGCTGGTAGCAATATTTCTTTGCTGTCATTCTAAAATATGTCAGTCGTGAATTTTTCAATTAGCTTCCGTCGAGAGCAACGCCTTCGGTGTTCCAGGTCTTCTCAACCTAACTCCTTCAACATCTCACTTACGGTTTCCCTCCAACTATATATACCTGTCACGAATCGGGCGGCTCTTCTTTGGACCATCTCTAATGCGTCCATTAACCACTTTTGATGGGGACCCCGTACAGAACAACAATATTCCAAGTGAGGCCGCACTAGTGACTTATATGCAATCGATTTAACTTCCGGAGTGCAATGTCTTAAATTACGACCTAGAAATCGGAGCATTCGATTCGTTTTCCCAATTACATTCTCGATATGTTCATTCCACGACAAATTATTACCATTAATTGTACATTCAGAGCTAAATGGTGTCAGCTGCCAGAATTTACACCACGCAATTATTTTCATAATATCGTCTTGTAACAACGCGCTGTCTTCCTGCGTTTTGATTTCACGATAAATAATAGCATCAACGGCAAATAATCTTTTCATCACCCTTATTATGTCACACAAATCATTAATGTATATGAGAAACAACAGAGGCCCTATCACGATTCCCTAGGGAACCCCGGACCTCACCTCGGTAAATGATGAAGTCTCACCGTCGAGAACTACACACTATGTTCTGCCCTTCAGAAAGTCTGCAACTCAGTCGCATATTTGTCTAGATATGCCGTAGCCACGAAGTTTCCTAAGTAACCTAGTGTGAGGCACAGTGTCGAAAGCTTTTTCAAAATCTAATAGAACTATGACAACCTGGGATTGCCCATCTATAATACGGCACAAGTCGTGAATTATAAGTGAAAGTTTCGTTTCGCAGCATCGGCCTTTTCTGAATCCATGTTGATTTGGGTTTAAAAGCTCATCTTCATCCAAAAACCGCATGACATTTCAATAGATGATGTGTTCTAAAATCCTACAAAATATTGATGTTAACGAGATCGGTCTATAATTTTCAGGATCATTAACATTTCCATTTTTAAACACTGGACTTACGAAGGCGGTCTTCCATTCGGCTGGTATTTTTCCTTGATCCAAGGAGTCGGTATATAATTTCATCAAATACGGTGCAATTTCCTTTGCGTACCTGGAGTAGCATCTTGTAGGAATACCGTCTGGTCCGGGAGCCTTATTGGTTTTTACATTCATAAGCAGTTTAGTTATACCTTCGACATCAAGAACGAGATCATTCATAATTTTGTTGGTACGATTGGCAAATGTCGGAATCTCCTCTGAGTTTTCTGTCGTGAATGCTTTTTTAAATATATTATTCAAGATTTCTGCTTACTATACGCTACTTTCGGATAATTCCCCATTTTCCTTAATCAGTGAAGGCATAACCTTACGAGAGCCTCTTAGTAATTTGACATACGACCAGAACTTTTTTGGATCAGTACTCAGATCTTCGGACAAATTCCTGGCTTGGAATTCTTTAAACGCTTCACGCGTTGCCTTACGCACTTCCGCTCGTAACTGGACTAATTTAGCACGATTAGACGAGTCTTCCGATTTCTTTACCATGGCATGTAAACGCCTTTGCTTCCTGAGCTATTGATTCACTTCCATATTGAACCACGGAAAGGTTCTTACTTACCTTAATAAATTTCTTAGGAACAAATTAATTTAAACCGTTCCCTATTATTTCTTTTAAATTAACCAAAAGTTCCCCAGCATTTGTATTTAGCGTGTACGTTTCAAAATTTTTCGTCAAGTGATCAACCATACCCACGTCGTTTGCCTTATCGAAGCAATATACCAGATTGTCTTTGTCATGCTTCAAATTCATACTAGATTTTAAAGTTTTCACAACTGCCTTGTGATCACTTATACCGTCTTCAACACAAACTGTATCTACAATATCAGGATTGCTTATAAGAAAAAGATCCAAAATGGACGAGGTACCTTTATCTCACCGCGTTGGCTCTTGAACCATCTGTTCAAGAGATCTTTCTGCTAATTCTTCTAGGAACGTTTCGGTTATTAACCTATCTCTTCCGCCTAACCTGAAAGTGCATGTATCCCAATTAACCGACGGTAGGTTAAAATCACCACCCACGATCAATATATGTCTCTGAAATTTCTTATAAATTTTATTAAGTGACTCTCTTAAGTATTCCGCGTTAACCAAATCAGAATCCGGAGGTCGATAAAATGACCCAATTATGAACTTTAAATTTTTACCCTGACCCATAACAAATCGCAAAAATTTTCAGTTTCGTTTACGACAGAGCAATTAACGGTTTTGTTAACGGCCACGAACACACCCCCGCCCATTGAGACAGCTCTGTCTTTCCGAAAAACATTAAAATGGGGGCCAAATGCTTCGCTAGATTCTACCTCTGGCGTCAACCAGCTCTCAGTTCCTAATATTATATCGACATCATTAGTCGCCACTGCGGGATGGAAATCGGCTACTTTCCCTCTAATACTCCGACAATTTCGGACCATTATCCTTAGCTGCTTTGTATTATTTGTGGAGTCTAAATTCGTATTTTCCCTATTCGCATTCTGACGGGAAATGGGTGCAGTATTTGGGGCGGCGACATTCAACTTATTCGCACTATCACTACCAGAACCAAGATCTAAGTTATCGGCACCTCCTCTTCGATGAACTGAAGGATCCTCGGGCCTCACGGTGTTCCTAAAAAATAATTTACATCAAGACGGTTCCATATTCTAGCAGCCACCATGGTCGCCATTCTCGGTGTGTAGTGGACGCCCGAACTGTCAAATGCGTCCCAGCTGGCAGCTACCATCGATCGAAGGTCAACGAAGACCCATTTGTTTCTGCGATACAGCTCCTGCAAATTACAATTCAAATAAAAATATTCCACGATACGATCTCCACACAATCGATGCGCGGCACGACACTACAAATGGAGAACTGCAACGATACTGAACTATCCCGTGCGGCTTCATACGCCTTTTTGCCCAATTTGTCCATAGATTTCACTATATCTGCAACAGAAAAACGACACGAGTCATTGGTACCGAAGTGCGCAGTTACTCTTAACTGACGGCAATTCGATTCTTTTGTACGGTTGCTCCTGGAAGACAAACAGAATGAACGTTAGAGTGAGGGTCTGCACCGTTCTTCGTGGCTAGTTCTCTGAAGCGGTTTCTCCAAACGTCGGACGTTGGAGCTGCCAATGACCAGTAAACCTTTTCCTGGAATCGCTCGGGGTCTGCGAACAAATCTTTTCTGCTGCTCTTCTGGGCCATCCACATTTGAATCTTCGACCTCCTGCAACACGGAAAACGCATTCCTTAGTGGCAAGATATCATTTTCCAGTCGGCTAACTGGGAATTTCGACGCCTTTCTCCGATCCACACGGTGCCAGACGCTTTCAGCAACACGTTCTTTTAAATCCCGACTTGCCGGTTCTGCTACAGTTGGCTGCAGAATTTCTTCAACGCACTGCCGCTCCTCGTCTAGGATGCTCCGTATCTGTGCCTGAAGAGATGCCATAGTAGTAAGGATCTCCTCGAGAGCCAGACGCCTACTAGAACACATTCCACAAGCTATATCCCTTGAAATAGCAAAAAACGGAATAAATATATCAAAAAACGGAAATTGCTGCTAACGGCTGCTGATTCAGTACCTACACAGAAAATTAAAAAATAAAGACAAAAGCTAACTAGCCCACTTTAAATCAAACACAAAAGTCGGTGACTGCGGCTAAAGGCAGCTGTAGTTCGACTGGTGACTCACTACCTAAACAGAAAATTCAAGGATAAAGGCAAAAGCTAACTAGCACACTTTAAATCAAACACAAAAGTCGGCGACTGCGGCTAAAGGCAGATCACTACCTTAACAGGAAATATTCAAAGATAACGACAAAAACTATCACAATTCAAATAACACAAAAAAGTCAGGAACTGCTGCTACGGCTGCGGAAGCTCAACAGATGGATCACTACCCAAACAGGAAATTTTCAAAGATAACGTCAAAAATTAGCACAATTCAAATTACACTCTAAAGTCAGCTACTGCTGCTACGGTAGCTAAGCTCAACTGCCTGGATCACTACCTAAACAGGAAATATTTAAAGATAACGAGAAAAACTAGAACAATTAGAATCACACACAAATGTCAGCTACTGCTGCGGAAGAACAACTGACTGGATCACTACCTAAACAGGAAATATTCGAAGATAACGACAAAAACTACCACAATTTACATCACCACAAAAGTCAGCTACTGCTGCTACGGCTGCAGAAGCATATTCGTGGTAATCTAATCTCTTGGCAAAAATTACGTGTTTCAAAACGAAAATCGAAATTTTTTTATTTATCCTGACCGAAAGAAAAACTGCTTGACTTCTTGTAATTGAATTAAATGATAGGTAGAGACGATCAAAAAGGATAAATTCTCCTTTAAAATACATTAACGTCCTAAATGGAAAACCGTCATTAACTCAGCAATTTGGAACGGTATCAAATCGAGGAAGATGTCTATGAGCACCTGTTTTGTGTCGGTTCCATGAAATTATTGTGATTACTTGCGATAAAGTATAGCATTCGTAGACTCAAAAATCCCATCAATGTGCCAAATCCTTTCACTGAAACAGACAGACAGACATTAAAAATTCAGTCACCGACGAAAGTGGGATAGACCATAAATTCCGTTCATCGAAGCAGGCAAACATTAAAAATTTATTTACCTATGAAGAGACTGGAAACATAATTACTCTTGCACATCATGTTGGTTTCGTTATGGACCAATATAACAGTTAAAAGCATTAGTGATAGCTCACGATTTTTGGCTGCATTCAGTAGTTAAGGCGTCAGACCGGAGATAGAAAGGTCCTCGGTTTGAATCACTGTCTGGGCGGTGATTTTCATAAGCTCTTAACCCACCTTCACCTCTGACAAAGATTGCTGTGTAATGTGAAGAACGCCAGAACGTTTCCGTGGCTCGGATTCCACGTTAAACTGTAGGTCTCTTCTAAGGATAACAACTCTAGTCGTAATATGGTTGTGTACACTTTCAAAAGCAAAGATTCAAGACAAACGAAGACCTAACGTGGTCCTAGGTGACCTAAACGAGCATTCATACTGGACTGAGGGGAGCAAACAGTCAGACAGTCACATGAAAAATTTTAATATCACGCTCGTCTCTTGTCTATGGGCTCAGTATATTGATATGTGCATAAAAAATACACTCGCACTCATGAAAGGATAAGTTTTAAGAAGGATTTGGGCAGGTATAAGGCGAATGGATGTAGGTGCCGACAGTGTTGGTAAAAACCATACAGCAAACAGCGGGAACAATACCTGATGAGGAGGTGTACACACTTTTTCTATAGTTTCATTAACCCTGGAACCAGAAAAAAATCCATCAGTAACAGTTCTCCCAGGTACCAAACTATTCACATTAGCATCGCCTCGTCTCTCACACACCTCAGCCATCTTTGCCATTTAGTAGCATGTGCCCAAGTACCAAACTGTTCACATCAGCTTCGTCTCATATCACACACATTTTGTAACACGAAACCATGCAGTAAAATGTTTCCCTAGTACCACAAAGGCATGAGTAGATTCAAGTTCCTTTTATAACACAGGCCGCAATGCCGTACATTGGATGCTCACTCACAGCTGGATATGTCACAAAACACACACACATACACACATTAATGGTGGAAATGATCTACACACACTACACGCCGACAGACGAGTGAATGAAAGGTATAACCATATTTACACTCTAGCTGCCTTCCCGTGCACTCTGCATTCCAAGTCCAAAAACTGTGGACCCCATATTACACCACTACATACAAGCAATTGTCTAACTGTGGATTTGTAGCACAAGTTCTTCGCTTCTCTGGTACACCACTCATCACGATTTTTGCCCCGAACGACATACAAATATTTTTTTTAATTTTTTTTTTTTTTATAATATGGCCTTCGGTCGTTGCGACCATTTTAGCCAGCTACAATTTGTTTATGTTCCAACTGCTGTATCAGGGTTTCATTATGATATTATTGATACTACAATGAGGACAGCACAAGACGAACACAACACTTAATTAAAACCACCCATGCCCGAGGCCGGATTCGAACCGGCGGCTCTTGCAATGCGAGGCCAGCGCGCTAGCCCCTACACTGCCAGGACCGGCAACGACATACAGTTAACAACGTGTTAAAAACAATTGATACCCCAAAACAAACAGCAGCAAACTGTAAACGGAACAGTGAAATGGAAGAGTGCCTTAATTTCTGAAATCACCCCAGACAAATGCAGGGAATGAGACCTTCAAAAGTCCATAGCCAAATTCCTCACCGTTCCTTGCTATACAGCCTATCTCACCTCTAATGACGATGGCATCGACGAGGCATAAAGCCCGAAAAAGAATCTGATATGCTGGAAATACTAGAATTTTGGATGGTTGTTGAAATTTGTCATGTAACCCCTTTTGATGGGGACCCCTTACAGAACAACAACATTCTAAGTGAGGACGCACTAGTGACTTATATGCAATAGATTTAACTTCCGGAGTGCATTGTTTTAAATTACGACCTAGAAATCGGAGCAGACGATTTGTTTTCCCAATTACATTCTCGATATGTTCATTCCACGACAAATTATTATGATTTGTTACCCCTAGGTATTTAGCGGAATCTATCGTTCTAAGGATAGTATAATTAATCGTATATTCAGAACTAAATGGCGTCACCTCTTTACTTACACGCATGACTTGGGACTTTTTAGCGTTTAACTCCAACTGCCAGTCTTTACACCATGCAATTATTTTCATAATATTGTCTTGTAACAAAGCGCAGTCTTCCTGGGTTTTGATTTCACGATAATTAATAGCATCATCGGCAAATAATCTTTTCATCCCCCTTATTAGGCTATTTCACACAAATTATTAATGTACGAGGCGAATTTTTTAATTAAGTACCGTTTTGTCACACCGTGGCTGCAGTGCTACTGTCGGCGTTCCGCGCATGCGCACTGGGTACCTGCATGTCATGCCTACGCACTGACGCCATTACAGTCTAATTCTTCCTTGTTTCCGTTTTTCGCTGAGTGTTTAAGATGCCTCCGATAATAGTGAGTCCTGCTATTGTGAAGTACGGGCTGTTATAAGATTTCTTATTGCTAAAGGTCTAAAACTGATCGATATTTATCGTGAGATCTGTGCAGTTTACGGACAAAACATTATGAGTGATGGAATGGTGAGAAAGTGGGTGAGAGCATTTAAAGAGGGCCGCAAAAATGTGCATGATGAACAATGCAGTGGGCGTCCTTCGGTCGTTAATGAAAGTTTGGTGAAGAAAGTGGACAATAAGGTGAGAGAAAACAGACGCTTTACGATTTCCTTCTCGTGTGATGACTTCCTAATGTTTCTCGTAGTGTTTTGTATGGCATTATGACCGAGCACTTGAATTACCGAAAATTGTGCTCACGTTGGGTACTGAAAATGTTAAAGGATGTGCACAAAACCAAACGTTTAGGCAGTGCACTGACTTTCCTTGAGCGGTACCACAACGATGGTGATGATTTCTTAAGCCAAATTGTTACGGGCGATGAGACATGGGTGGCCTACGTCACACCTGAGTCAAAGCAACAGTCCATAGAATGGCGGCATTCAGATTCACCCAAAAAAGTGAAGTTCAAGCAAACGATTTCTGCCCGGAAAATCATGTGCACAGTTTTTTGGGACAGAAAAGAAGTATTGCTTGTGGAATTTCTGCCTCGTAATGAGACAATCAATGCAGCAGCTTATTGTGAGACATTGAACAATCTGCGCCGTTCAATCCAGAACAAAAGACGTGGCTAGTTGAATAAGGGCATCGTTTTGCAGCATGACAATGCCCGTCCACATGTGGCTAATCAGGCCAAAGATCTCATCACATTTTCGATGGGAAACTCTAGATCATCCTCCGTACAGCCCTGATCTGGCGCCCAGTGACTACCATCTGTTCCTGCACTTGAAGAAACACCTGGGCGGTCTGCGTCTTGAAGACGATAACGAAGTCAAAACAGTCTGTAATTTTGAGGATCATTAACATTTCCATTTTTAAACACTGGATTTACGAAGGCTGTCTTCCATTCGGCTGGTATTTTTCCTTGATCCAACGAGGCGGTATATAATTTCATCAAATACGGTGAAATTTCCTTTGCGTACCTGGAGTAGAATCTTGTAGGAACACCGTCTGGTCCGGGAGCCTTGTTGGTTTTTACATTCATTAGCAGTTTAGTTATTCCCTCGTGGGTCGTAGTTGTTAGAACTCGGCTTTTTGTATGGTGAACAATGTTTTATGAAAGTTAAGAACGAACATTAAACAGGAATCATGAATGCAAAGTAGGACTTAAATGAGCAGAATAAACACGTGAAAATTGAGTGAAGATGAAAGAAAGAATCGTAAAATAATATATAAATGGTAAAACATTTTAAATGTATGTAATGGATAAAGTTTTTAATAGAACGAGTGAAAACTAAACAAACAGAAAAGACAAGGAATATTTAAAGGAGATAATTTTATAGCGTTCGTTGTAAAGGGATCTTTAAGAGCGAAAGAGAGGTAGGGAAAATCGAAGAAGTCGTTAAATCAATCAAAAGATCTGAGAAAATTTAAAAAAAGGTCGAAGTCGTGCCTGATGCAATTGCTATTGCTTAACCGAGGTATCGTAACTGATATGGACGTTGTAGGCTACTTGACACAAAAATTTATGCTTCAAATATTTTTTAGGCAGGGGCTTCGCTGTACTAACCTCCAACGCCGTGCCACTTTGCCTCCGGTATCGCTAACGCAATCGTTTAGTTCTAATCAAATTTTTTATTATGGTGCGTATTCAATCGATAAGAATAAATACAATGCGCCTTAGGAGCACTTCCTATAAATTGTTGTCAATATTTGTAAAAAAAAAAATAAAAAAATAAAATACAAAGTACTTTTTTACATGCAAGTATTTTTTAATTAAATACGGAATAGGTCGATAATGGATACAATATTAATGTTCTTAATAGCGTTTTTAAAACAGAAGTAAAAGTGGCCTAAAATTACAAACTTGAACTGTAGCTTATATCCTTATTTCCAATGATTCAAATTTAAGTGTGAATGGGTGAGGAATGCTCTATGTTCCCATCATCCTGCAACAAAGATGATCTGATAGTGTGGTTGACTGTGTTGCACTAGATCTTTCAAAGGCCTTTGACAGAGTGAGCCATAAAATCATAGTAAATAAGATAAAAACTATTGGTGTGGATGAGAAAGTGATTTTCTGGGTAGAAGAATTTTGAAAAGGCAGCAAGTGAAAAGTTGGGTAGAAAATGCAGTATCGAAAGAAGTGAAAGTAAAAATTGGAGTGCACGGTTAGCGTATCGGGACCATTTCTGCTCATTATTCTAACGAATTATTGTATTGATAGTTTACTATTAGAAGTTATGTTGTTAGTAGATTATACGTATAATGCTATTTAAAAGGATCCAAACGGTCGAGGCCTGTGAACAGCTGCAGGGTGATCTGGATGGGATATCAGTTGGCTACGTCAACATGGGATGAAGATGAATACAAAGAAGGGTCAGCTAATTAGATAAACATATAAAAAACTAAAGGCTGATTATTATTATAAGGTGTGGAAAGAATTGCTTGTTGAAGATTTGAAATGTAAATTTCTTGGTTTAACATTTCATAACAAGCTCAATTGGGCAGAACACATCGGACAGGAAGTAGAAAAATGTTTCAAAATCCTTCACTTACTGGAGAGAGTGATGGGATTTACGAGAGAAGTAAATTGGTTTACAAAATTTTACTTCAATATGTTGGTGTAGAATGGGACCCACATTTTGAATATCAAATACAGGAGTTGGAGGGGGTGTAAAGAAGGTCTGTAAGATTTCTCTCTGTAAATTATAGCAGATTTCAGTAACAAATACGATAAAAGAGCTGGAATGGGACTCATTGGAAGAGAGGAGGAGGGTGAAAAGGGTCTTTGGAGTGTTCAAGCCGTATATTGATGATGAGGCATGGAAAGATATTGGCGTAAGAATTTAATGTAATGCATGGAAGAGAAAAGATGGCACTCGATTTCAGGCACAAGGGCGTGGGTAGGATTTCTTTCGTTGGTAAGGGGTTCAGGGATGAAATAAGAGAACTGATGAATAATTTACCAAAATCGTTGAAACAATTTGAAGTTAAAACTTGTAGAGGGAAAAAGTAGATAGGTACAGGAAAGGAGGAAAAATGGTTGTGTGCCACCCGTCGCAGTTAAATCGTAAATCTGTTTAGCAACACCGATTGTAGTGATTAATTTGTACAATTTTGAACTGTGTATTTGATGTTTGAATTCGAGGATAATAAGTGACAGAAATTATAAAATCAATCTTGGTCCTTTACTTGAGGAGGTGCAGAACAATTGTGCTACACACGCTGTGGCTGAATTTTTCTGCCGACCACCTTTCCCTGTATGGGACCTTCGAAGATTTACGAAAATTTAAATACGATTTCGTTTTTGGATCAACTAAACGCATAACATGAGGAAATTTGAAGTCTGAAATTTGCCTCGTTTACTAGCTAAAGGGACAGACAGTGCAGCGAATGCGAGGAGGGGCTCAGTTTTCCTTTGCGTCCAGGGGATAAGGGTGCCTGGAGGAATTGCTTGCTGTATCAATTCGCTGATGTTCGAAAGTATAAGTAAGGACCTTATGCCAGAGTTACTGGTCTCATTCTCTTAAGTCTTACAAAAAAGTCCTGACCCAATTTCAGTCGGCGTATTTAAAGTTCGAGTAAAAATAGTGTTGTTGTTTACATAATTCCGTAGGAGTTCGATAATTGCTGAGGTTTGAGTCAGCCTGCGTGCAGGTCACTCCGGAAAACAAACAAAGCGCTCGCTAAGCGTGGCCGACTATTTTCGGACTCCGTGCTGAATGGTCTCTGACTCAGCTGTAATGTTTCCTGCTGCTGGTGCTCACTCCTTACACCTTAACATCAAGAAACATAGCGGACGGCACACTTTATTCTACCGCGATAGCTCTTATCAGTACAGTATCGTCCTCCGAGCCCAGTTGTTGTCACTCCGTTGTCTGTCTATTAGTTTATTACAAGTCTCTGTTTCATAAACGGGATGAATTACATTCAAATTTGCACGTGTTATGCGTTACGTTGGCCCAAACGAATATCGTTTTTGCGACCACTTCCGTACCTTCCGGTCCTTTAGAGCTGGACACCCTAACTAGGCGGTGCTTGACTAACATAAGATCGGAATTTTTTGTGCGTGCGTGTCTGTGTGTACCCGCAGGCACACCGGATGATCTTTAAATCCTAGTACATGCCGTTGTTGCTATATAATTAAAAGCAAAATTTTGGCAGGTATTGGACAGCATGTCTTAAATGATCACTTGTATGAATTTTTGATGAATATGGTGTACACGGCTATAGTT
Source organism: Vandiemenella viatica (assembly GCA_031002005.1). Lineage (NCBI taxonomy): Eukaryota > Metazoa > Arthropoda > Insecta > Orthoptera > Morabidae > Vandiemenella > Vandiemenella viatica. The sequence goes on along the minus strand of CM061919.1, from coordinate 2,733,623 downwards.
CAAAATATATTTATAATATACTTCACCTTATAATTTATTTCTTGATTGGAATCTTCCATCTCTTCCTACCGTGAGCTAATACCTTCATTTTAACATAATCACTAAAACCTACACGCCCAAATTATCTGCTTTATATTTGTATTGTCATCTTTGTCTTCTTGAATTCTTCCATCGACAGTTTCCAATGTTAACTAATTAACCAATCCTGTATTGTTAGAACGTAACCCAGAATCCTGTTTCTCCATCATGTGAGACTTTTACACACATTATTTCTTCACATATCTTCTGCAGAACATTTGCATTTCGTACTTTGGCTGTCTATTTAATTGTTGACAGCCTCCTGTTGCACATGTTTCTAATGGGACAGTTGTCCTTCTTTCCCGTTTTCTGAACTCCACTTAATTAAGTTTTACCCAGCTTTTACTAATTTGCGACAATTTAGTCTTACACGACTTGCTGCTTCCATATAATCAGGACAGGCATTCAGCCACATAATTTCTTCAACATCCAAAGCTGTTGGCCAGTCTTACGACTGTTTGATAGTAAAGATTTTCTCTTCTTCATGAAGGCCAACCTGGAAAATGTTTCTAGGTTTTGCATGGTTCTTGCTTCTGTCGTAACTCATAATTTTATTTCATAAGTAAAACAATTATCTTACTTTTCTGTAATATAGCTGATGAAATGTTTATGTTTACTGTTAATGTTATCACCTCTAGAACGCTCTAGAACGCCTCAACAAATTCCTATTGATTTTATTTATATTTAGTCGAAATACTTCTCAAAACATTAAAGAAAGATGGCGACAAATAAACTTCAATGCGACATAAAATGGGCGGTCCTTTTTCTTAAAGACATTTGGTGCTACCTCAATCCTATAGTTCCCATACTGTAGCATACCTTTTCAGTTTTTTCCCCGTTTACATAGTTAACTGTGTGCATTCAGTATCACAAGGTATCTTTTTTTCCTCAGGAGCTAGAAAACCTTTAAAGTAACTTTAAAATTATGATAACTACAAGATGCAAGCTTGTCTGTGTCACTGGATATCTGAGAATTTCTCAGTCGGCAATGAACATATCAACCGTTATTGCATTCGACCTGTTCCACTGCGTATGGTCACATAGCCTTCCGACAAAAGGTGCAATACCGCATCGACAGGTTTTTACAGCAGTCACAATAAAAAAAAGCTTTAAAAAGTTGGGTAGTTCATGATGGAATGAATATGAAAATTACAGGTAGTTGGCTTATTAAGTTCTAGTCCACTACCCAAAGCATGAGTCCCAAGGCGGTATGTTAGAACGATTAATTCCTCTCCTCCTGGACCTACATTGCAATGTGGAATCCTAACTAAGGAGCATCCTCATATGGACCAAGGCAAACCCTTAAAAATTACTGGTTGCGTTGAGATTCGAAACCAAAACCTAGACTTTTGAAGGTGACTGGCTTTTCCACTGAGCTACCAGACCGCTCTTACTCAGTAAATAAAAAAAAAAAGGTTGTGTACGATTATACCATGGAGATTGAATTTCTGTGTGTGTGAATAACTTGGCATATCGTACCTTAGCGTAAATGGTTCCGAAAAGTTTCAAAGTCTTATGTGATGTAAGGTAAGGGAACTGGGCTATGAAACTACGATCAGATCCTTTGTTGAGTATGGTCGGAAAGGATGGGACTCACATAAAATACAGAATTTAGACGGGATGCGGGCAGCATAGGGCTGTAGAAATTAAGGAAGAATATAGGCAGTAACATGAGTTAAAGGAGCTGTATTGCGAGTCATTGACAGGAAGCGGGAAAAAGAGAGCTGTGTGTGTGTGTGTAACAGATGCGTTGATAGTGAGCCCTGCACGGACTGGGAAGAGAAAGTTTGTCAGCAAGGCAGGTAGGCAGTGGAATAAGTTACGAAGACTGTAGTTCACAAAGATATTCAAAGAAAAATCACGCAGTAGGTATGTAGAGAAATTGGCACCTGGCCAGAATCTCCATCTGAAATAAATAAGTAATGTTAAACACTCACATTAATGTAACTTGCATAACAAGACCCGTGTTTAGTTAACAATTGTACAGTTCTCTTGTGCCTTTGTTGACAGTGACGTTTTGGTCCATACCATAGCATCACACATGCTAGCAACGATAGACACTACTCAGTTCTGCCGACAAAGTAGAAAGATAGAGGCAGTGGTACTATTCTTATGGAAGGTAGCAGGAATATCTTTTGCTTGTGTTTGACCTTGAGCGATGACTTGGTTTGTTCGGCCCGCTGAGCTCTGTCAAGGACGTCCCAGTCAGCTGTCAAAGTCAAGGCTCCATGTGATGCGCACGTGTGCACTGACGTCACACAGTCACCCCACAATTCGCAAACCTTCACTCACATCTTGGTCCACTCCTTCAAAATTTTATCGAAATTGGCCGATCTTATGGTTTCTAATTTTCTTGTAGTCTATTTTCGAATCGATGTTGAAATCAAAAGTTAACGCTTAGGGCATTATTAGGAGATAGTTTTGGTGCCTAGTGACGGAGATACAATTTACCGCTCAATCCATCTCTGTCTTGCCGACCTAACTTAAAACTGTAATCACTCCAGGAAAACTGGATGTTTTATGTGTAATCCGAATCTCAAACGTCCCAGAATACTTTATGCGAACTAAAAAGAGTTTTTGCAGAGTTGTAGGTCAATTTAAAGGCCCATAAAAATACCATAACACCGTGCTGGAAATCGAGAATCTGTCGATACCTAGGAGACGCCAGATAATAATTTCGAAACACTTGTACAAAAAACCAACAGCTTCTAATAATTTTATTTGTTGAAGCAACTTTCATACGTTATTATTTCAAATATAGGAGAGATTCGAACATCAATTTGTTTTGTCTCTACGAGTTGGATTAGATTTGTATTCATCTTTCTGAGTATGTTACGTTTCCACTGCAATTGAAAGAACTTACCGACGATCATATATTCTCCTCGTGATCTGATTTCCATGTGGTGCTTGTTCAGACATTCCATATGGGTAAGCCGACAGCCAGCTGATTCAGTTGTCCACCTCCGTAAATATTAAGTTCCAGAAAAACTTAAATCCAAAATACAGTCAATGGATAATCAGTAACAAATTTTCTACAAGAAATCGAAGCTGAAGTGGAAAACGGCTACCAAAGTATTTCCGAAGCCTTTTTCGTTTATGCAGCCTATTTGAAATACATATTTTAATCCTACTTTTCTCTTTTATCAGTTTCTTTATCTAACATTCTTGTGAGTTCAGGAAACAAATAATTCATGCGTTCAATATAATACCTTTATTTTTTTGCTTAGATCTTTAGGCCCCGTTGACACCAAAGACATTAGACGCTGGAGGAAATTGGGGACAAGGAGTGGTAAGAAATTCTCCCATGGCCTTTCTGTATTAATCATCCCGGCATTCACCTGGAGTGATTTCTAAAAACCATGGAAAAGCGAAATTTCAACACCGACCTCCCGCTCACCCGCCATGCTGCATACGTTTTTCTGTTCTATATGTGAACTTATTTATATTTTACTAGTTGTTGCCCGCATTTTCGTTCGCGTGGACTCCTCTAGGGACTATTCTTCTTCTCTACAGCAACATCGTCAGGACCCACATCCAAGACCTCATTGAACACAAATTCTTTTATCATGAAGGGTCTCCGCAACAAACCGTAACTTCATTCTTCCAATTTCACTAATGCACATAAGTTCAGGGATATTCGAGAAAAATATGTGTGCACTAAATAGGGTCCTGGCAACAGTTTCACTCGTGACACAGTGCTACTGATACAATGTATAGGGGAAAACCAAACAGTGTGTAGCTCTGAACGTGTTTGGTGTCCCTCCGCCGCGTCGGTGGTATACAGAACATTAGTACGGAGGGTGATGACCTCCATGGCAATACAGGACGTACAGTGACTTCCCACAATGTGGATCAGACTGTCCAGCATGACTTTCGGTAACGCACCCCATTGGTGAAAAACCTCCAGTTGGAGATTAAGAGTAGTCCGTGGTGGCGGTCTTTGAGCTGCAATCTTTCAGCTTAAAGGCATGTTCAATCGGATTTAAGTGCGGGGAGTGAGCTGGCCAGTCTAAACGTGTCATACTCGTCCGTCAGGGCAGGTTTGTTTGTGTGTTTATTGTCATCCGTCAGAAGACCCTACTCCATATGCCCTCGAAAAAGACGCACACACTGTTGTTGGATATCCTTCCTATAAACAGCAGCCGTCACAGTATCTCTGGGAAACACATGCAGTCGGATATGTGCGATGGCGCCGCCATATTGGTACCTCTCCACAATGTTGGCAGGGTTGCAACTTGCAAAGTCTCCAAGGGGCTCGCCGGGCGAATACTCGCTGAGAGTCACTCTCCAGGCTAAGTCGCGAACAGGACACTACTCCACTGTTCCTGGGTCCAATCACAGTGAGAAGACACTTTGTTCGAGGAACCAAGCGGAGAATGCATCTGGCGTAACGCCAAGCATACACAGCAACCTCTCGCAGGCGACGATATACTTTCCAAAGGGAGATGTACAATCTAGAGGCTGCTCCGAGGTCTCCAGCCAATATACGTAATGTTCTGTTTGGACTTCCTCGGGCACTTAAGATAACATAACGATCGTGACGCTGGGTTGTAACACGTGGTCAGCCTTGCCCGTACTGTCGTCGAATGTTTTCTCCATCCTGGAATCTTCCCCACAGTAGTGAAATGATGGTACAGGCAACTCCTGGTCCACCTGTCGCAAACTGTAACCGGCCTTTAATCTTCCGATGATCTGACCGCGCGTAATGTCACTCAGATATGTTCTCTGAGCCATCCTACGACTCGAATACTGTGTACCAAATGCACACAACACACAGTCAAAACCGCTGCACCCAAGACCATAAATCACACGGAATGTCTCGTACTTAGTTGCCAGGTTCGTTGTGTGTTTGTTTATTGTGCAGCCTCCGTTTATTTCACATGTTATCGCCATGGCGCAATGATTTCTGACTCCTGCTGCAAGTGCGTCGCACCATGAGGGCTTAAGCCAATCGGAATAACGGAACCGCTTGACGTCACACTATATTTCTTCTACCATTAACTTACAGAGGTACTGGTTGGGCCATAGCCTAGCGTCTGTATGGAACCTTCCACTACTTATACTGCTGAATCGTAACTATAGTGTTACGCGTAATTTGAACTACATCCGCTAGCTCTGAAGCAAACTTACGACTCACAAGGTCTAAAGACGAAAATTCATACACCGATTCTCAATAAAAATTAAATCCCGTTACAGTAGACTGAAATCAAGGTAAAATATTTAGATTGCGAAAAGTAACGTAACTTTAGGTGAGTGCAAATTTGAGGACACTTTTGTGTTAATTTCTTATCTTTTCGACCTCACATCGAAATAAAGCATTGCTAAATTTTGCTCATGGGATGCACATAATCGAAACCCCATCAAAATCGACAAATAATTTTTGCGTAAATCACATGCGGCAAAAAATTATCTTAAATTTATCAGCTTTTCGACATCACTTCGAAATGAAACATTCCGTGATTTACCCCCGAGACCACGGGCTAAACATTAATAGAAACTCTGTCAAAATCCGCTTAGTAATTTTGGTGTGAATCTCGTCCATCTCAACTTGCCTACAAACAGATACTCAAATTTAATAAACAGTTCATTCCTTCTCTGCAGCTTATTAGTAGTGTGCAAAACTCATTTTTTTTTAAATATATTTTAAATATGCAGACTTTTCCGGCTTGCGATTTTATTACAAGACGATATTACGAAAATTGCGTGGTGTAAAGACTGGCAGTTGGAGTTAAATGCTAAAAAGTGAGTACAAGTAAACAGACCACAACATTTAGCGCTGAATACACTATTAATGGCACTGTCTTTAGAACAGTAGATTCGACTAAATACGTAGGGGCAACAATTCTAATAACTTGTCGTGGAATGAGCATATCGAGAAGGTAATTGCGAAAGCAAATCGTATGCTCTGATTTCTATGTCGTAATTTAAAACAGTGGACACCGGAAGTTAAATCGATTGCATGTAAGTCACTAGTGCGCCCTCACTTAGAATATTGTTGTTCTGTATGGAATCCCTATCAAAAGAGGTTATTGGAGGCTTTGGAGAAGGTCCAAAGTAGAGCCGCCCGATTCGTGACAGGTATAAATATAGTTGGAGGGAAAGCGTAAGTGCGACGTTGAAGGAGTTAGTTTGGGAAGACCTGGAACATCGAAAGCGTTGCTCTCGACAGAAGCTAACTGAAAAATTCACAACTGACTTGTCTCGGAATGACAGCAAACTAATATTACTACCAGCAACATTCATATCTAGGAATTACCGCGAAAATAAGAGAAATCAGGGTCAGAACAGATTTATTTCTATACTCATTTTTTCCACGAGCGATTAGCGAATGAAATAGCAAGGATTTACTGGGTGAGTCCTTTTTGTATAAAGTACCTGCGTGGTCGATCTTCATTCGGCATCTTTCGATTTCTGTTGAGTATGCAACATTTCGTCAAAATCATTGGAGAAATTTGTGAGAAATTAATTTAATCTATTTACAAGATCTATTCATATAATACTGTTATACTGAATAGATTAAATATATAGGCAGAATAAAAAGCTAACCTGAAGATTGGTTGAATCCTCCATAAGGAGGAATACTAAGACATTGTATCAGAGATAGGACGGCCAGTTCCTTTCCTCTGGGACCTACAATTTAACGTAGAATTCGAACCACAGAACGCCTCAGCGTAGTCCATTTTTTTAAATACAAATCTTAAAAATTTTTGCTCCCACAGGGATTTGAACCCCGGATCGCAGCCAGAATTTTTTCCCCCACGAATTACATTTGACCTGCCAGACCACTCCATATTTGTTATGCATTCAATATATTTCTTTCCTGCTTACATAAGATCTGCAGTCGGTTAAATAAAGATCATGATGAATAGTTCAACATTTTATTTTAATGGCAGCGTTTCATGAATATGGACCTGCTGAGGTCGAATTTTCTTGAGTTGAGTTTTGACTACGTGAAGTTTGATTGTAGTTAAAAAAATTTTCTTAAAGGCTTCCTATTCATATTGAAGCTCACAATTGCTTAATACAACCAAACATAAAACAGTAGGGTCACTGGTGCCTCAAAATTATACGAGATTGCGTGGCATTAGAAATTTTTTTGTGTAAACATGTATTTTTTCAAGGATGTCACGTATGTTTTTTTTTTTTGAAGTTAGTTAAAAGTTTTTCTTAACGGCTTCCTAGGCATTTTGAAGTGCACATTTCCTTGCTCGAATCAAATAGAAACTTAAATAACATCAGTAGGCATTACCTGAAACTTCTAAGACACAAGATAACAATGCTGCAGTTATGTTAATATTGTCGCGTTGGAACCGGGACAGGTGTGAATTCGAAGGTTACTTGTCAATGAACACAGCACTTAAACTGAGAACAGGTTTATTGAGAACTCAAACATACACGCAGCACTGACTGCCTCTTGGGCAGAATGCTCTTCTATTTATACACAGATAGAACGTACTAGAGATTACAAGAGTAGTTAACAAATGAAATGTGTAGAAGTTACAAGTGACCTTAGGAAACATGTAGAATCTTCTGGAAATAATAAACAGAATTAAATAATTTTTGTCAGTGGGCGGGATTGAACCGGCGACCTTCGGTACCGCAATTCGTGACGCTACCCGCTGCGCCATGCTGGCAGACGGTACACTGGCGTTCATGCGGCATTGCTCCCTCTCCTGAGGAAAACAGCGTCCCGCTGTTAGATTTCTTTTGGGGCACGCTGAAGTGTCCTGGATCTTGATCTTGTCGTGGGTCCTCTGTATGGCAGTTCTGGAGGGCCCCTCCTGTTTGTACTATTATCTTCCTGTCCGACTTCCTCAGTATCCAAACCGTCCTCAGAGTCCTTGAACAAGAAGCTGGTTGTGCCTAGCTGCTCGTCAGGATTGTAGTAAGGCTTCATGCGGAGGACGTGAACAATGTCCCTTCGCTTTCGTCGTTTCGAAGACGGCTCATAATCCTCGACTTCGTATGTGACGTCTGACCGGCGGCGTATGACACGATACGGACCAAAGTACCGCTTCAGTAACTTTTCTGATAGCCCAACCTTCCGGACAGGGGTAAAAATCCATACGAGATCTCCTGGGTTGTACGCAACAGGTCGGTGCTTGCCGTCATACCGCTGACGGTCCCTCTCCTGGGTGGCCAGTGTTCGTATGCGAGCCAGCTGTCTTGCTTCTTCGACCCTGGTAATGAGCTGTTTTATATAGTCATCCTGAGTGTCGTCCGGCTGGAATGGGAACAGCGTATCCATTGTGGTCTCAGCTTCACGGCCATGGAGCAGAAAAAACGGAGTGAAGCCTGTCGTATCTTGCCTTGCTGTATTATAAGCAAATGTGACCACTGGCAGTATTGTATCCCAATCCTTCTGCTCAACATCCACATACATCGACAGCATATCGGCTAATGTCTTGTTGAAGCGTTCTGTGAGACCGTTTGTCTGAGGGTGGTATGCAGTTGTCATCCTGTGGACAACGTCGCATCTTGACATGACCTCTGATACTAGTCTTGACTGGAATACCTTTCCACGATCGGATATCATCACACGTGGTGCTCCATGCTTCAAAATAATGTCTTCTACTAGAAATTTTGCAACCTCTGGAGCTTCTGCAGTCGGCACAGGTTTGGTGACAGCGTAGCGCGTGAGGTAGTCGGTGCAGACTATTATCCATCGGTTACCGGTTGTCGACTTCGGGAACCTCCCCAAAAGGTCGATCCCAATTCGGTGGAATGGAACTGCTGCAGGTGGAATTGGTACTAGATGACCTGGAGGTAATTGCGGCACATGTTTCCGTCGCTGGCACTCTTTACAGTGACTCACATAATGCTTGACAGATCGGTAGAGACCCTTCCAGTAATACCTGCGTCTGATTCGGTCCAGGGTCTTCACAAATCCCAGATGACCGGATATTGGAGCGTCGTGGAAATACTTGAGAATAGCTGGCTGGAGATGAGCTGGAACGACCAGAAGCCACTTGGGGCCTAGTGGATCGTAGTTGTTCTTATACAATGTCCCATCTATCAATTGAAACCCTCCTTTGGCCGGTTCTCCTTTCTCCAAGGCGTCTATGGTTCTTAATAACTCTGAATCTTCCCTCTGTTCAGCTGCAACGTCACCTAATTCAGCGAGGGCTGAAATTCCATTCATGCTGTTGTGTTCTATTAAAGGATTCCTTGAAAGGCTGTCGGCATCCTTGTGTTTGCGTCCGTTTTTGAATACCACCGTGACGTCGTACTCTTGAAGTCTAAGTGCCCATCTTGCTAGTCGACCTGATGGATCCTTCAAGCTGGTTAGCCAACATAAAGAATGGTGGTCTGTTACGACGGTGAAAGGTTTGCCGAATAAATACGGACGAAACTTGTTGATAGCCCAGACAACTGCGAGGCATTCTTTCTCGGTTGTAGAGTAGTTTATCTCGGGCTTAGAGAATACTCTTGATGCATAGGCTATCACCTTCTCAGCACCTTCCTGAATTTGCACAAGCACTGCACCGATCCCATAACCGCTGGCGTCAGTGTGAAGTTCAGTTTCTGCATTCTCGTCGTATAAGGCTAGAACTGGTGCGGAAGTTAGAGCCTCCTTAAGTGCCTGGAAAGATCTTTCTTTAGTTTCATCCCAGTAAAACTTGGCGTCTCCCTGCAAAAGTTCTTGCAGTGGACGTGCCATGTTACAGAATCCTTTTATGAAACGCCGGAAGTATGAGCACAGCCCAAGAAAGCTTCTCACATCACGAATGTGCTGAGGAGTTGGAAATTCCATGACTGCCCTTACTTTATCTGGATCAGCGCGGACGCCATCTCCGTTGACCAGGTGCCCCAGGATTTTTATCTCTCTGGCGACGAAGAGGCACTTCTTCGGATTGAGGCGGAGTCCTGCAGTCTGAACACACTTCAGCACCGTTGACAGGCGACTCAGATGTTCTTCAAATGTTTTCGAGAAAACAACAATGTCATCTAAATAACAAAGACACGTCGTCCACTTAAGGTGTCGAAGTAAGTTGTCCATCATGCGTTCGAATGTGGCCGGAGCGTTGCATAATCCGAATGGCATTACTTTGAATTCATAGAGGCCATCAGGTGTAATAAAAGCCGTCTTTTCTCTGTCAGCTTCGTCAACCTCGATTTGCCAGTAGCCTGTCTGCATGTCCATGGTTGAGAAGTATGTAGCTCCTTTCAAGCAGTCTAAGGCGTCGTCGATGCGCGGCAGTGGGTAGACATCTTTCTTTGTGATTTTGTTCAGCCGCCGATAGTCGACACAGAATCGCCACGTACCATCCTTCTTCTTTACGAGGACCACCGGAGATGACCAAGGACTCTCCGAAGGTTGAATAATGTCATTATGCAACATCTTCTCCACTTCCTCTCGAATTATTCGCCTTTCGACTGGTGACAATCGGTACGAGCGCTGGCTAATGGGCGGATGATCCCCAGTATTGATACGATGCTTTATCGTGGGCCGTTTCGTCTGACCTTTTTTTTGCTGGGGTGTGAATACACCAGAGAATTGGCGTAGTATAGCTAACACCCGGTGGTGTTGTTCCTTGGTCAGGCCGGACCCTATTGGCAGTTCCATAGTTGTTTCCTCCAGCGTGTTGTCGGTACTAGTAACAGAGCATGGATCTTCGTTAATGACGTTGAGCTCGCCCTCCTGGACTGGTTCAGCTGTCCCTATGCACATTCCCTTGGGGATAATTTGTGACTGCTCGTGACAGTTGGTGATCCAAATGTCTCCTCGACCACCGATAATGCTTATGATAGCCGCTGGTATGTAGATTTCTTTCGTGAGCCTAATAAACTTTCTACTATCGACAAGCACTTCAAGGTTGCGGTCGTCCGTGTTTTTGACTGGGACTCTTCTCATTGCGAACGGCGGGATTGTCACGTTGTCAACGGCGAATAACTTCCCAGAAGATTCTGTGTTACGTGTACCCGTCGCAACGACTTCTTCAATTTGCAGCTCAGACGTTCCACAGTCAATGACAGCTTGGGATGCCTTAAGGAAGTCCCATCCAAGGATGACATTATGACTACATTCTGTTAAAATGACAAATTCAACTGGCTGGGTCCTGTTGTTGATGGTTATTCTCGCGACACAAGCTCCAGCTGGCTGGACGTACTTTCCATTTGCGACCTTTAGCACAGTTGCCCCCGTATCACGGAACATTGTCTTCTTTAGTGTGCGACGATAATTGTCCGACAATACGGAGAAAGAAGCTCCTGAATCAACCAGCGCCCGGACAGGTTGGCCGTCGATTATAACGTTGATGAGATTTCCCGACATCTTAGTGACTGTCATCCATGGAGGATTTTCATCTGCGGCGGCCTCACCTCCGTAGATGGTCGCCTTGCTTAGTTTTCCTGCGTGCGGCGGCTAGGGGAGCGGCTGGTAGCTCTGTCCGGCGACGATGAACGGCAGCGGCGCGTCGGGGATCGACCTCGTCTAGGGTACGGCGATGGGCTTCTTCCCGTAGGTCGACCGAACTCGTCAGCGGGTGGCTGCCTGGGGTAGAACTGTTCGGATGGCGGACGTCTTGCGGCAAAATAATCGTCAAATACTCGTCTTCTCTCTCTGCAGTAGCGTATGACATGTCCAGGGCGCCCACAGTGGAAACATACTGGCGCGTTGTCTTCTGTCCTCCAGACGTCCGTTCGTCTGCGGGACGTCATAGGTGCCGGAGGATTTGGTTGTGGCCGTGTCGGCCGGTTCCTAGGCTGCCGTTTGGCAGCTGCAGCATACGTCATATCAGGGCGAGGCCATTCTTCACGTCGAGTGCGATTGGCTCGGCAGACAGGAGCTATTGTCTGAAATACCTCTTTTTCCGCCGCGTCGGCTCCTTCATGACCCACTGGGCTTACATCCATGGCCATGATCTGATGCTCACTCGGTTCAAGAGTCCCAGCTGCCATGAACTGTTGTAATTCTTCTCTCACAATTTGTCGTATGAGAGACGCAAAGTCGTGCTGGTCTTCCACAACTGCCATAGGGACTACGTTGGGAAGTCTGTCATACTTCTTTCGCCCAACCCTCCTTTGTTGCATCTCCTCAATCCGCTGGCACCACTTGATGAACTCTTCCGTCGTAGCGACGTCTTTTATCAGAAGAGCTTGGTACATGTCTTCTGCAATACCTTTCATTAGGTGCGTGATTTTGTCGGCTTCAGTCATATTCGGGTTGACTACGTTGCATAGGGCCAAAACATCCTGTATGTAAGATTGCGTCGGCTCCCCATGTCGTTGGGCCCGGTTCTTCAGTTGTTCTTCCGCCGAGCGGATTTGTCGCTGGTGGTCCCCAAACGTTTTCTTAAGTTCCGTCTGGAACATTTCCCAGTTATTCAGTTTTTCTTCGTTGTTCTCGAACCACTGCTGGGCGGTTCCGTCCAGATAGAAATAAACATTTGCCAAGCACATGGTATGATCCCACCTGTTGTACTTGGCGACTCGGTCGAACCCTTTTAGCCATTTGTTAGGATCCTGTCCAGCGTCTCCAGAGAACACCGATGGGTGTCGAATGTGCAGCTGGCTTGCCGCCATGGGTTTCCTAATGACGCGGACTTTCGGAAGGACGTACTGAGTATATCCTTTGTAGTCCGGTTCCAGTCCGTGTAGGCGGCGACTTTTACGTTGCCTAATCGGAGCCACGACGATGCAGCTGTTGCACAGGGTACCCGGCGTCTCCACCAAACTATGTCGCGTTGGAACCGGGACAGGTGTGAATTCGAAGGTTACTTGTCAATGAACACAGCACTTAAACTGAGAACAGGTTTATTGAGAACTCAAACATACACGCAGCACTGACTGCCTCTTGGGCAGAATGCTCTTCTATTTATACACAGATAGAACGTACTAGAGATTACAAGAGTAGTTAACAAATGAAATGTGTAGAAGTTACAAGTGACCTTAGGAAACATGTAGAATCTTCTGGAAATAATAAACAGAATTAAATAATTTTTGTCAGTGGGCGGGATTGAACCGGCGACCTTCGGTACCGCAATTCGTGACGCTACCCGCTGCGCCATGCTGGCAGACGGTACACTGGCGTTCATGCGGCATTGCTCCCTCTCCTGAGGAAAACAGCGTCCCGCTGTTAGATTTCTTTTGGGGCACGCTGAAGTGTCCTGGATCTTGATCTTGTCGTGGGTCCTCTGTATGGCAGTTCTGGAGGGCCCCTCCTGTTTGTACTATTATCTTCCTGTCCGACTTCCTCAGTATCCAAACCGTCCTCAGAGTCCTTGAACAAGAAGCTGGTTGTGCCTAGCTGCTCGTCAGGATTGTAGTAAGGCTTCATGCGGAGGACGTGAACAATGTCCCTTCGCTTTCGTCGTTTCGAAGACGGCTCATAATCCTCGACTTCGTATGTGACGTCTGACCGGCGGCGTATGACACGATACGGACCAAAGTACCGCTTCAGTAACTTTTCTGATAGCCCAACCTTCCGGACAGGGGTAAAAATCCATACGAGATCTCCTGGGTTGTACGCAACAGGTCGGTGCTTGCCGTCATACCGCTGACGGTCCCTCTCCTGGGTGGCCAGTGTTCGTATGCGAGCCAGCTGTCTTGCTTCTTCGACCCTGGTAATGAGCTGTTTTATATAGTCATCCTGAGTGTCGTCCGGCTGGAATGGGAACAGCGTATCCATTGTGGTCTCAGCTTCACGGCCATGGAGCAGAAAAAACGGAGTGAAGCCTGTCGTATCTTGCCTTGCCAGCAAGGTACACTGGCGTTCATGCGGCAATATTGTTTTCAAAGAAGTTTTGTAAGGTAAAGAAGTTTGAAAACATGGCATCTGACAAAGTCGGTATCTATTTTTTAAACATTTTTATCTTTAAACGACAAATTCTTGTATATATTTGCAATATCGGAAACGGCTCTAACGATTTTGATGAAATGTCGTATTAAGATAACGTTTAGTTTTTTAAGATTACTGAAATAATTGTCTTCCTGAAAAAAACGCAATTTTACAATATACGAGCAATTTTTGCATTTGTTGTCTCGAAAACGGATCTAACGCCATCTCGTAGACGATTCAGGTACCAGAAAGGCTGCTAATATTCTCTTTGGTTTCAACAAGGAACTCTTATATATTTAAATGAACAGTTCTTGTGTACTAGCTGACCCGTGGGAATACTGGCATTCTATGTTTAATTGTAAAACATTTAAAAAGGAGATATTTTAAAAATATATAGTCTTTTTTAGAAATTTTCTTCATTTTACAAAACTTTTTGAAAATAATATTAGCAGTTATAGTGTAATCATCGTTTACTTTTTGACCGTATGTGTCTATAACACAAACATCAATATTACTGAATTGTAAAAAGTGGTTATCATTGACCACTATCAGTTTAATTGTAATAGTTTAAAAAATAGTTAATGGCTTTGTCAGATGCGATTTTTTCAAACTTCTTTACCTTAAAAAATTCTTAACTTTTTAAATGCTTTGCAATTAATCTGGTGTATTTAATGGTATCCACTTTTTACAATTCAGTAATATTGATGTTTGTGTTAAAGACACATAAGGTCAAAAAGTAAACGATGATTACATTATAATTTCTAATATTATTTTCAAAGAATTTTTGTAAAATAAAGAAGAGTTTTGACAAAGACAATTTATATATTTTAAATATCTTCTTTTTAAATGTTTTACGATTAAACATGTAATGCTAGTATTCCCACGTGTCAGCTAGTATACAAGAATTGTTCGTTTATATATATAAGAGTGCCTTGTTGAAACCAAGAGAAACTATTAGGTTTTCTGGTACCTGAATCGTATACGAGATGGTGTTTTGCTAAATATCTTTAAATTAATGCCTATAGTTTCAAGCATTAATGGTATAACGGTCAAGAATGAATATTAGATGTTAATGCTGTCCTGCGATATTCAGTGCTTAGTGATGGAAGTCAATCAGACTATTATGAATCCCTAGGTGGGCGTTAAAATTTAAGTAATAAAGGAATAGTAATAGTAATAATAATTTATTGTGGTTTCAATGATCTTCTGGCTGTTTCTTACCAGCTGCGCATCCTCCACTTTCGAAGCCATTTAACCTATATCGAGAATCTTACGGATAAACGGAACCTATGGATCAACGTGGAATCCGAATCACAGAGGATCCTAAGGTACTACACATTAACAAAGATTAGCTTTTACAAAAGTGGAGGTCAGTTTTAAGGCTCGTAAAAATTCCAGCGGCAACCGGGATTAGAACTGGGAACTCCTAAATCCCTTGTCACGTAATTTAAGCTACTGAGTCGCCAGACGGTGCCAAATTTAAACAGTATTTTGTATTTTTTTTCGTTGTTTTGTGCTACTTTTTACTATTTAATTTCTATTATTTTTCAGTTTACTCTCCAGTTTTCAAAGAACTAATGTCATGTTTCGGATACCTTAAGCGTTCCTTGAGAAAAATATAAATCTTTCTGATGTTTACGGTATCGATGATCAATAGAGCTTTTCATCCTGCACGCGCTCTGGGACATCTTTGAAAGTTTTAATCAGTTTATGTGTAGTTGTGGCGGGGCAACGTATCTGCATAAACTGTCTTAAAAAAGAACCGGCCAATTCCAATCAATGGACTGATGAGGCCTCTTAGAGCTATGAGCACTGATACTCTTGAGCTACTTGGGGTGTGGATAGTAGTTCCCACGCTTGCTTCAGTGACTGATTAGTGACCCACCCGCTGTCTAATGGGCGAAGCTTGTGTGTTGCCAACTGTCTGCAAAACATGTAACTTGTGCCCGCTGTGTACTTTCGCTTGTGAAGTATGTGGTGGAGAATGTATTCGCCATGTGATCGTGGGAAACCACAGTCGGGACGGCCCGTCCGCGTGGAGTCGAACCTGGTCGTGGCGGCGACACGCGGCCACACTGGCGGGGTCTTTTACGTCATTCAAAAACTTATGATGGGTTGCCTTTTTAAGGAGTTTACTGCATTGTTACATGTCTTGGTACATGTATAACACGTGAAAATCTTTGTTGCTGATTAACTGAAATTGGAATCCGAGCATCAGGTACTGCCACCAAATTGCGAATTTGTTTCCCTTAGACTTCAACAAACCTCGTCTATACTCCATTCATCGTATTCTTATGTGTATGATTTAGTATTGTTGTTTAAGATGACAATTGCTCAAAGTTTGAATGTTTCCTTCGAATTACGAGTAATTTAAATTTTTTTATGGGTGAAGGATTGTCCAACTACTGTCTGCATTGAAAAGGTCCCTTTCAACAGTGAATTGGAAACGCCTTGCAACATCTGTCGGAGGGAAGTAAGGTGCGCTGTGAAATAGGTTTACTAGCGCGGCACTGGAGTTAGTGCTACCGGTAAACGTGAGTGAGAATCATTGCTGGAGGACAACCGAACTTCAGACGTGGAATGAACAAAATGGAAGGAAGTAAATAATTTGTCACATGAAAGAAAAGAGATAAAGGAATAATAGAATGAGAAGGAATGAGCTAACAAACACAAAGATAGAGAAAGCATATAGTGTAAGAAAGAATTGATGAAAGTCCTGTAAGCTATAACAGAATGAAAACAAGTAAGCGAAATGAGATGGTAATTTGTTTTGTGCTTCGGGTTTTACGGCTCTTCGAAGTTGATGTCTTTAGAACCGTAAAAGGATGGGAACAGGGAATGGGGACGAACTCGGCCATGGCCTTCTGAAGGATCCATTCTGACATTCGCCTGCTCTAATTTTGGGAAACGATGGAGAACTGAGACCTGGATGAACGGACGGGGATTCAAACCCTTGTCTTCACGAATGCTAGGTCCGGGAGTCACCAAACACCCATCGGGCTTGATGAGACGGTAAAGTCACAAGTGAAAGTGATAAAAATAAAAATACAAAACAATTTTTTGCATATTGAAAAGGAAACAAATTCTAACAGTAGGACTCGTGCTTTTTTTTAAGGGTCTCAAATGTGTATTAGCTGATTTTTACGGAATCAGCATTTAAAGGCAGGTCCAGACGGAATGAAAACGTTGCAATTTTTAGAGCGTCTACATGGTGCAGAGATATCTGTATATTTCGCTCAGTTTTGTGTGATGTCGTCATGGAGGAGGTAATACTCTGATCAATTTTGGCATAGTGTCTTATTAAAAAAGAAGTACTCGGCGTTCAAAGTGGTTGCCGAAGTGGCTTCTTAAAAGGCAGCACTTTTCCCATATTAGATTACTGCGTGAATTACGTGATGAACCTAATGGCTAATGATTGGAGGAACTACTTGAGAATGGACATAGACACGTATACTTATTTATTGGAATTAGTGACACCGCATATCAGCAAAGAGAATACTTGTATGAGAACAGCAATATCACCACATGAAAGGCTAACAGCAGCTTTAAAATTTTTGGCAACTGGCAGAAGTTACAAAGACCTAGAATTCACAACAACTATATCGAAACAATCGTTAAGTGAAATCATTTTGATCCCTGTCACTATACTCCTTGGATTTGACACGCCAAATGCAATAAATTCTGTGAGAGACTCCCGAGAACATTGCCGAAGGTCAGCCATTGTCGCCTGACGAATTGAAACTGAGGAACAAAATGAATCGGGAAATGGTGCTGCCGTCTACACGCACCGACTTGTCCGCACAGTTCATGGACAGCTATGCTCTCTAGCTCAGTTATCGCTGCAACTGTACCGTCTTCAAAACTGCGCACTTTTCCAATATACACGCAACGTTTTATCTGCAACGTGATGAACTGTGCAGATAAAAGGTTGTGCAAAACGTCGCGTCAGGACCGGTCTTAAAACTTGAGATCACTGTTGTTCTTAAATTTTTACACACACTTAACACAACGTTCGCCTCTGAGGCTAAATGTCCGGCAACTAGAAACTCAATGTTAAATTAGTTTGACGCAAATATATAATATATCCATTTTTTTTGGTTGATTTGTTGGAAAACTAACTATTTATTATCCCGTGCTAAGATATGATCCGCCATCAATGCGCCACCCTCTTTGCGTCTTGACCGGAATAACAGTTTTGGAATTAGGAAGCCTTTCAGTAACGCTTGTGGGAGGCAACTTTCCCGCGCCTGTTGAGAACAACTTCCGCTGTGGCAGTTGGAGGGTGTCCGCTCTAGAAGAGTGTAATTAAGTTGGTACAGCCGATCGAAGTGGGTGACAAACCTTATGACGGACCTAGTTTGCTGAAGCTGTACGCGCGGCTATGCCACCATATCCGCTATCTGTCTTATAACCAACTGATAAAGATCATATTCTGCAAAGGATCTCATAAAGACTTTATACTTACCTTTTTTGTAAGAAAATGTTTAAATAGCATGTTCCTCGAAAGTTTGTCGCCAATCCTGATGGGTGAAGGTCTACTTTCGTGCCTGGAATATGAGATGAATCCCGTATACCGTTACAATCTCCAATCCGACCATCCTGATGGTTTTATAGTATAAGCAAGACTTCCCAACCTCCCACCCATACCAGAACATTCCCTGATTTTTTTCTACAATACGACTGAAATATCTGAAAAGATTCATGGTGATGGCACTTACGGACTTCGACAAACATTTCTTTCGTTCATAATTTTATTTGGTATTAATCTATTACTATCAGATACCCTAGCATTCTACGTCAGATTTGCATCTTTTGTGAAGAAATTTACAGGAAAATGTGTTTTATTAACCACATAACAGATCGCCACAAATAAATAAAACAAAACCAAAAAGCAGATTTTTTTTTCGCGCACCATATCGAGTGTGATATCGTTGACCAAGTATTGAAAAATGAAGCCAGTGTAGATAGTATTCGTTGACGTTTTATTTAGCCACGGATTTCTGATGTCCAAGGAAGTCAATAGCAGAGTCTTTGAGATCTTATTATGTTTGAATAATAACCCAATTCTCATATTTGAAGATTTTAACGAAGGCTTTTCCGCCAGGATAATAAATCGGTACGAAATTTCATGGTCAATGACGGTTGCAAATCTTTACTCCAAACTTGATTACGAATCGTGAAGAAGCACACCGAGCTCATATATTTTGCTAATTTTAATTGAGAAAGTAACTGCTTAATTAGCTATCAGTGTCCTATTTGGTTCTGATTAAGTGTTGGTTTCTGGAGAAAGACGAAAGACCTACAGGTTACAAATTCTTCTCCGCGGTGCTTCTTAGGTATATCTACTTTTTCATCATCTTCCCATAAAGTTTTGTGACATTGTTTTCTCGCCTTTCCCATCTCGTCAATGGGTACGTTTTTCGTTCTTAATTTAGAAAGACTAGTGTAGGATCACTTTATACTATTTCAATTTGTCTTTATCCTGTAAGGAAAAAGTACTTTTCCTCTCATTTCCCTCAATAGCTTGTCCTCCTTTACTCAATTAAGTAGTGACTAAACATTGAACCACTTTTAAACATCGTATTTATTGACCAACTTTACATCTCTAAACTTGCAACTCATATATTTTTAGTTACAACACTTTGTAGTAATTCTCGGTCTCAGCCGAATACAATATATCGTACTTTAATTTAAAGTCTGTCGATCTACTTTCTTGAATTTTTTTGAGCACTTTCCTTCTGGAGAGGTTTTGGTGTGTAAGCCATTACTTTGGAACACAATAACGTGACTGGGAATCTTGCATCACCATCTCTAGTACCCTACTGGCCTTGTCCCGATGATAAAAATTTCTCCCTGAGGTTGGGACCGGATAACCCCATGTCAGGAGCCGAACGGCTCGACTGTGCCACAACAACCTAACCTTGTGGCAGACCAGTTAGCGATCTGCCTGGCATCACTGGGGACGCTGGTATGATCCCTATTCCAACTGTCATGATTCTCATTGTTCATGGTTTATTAAAGCCTCTACAGGTAACTGCTAGGCTAGTTTCTTCAGAAGAAGATGGCTGAATTCCTTCCCGTTCTCTACCCTCAGTCGTCCCCCACCTGTAATGAGAACGACATTGGCGAGTCATAAAGGTCTAATCAAAAAAATATTATTGTGGCACTTACGTCTCCTCCCTGGTCTAGTCCTGATAAAAATGGCTGTTAAATATCATCACTGAGAACACTGGCTGACTAACTCGATCTTTCCCAGTCAGTGGTACCCCATTTGTTAGCAAACACCAGTATTAAAATTTGTTATAAGCCCATAGTAACGTATTATAACTCCAGCGACAGCAGTTTACATGTTTTGATGACATTATGTTTAATTATTGTGTGAAGGGAGTGTAGCTGTGATTATTAACGCCACACCTCGTGTTCACTTAAAAAGATCTCTTCTGGTCACATTATAATTTTTAAAACAAAGTGTTCAGCATACTTTTACACAACGGAATTGTTAACGTGTGCTAAGTTTGTCAGTATGATGAGAGATTGGTTGTAGAATAACTGCAAATCCTTCTGTGGCTGAAAGTGGAGGAACTAGTCCTGTGGTTGAGAAGGTTGCGTAGAGCTAAGTAGTTTACTAAGCGGAAAAAATATTTGTAGATTGCAATACGCTGTTAAGGCACATCTCATTGTTTTTCTGTCTTACACCCATTCGCTGACGGAACTGAGACGAGCTCAATCGTCCAAATATCACACTGATCCCGGCAGATACTGTGAGTACCTACACAACACATCTTAAAGTTTCCAGGGCGGGAGATATGTTTTATCATAAAACCACTAATCGCTAGGTCTGCGAATCATTCGTGTGTTATATCATTGCATCATTGGGTAATATTAGGTACGAGCCCTTAATTTCATTATCAGATACGAAGGTTCCGCGACCGTCTTCGTTAACATTAACTTGATTTCCAGGTAATGCCGCGTTTTTTTTATTTCGTTTGCTCAGCTTTCGGCTGACTTCGTACATTTTTATATATATAATTTATTGCTCTCATAATTCCAGTATTTAGAGTTTCCAGCTGGAATTTACCATAAGACTTAATTTTGAAGGTTACATACACTGAAGAGCCAAAGGAACTGGTATAGATAGGCATGCGTATGCAAACACAGAGATATGTAAACACTCAGAGTACGGCGTCGCGATCGGCAGCGCCTATATAACACAACAGGTATATGGGGCAGGTGTTAGATCGGTTGCTGCTGCTAAAATGGCAGGTTATCACGATTTAAGTGAGTTTTAATGTGGTGTTATAGTCGGCGCATTAGAGATGGGACACAGTATCTCCGAGGTAGCGATTAGATGGGGATTTTCCCGTACGACCATTTCACGAGTGCACCGTGAATATCGGGAATCCGGTAAAACATCAAATCTCCGACATCGCTGCGGTCAGAAAAAGATTCAGCAAGAACGGGACCAACTACGACTGAAGAGAATGGTTCAACATGACAGAAGGTGCAACCCTTCCGCAAATTGCTGCGGATTCAATGCTGGGCCACCAACGAGTGTCAGCGTCTGAACCATTCAACGAAACATCATCGGTATGGGCTTTCGGAGTCGAAGCTACCCACTCGTGTACCCTTGCTGAGTGCACGACACCAAAGCTTTTACGCCTCGTCTGGGCTCATCAACACCGACATTGGACTGTGATGATTTGAAACATGTTGGTGGTCTGAGGTGATGTCTCGTTCCAATTGTATCGAGCGGAGGATGTGTACGGGTATGGAGACAACCTCATGAATCATGGACTCCTGCATGTCAAACAGAGGACCGTTTAAAGCTGGTGGAGGCTCTGTAATGGTGTAGGGCGTGTGCAGTTGGAGTGACATGGGACCCCTAATACGACTCTGACGGGTGATCCAGTAGGTAGGCATCCTGGCTGATCACCTGTATCCATTCATGTCCATTGTGCATTCCGACGGCCTTGAACAATTTCAGCAGGACAATGCGACAACCCCAAACGTCCAGAATTGCTACAGAGTGGCTCCAGGAACACTGCTTCTGAGTTTAAACACCTCGCTGGACACCAAACTCCCCAGACATGAACATTATTGAGCATATCTGGGATGCCTTGCACGTGCCGTTCAGAAGAGATCTCCACCCCTCGTACTCTTACGGATTTGGGGACAGCCCTGTAGGATGCTTGGTGTCAGTTCCCTTCAGCTCTACTTCAGACATTAGTCGAGTCCATGCCACGTCGTGTTGCGGCACCTCTGCGTGCTCGCGGAGGCCTTACACGATATTAGGCAGGTGTACCAGTTTCTTTGGCTCTTCAGTGCATATTGACAGCATATGTATATATGTCGGTTCGCAAGTTTCGATCCATCTTCCTGCTAGTGGTGTGCTAGCAATTAGTTGCAAGAGTCATAAAGTACTAGACGACTGAAGGAAGCAGTAGAATTTATTTTTGGAAAGCAACAACGTCAATGAAGACAACGGGCTAGTATCTGTGACGCTTCGCCCCCATTGTTAATTAAACAAATATAGTATCTCTGACGACTGGTGCAACGTGTCAGGCGAAAGCTCAGCAAAGGAAATAAAAAACGCGACATCCCGGAAAATCAAGCTAACGTTAAGTTCGAAGATGATCGAATATGAGACAAAGCTTCATAAAAACTCTTCATGTGATTAATAGGGTCTATAATTGTATCAAACAATTGAAACACCTGTTTTCTCTATAGTCTCCACTACTGCCTACAAGCTTACTCCATCGCTCTAGTACTTTTTTTAATTTCTTGTCCAGAAATAAGTTGTTTTACGTTTATGTAAGCATTTTTGCTCAATTTCTAGTACTTCTTTGCCATTTGAAAATGTTGTTTCCAAATATTTTTTGAGCATTCCGTACAAAGAATATAGATATGCTGACAAATCTTGACTATAGGGGGTATTATCGGAGCTATCTATTGTAGTTCTTCCAATTTCGCTTACGTATGGGACTGTGTGTTAGGATGCAGAATCAGGACGCTGCGTCCTCTGGGCCGGTATGTTTGCCTAACCTTGCCCATGAGTTCACAGCAGCATGCAGTATTGACAGTTCGTCGTTCAAACAGGAAATGGAGCAGACAACTCCTTTAGCATACCGGAAGATCATAATGAGAATCTTGGCAGAAGATAAACATGTTTCCACCTTCAGGAAGGTGTTTGCACACCATTCGATCTTTTCGTTTTAGGTGTGTAGTGGTTACCCATGACTCGTCATAAGTGATGCGTGCATCAAAAAGGAGTTTCATTACTGCTCCAAAAGATTCAATATCTTTGGTGATTTTGTGTAAATGTAACCGCATTTAACGATTTTGTGCACAATTTCAAAACTTAACAAAGTTTTTTTATTCATTTCGTGAAATTTTTTGTGTCTTTGTAAATAAGACCTAAGGTTAAAATTTGTCTCATGCTTGATGCTCGTTTTGGAACGACGTGAATGATTCAAATTTGATACTACTGTTGGGAGCT
This sequence comes from Vandiemenella viatica, assembly GCA_031002005.1. NCBI lineage: Eukaryota > Metazoa > Arthropoda > Insecta > Orthoptera > Morabidae > Vandiemenella > Vandiemenella viatica. The sequence continues at coordinate 2,710,269 of CM061919.1, read as the reverse complement.
GGAGTAGTGTAATGCTACATACAAAATTAACGCTTTGCCAAATTGTGCAAGGAATCTGCGGAAATTTCTACCAGTCTAACCATAATTTACTAGAAACTTAGTAATTACTGACACAAACACTTCCTCTCATTCATTGTGGTAATAAGTAAACAAAGAATTTAACGTGCCAATGCTCTCTCATACCAACTTGACGCTGCTGCCACGTTTAACGAGTGCAAAAGTACATCGTGTAGACCCAAGAACTTTTCATACAGTTGATACGCCGGAAAAGCCTTTATTCTTTTATAGTGTAGCTATTTACCAAACAAAATAATGATCGGTCCTCGTAAAAACATTCTTTCTGCTCCTTCCCTTACGAGATGTGTATGCGTTTGCAGTGAACAATATCCCTGGTGCTGGTGATGGTCAACGAGGCATGGTGACACAAACGCAATCCTCTGCCCTCAGATCGACGTAGAAGCTCCATATTGAGCAACGGCAGTTTTTGCGCACGAGTTGTTCCGTGCCAATTATCGCGGTTGGCCTCGCCGAAGACGTGTAGTGTGATCTCATCCGCCAATTGGGGCTTTGTCAGCTGTGCACTGCGCTTCGGGAGCTCGGGTCACGGAAATCTCGAAACTACTCAAGTAATCCCAGTGCTCCCGCGTTACAGATCACAAATGCCTAGATATCAAACTCTGAATGTGGGAGAAAGGACCAAGTGCGAGGCCTCGGAAAGTTGGCTTCGCCATTGATCCTCGCTAGAAGCTACGCGTGTCTTTCTCAGTTGAATGCGCATCATGGATCCAAATATGGAGTGGCCTTGTTTCGTAACACTAGATGGAAGTGTCATTGCTTCATCCGTCATTGCGAATCTGTTGACTGACGCAAAACGCTTCTAGCATTGGTCAACATGATTTAAGGGGTGCCTAATGGGTGTGCGACAATGTTTCGGGCTACCATCGTGGAGGTTGATGGTTTGATACCTGCCCATCCCCGGTTTTCGAAATCACTCACGTGAATCTCAGGATGGTTAATTCAAAAGACATTACAGAATTCCTTACAGTTCGCTGCTTACAATCCCCTCCCAGTTGATATGATGTCGTCAAAATGATCCTGCGAAAAATAGAATGTTTAAAAATTTGCTGTATAATCAGTGTGAAGCAGAATACGGCAGAATGGGCATCTACTTGTATTTTATATTACAAACTGTCCAAAGAAGAGAAGTTTAAGATGTTTTTATTGTGTTGGCGATTAATGAATGCCATTGTTAGGGTCTCAGGCGGTTGTCTCTCCTCAAGCCAATTAAATGTGCTGATTTGCCCTTCCATTTCCGAGGGTATATAGTATTAAAATTTTTAATTGTATTTGCAGATGAGTAATGGCATACGTGTTCATTGCAGTGTGTCGTCTGTGGTTTAGGTGGCAAATAAAATACACGATAGGATCAAACACGTTGTTGCCTAATACAGGTATACTTTTCTGACAGACACAAAGAAGGTAGCCAACTTTAATGTACCAATCTGTTGGAAGAATCACCATCAATAGTATCGCATCTCCACTATGGAGAGAGTTGCAATTTAATTTACACGTTTGGTGCATAATCCGACCATCAGGAACTCTACAACCACTACCTCTCCTGCGGATAACGAAAATTTATTCCTGGGCTGCTACTAGATAACCGCAGACACTGTCAAACTGCCTTAAATACTTGGGTAAAAGGGTAAACTGACAGAATTTTTTTTGCCAGAAGTGATTTCATGTGACGAGATGTACCACGCTGAACGTGTCTTAAAAGATGCGTCACAATATACAAATTTGAATAAGAAAATGGAACCAGTTGACCCTCCACGCATCTTGGCATTTAGGAATACAAAACTTATATATTAATTCTTGGTTTATCATAAATCTGTCTTGGTGAGACACAAAGGTATTTCTCCTAACATTCTAAGAAGTGACTCAAGTATGTTTTCCAATATATGATCAGACATTTTAAATAGTTGCAATACATTTTTATATTTTTTGACTTATCAGATAAAAATGCATTTTTCGTAGATTTTGTCTGCTTTTTGACGTACTGTTTAATGTAAAGGAAGAATCTGTTTTTATGATACTTTGCAACGGTCCGCCCTTCCTCCTCTCTACTTTACGCCCACCACCTGCTTCCCCAGGCGTCCGCTGCTAACGAATATTTATTTCCAGAAATATTAAGCGCGGAGATTAGAAAGGTTTCTGACATACAAGCTCAAATTACAAACATAAATCCAAAGCAACTGCTTTCCTTAAGGTACATTCTGCATGGTTTGTAGATTGTGGAAAAATATAAATTATGGATTAATATTTCTGTTTAAAGTCGTTATTAATGCTAGTATTTAAGTAAGAGAACATTTTTGTTTGTTTAGTTTCATTTTAAGTACTGATTTCTGTAGTGGTCTGGTATCCTATGATTATAAGTTATTTTTCCTTCGCACAGACCTTTTTCTTGAAGCAATTACAATTCATTCGTCGGGGCCAGAATTATCTATACTAAGCCTGTAAGCAAGCTGCCTGTGTCTCTTTATTTGAACGGAAGCCGCGTTAAAAATATGACAGCAATTTGGACGGGGTTTTCAAATTTTTAGAACTAATGATGCGAGTCAAAATCTGCGAAAATAGCCAATGACTTATATGTACCATGGGAAGGAGCAAGCAATTAAAAACCTTTATATTTGGAAAATTGTGGACTGTTGATCATTATGCACTCCAGACGCGCACTTGTTTCGCAAAAATCTGACAAAACTTTGTATTAAGTTTTATTTTTTTTACTTTTGCTACTCAATTTTCTGGACCGCAGTGCTTAAAATAAATGGAATACCCCAATTAAACTTAATAAGCATTGACTTGCATCGCAACAGGTAAGTTACCATGCGAAATGCGTTAGATTACAAATGTGGTAGACATATATTATCTCTGGTAGACAGTTAAACAGTTTGTCTCTGGAACAATAAGTCTACTTGATCGCTGTACGCTGAACATTAGTAAGCCAATACTTCTTCTTTACATATCATTATGGATAAGAAATTTTTTTTCTCGAAAAAAGATGTCTGAAAAACAGCTACCATAAATATCAACAGATAACAATACATTTTTCCCCACAATGACTTGTGTAGAACTTTCCATATTTCTATGTACTTCACTCGATTAATATATATTTTGTGACTATAAAGTGCAAATATTCGTCAGTAATATCGCCAAAGGAACGTTGTAACAGCCCTTAAACCTAAAATAAAATGGAATTGTATGTTATGAAGTATTTGTAGTAAGCTTGAGTTTGGTTGAATATTATCTCGTATATGAAGTATTTGTAGTAAGCTAGAGTTTGGTTGAATGTGATCTTTTATATTTGTTTTGCAATTTACTGTAAATCCATGTATATAGACTTTGTTTTATGAAAAGAAATTATGTAGAGGCCATTTAATATGTTTAAGAACAAAATTGTGCAAGAGAATTGCTTAAATGTTCGTAATTCCAAGTATTAATGCAAGTTACGATGTCTAAAGGAAAATTTGTTACAGTTTAAAATGATTTCTGTGGATAATTTTGTATTTAAGTATCTTTAATTTCCATTTCTGACCATTTTTTAATGATGGTAAATTATTATGTATTAATTCTGATTGTTTTTAATATGTTTCAATTGTTTAAGTATTGTTAATGTTCGAGAATTAACTGACGGAAGCTTTTGTAGTGTTCTAGAAATTTCGATGGAGGCTATATAAAGAAATCAGCAGAAAGACAGTAACAGTTTTCACCGACTCAATTTACGACGGCCAAGGACTATATTGTCTGTGGAAGAAGTGTTATAAACAATCGCTGGATTGTATGTATGCATGTAAAAAGTATATATGACGTCTTTTTTTTTTTTTTTTTTTTTTTTTTTTTTTTGAAAAGAAAACAAGTTTAAAGTGAACTGTATGGTGGACTGGTTATTTATCATATTAATTAAACAACGAAAAATCTAATAACGTGTGTACAAATTTTGGCTGCTATTCAAACCACGCACAGTAAAATAAACTGCTATTACTATTAAGAAAGTTTCATAAGTTTGCAATGTTTATCGCCATACGTGCTTTGGGTTAGTGATGACATGGAACCAATGAAACTAAAAATTAATTAGCCATCTTAAAACCTTATGTCACATCGCGTAAATAACAATAAAACTAAATCCATTATGCCTTATGCTCTAACAAAGCGAGTCAGTTGTCATTCTGGTCCAAGCTGCATTTCAACCTAACCACTAATTTGGCTAATGATTACGTTCGTATATCATAACTTCTGTCACATCCGCATTGATATATTCGTTGTAAAGTGATCGATTCTTGAAACTTTGGAATTACTTACATGTGATTCCATTAACCACCTTAGTAATATGGTGTCACTGAAAACTAAGAAAATTAAAGACAATTCTTAATGTGTGATACCGCGTAGGATTAGTTTTAGTCCGCGTAAATTTCTGTTTTAAATCAGAAAGCTCGTAAATTTCTATTTTAAAGCAGAATAACTGATCGAATCAACATATCGTCGAAATAAAATCAGTATCCAAACAGCAAAATAATAATAATAATAATAATTCAGATGCTGTTATCTATACTATTATAAATCTGTAAGCAAGCTGCGTTTGTAGTGAGGCTTGATCTCTAATAACGCAAAAACTACCGCATCAATTTGCATGGTGTTTCCAAATTTTTAAAGCTAATGTTGCTGATCAACATCTGCAGAAGTAGCTAACGACTAATATGTACCATGGGAAGAAGCAAGTCAGTAAAAAACTTCAGAAATGTGAAACTGTAGACCACAGATAATTATACACATTCAGACGGTCACTCCTTTCATAAAGAGACCTGACAAAATTTAGGATTTCCCTTTTTTTTTTTTTACTTCTGCGATTCATTTTTCTGGACCGCAGTACTTCAAAATAAAAAGAATACGTGAATCAAGTATAATCAGCATTTACTTGAATCGTAACAGGTCTGTTGAATTACGAAAAAGTTATATTACTAATATTGAAGACATGTATTGTCTCTGGTAGACTGTTATACAGTTTGTCTCTGGAACAAAATTGCTACGTGAACGCTGTACAATACAGCCACAATAAGCCAATACTTAATACGAAATTCAGTTTTTTCTCGAAGAGCGATGTCTGAAAAACAGCTATTATAAATATCAGCAAGTAATAAAACATACTTCTTTCATAATGACTTGTGCGGAATTGCACATATTTGGAAGTACTTTATTCGATTAATATGTCTCGTGGCTATAACGTGCAAATATAACTAGGCATCCGAAAATTCAGGTACATGCGACTCAAATAATTACATAGAAAATACGGATATATTGAAAGAAACTCAAATAAAAAAATTTTCATATCCTAATGCTACACCGCGTAAATTATAAAGCTAAAAGCATCGTCCCTTTGGCCTATAACAAAGCATATCAGCTGTCATCACTGTCCAGGTTGCATTTCAATCGATTTACAACTTGCGATAATTTTGCCACTCAGAAATAATTGCTTGAGTTACATGCACATTAGTACATATACTGTACCGTGATCCATTTTGACATTTTTGAATTAATTATATCTGACTGAAATAATGACAATAATGATACGACGATTTGAAACCAAGATTAACTCCAATTCACGTAAATTTCTATTTTAAAGCAGGAATAATTGATGGTGTATCAACATAAAATAAAAACCAATATCCAAACAGCAAAAAATAAATAAATCAGAAAAAATTGAGATGCTGTGATTATTGGTAACGAATTTTTATTTCAAATATAACTAGGCATCCTAAAATTCTATTCTACACCGCGTAAATTTTAAAACTAAACCCGTTATGCCTGATGCTAAACAAAACGAGTCAATTGTCATCTGGTCCAGGCTGTTGTTTCGCCAGGTACTTACATGCGACTGAAATAATTACATAGAAAATACGGCTATATTGAAAGAAACTTAAATTAAAAATGTTTCATATCCTAATGCTACACCGCGTAGATTATAAAGCTGCAGGCATCGTCTCTTAGGCCTATAACAAAGCATCATATCAGCTGTCAGGTTGCATTTCAAGCGATTCACAACTTGCGATAATGTTGCCACTCAGAAATAATTGTTTCAGTTACATGCACGTTACTACATAAACTGTACCATGATCACATCTCGACATTTTTGGATTAATTATATCTGACTGAAATAATGACAGTAATGATACGACGATTTGAAATCAAGAGTAGCTCCAATTCACGTAAATTTCTATTTTAAAGCAGGAATAATTGATGGTGTATCAACATAAAATAAAACCAATATCCAAACAACAAAAAATAAAAAACAACAAAAAATAAATAAATCAGAAAAATTGAGATGCTGTGATTATTCGTAACGAATTTTTATATTTCAGCACACTTCCAAGAGGACTAAGTCGTAGATTACTGCTATATTTACATAAATTTATGGCACCGCGGTTATGTTGCAATCCTCGGTATCCACATTTAAAAATAAACTTTTTTTAGTTAAGTATCATGGAAACAATATTTTTCATTATATCCACAGATACATCCTTAACAAAGCTTATACCTAGCTATATAATCCCAGGCAAAGTTTACACATAAAATCGCCAAAAAAAATTACACATAATGATTATAATATCAGCTTTCTTAACGTTACAACTGTTATATATCCATTTAAATTTTCGGTACCACGGTTAACGTGGAATCCTCCATATCAGCATTTAAAAATATTATGTTTTAGCTGAGTTAAATATTGCTTTCAGAAATAATATTATTTATTACTACCACAGATATTCTATATTGTAACCAAGTTTATGCTCATCTATATACTCGCAGCCAAAGTTCACGCATAGTGATAATTGCAGCTGTGAAAACGTTTTAATTGTTAGTGCTGTGAGTTGGGTAAGTATAAAAGTTTATGATATGCCCTTGCGAAAGAGATCTAATCTGTCGGGGTCAACTTCTGCAGCTAAAAGATGTCGCCGAAATCGGCTAAATGAGAGTGAAATAGACCGACAACATCGTCTGCAACGTCAAAGAGAACGAGATGAAATAGCTAGAGCAAATGAAAGTAACCTGCACCGAGAAAAGCGATTGACCTATAACCGGGTTCTATACGCTAAATCCATAGCTTCTGAAAGCGCACAGAAGAAAGAATGTCGTTTGAACCGTGAAAGCCTTTCTAAACAATAAATGTTTATACTTCGCACAATAATTACACCACGAATTACTACTGTTAATTTTTCAGGAACCTTTTCTACTATTGAATCAATTGCATCACGTTAAAATATGAATAAAACAACTCTCTGACATCAGTATGAAAACCGAACCTAACGTATTAACCGAAACAAACGAAACTATTCAGAATACATTAACAGTTCATGCCTTTCCACGTTAATGTCTGATAAGAGAATAAAATCGGTAAATAATTTCTACACCTGCCAAGGCACGCGCGCGTGAAGCAGCGGGCAAATGCTAGTTATTAATAAAGAAAACTCTTATACTACAACACACTTCTAAGAGGACTAAGTCGTAGGTAACTGCTATGTCTATATAAATTTGCGGCACCACGGTTATCGTGCAATCCTCCGTATCCGAATATGAAAATAACATTTCATTTTAGTTAAGTTAAATTTACGGAAATAATATTTTTTGTTATGTCCACAGATAAATCCTTACCAAAGTTTATGCTTAACTATATAATCCCACATACACATTTAACATAAAATCCTAGCAAAATTTTACACCTAGTGATGATAATTTCAGCTGTGTTAACTGTTATATATCGATATAAATTTGCGGCCCTTCGGTTACCATGAAATACTCCATATCAGCATTAAATTAAAAAATTTGATTTTTTTTGGTTAAATTAAATATTACAAAAATAATATTTTTCGTTATGACCACAGATACATCCTTACCAAAGTTTATGCTTAACTATATAATCCCACATACATATTTAATATAAAAACATAGCAAAATTTTACACCTAGTAATGATAATTTCAGCTGTGTTAACTGTTATATATCGATATAAATTTGCGGCCCCACGGTTATCATGAAATACTCAATATCAGCATTTAAAAAAAATATTTTTTTTAGTTAAATTAAATATTACAAAAATAATATTATGACCACAGATACATCCTTACCAAAGTTTATGCTTCTCTATATAATCTCAGCCAAAGTTTACGCATAGTGATGATAAATGCAGCTGTGACAACGTTTTGATTGTTAGATGTGATTGAAGACGAGAATGACATCAAAAAGTACATTCTGGAAATGATCAACACCATGTCGATAAACTGGATTGGGAGTTACTGAAGGAAAGGAAGAGGGTGTAGAGAGTACTGGGAATGTACAAGGCATAGCGTGATGGGGCTTGGAGGGATATTGGGCAAAGAATTAGGAATAGTGGATAAAATTTTCTTTTGTTGGTAAGGGTGTCAGGGATTGGAACAAATTACCAAGTGAAGTGATGAATAATTTACCAAAAACGCTTAAACAATTTAAACGTAAAATTTGTAAATCGGAAAAGTAAATGGAGGAGGAATTTAATTCTTCAATTATAAAAGAAAATTAAAAAAATAATGTAAAAAGAGATAGTTAGATGACTACAGGAATTGCAACCGGAGCATTAGCTCCATTGCAATTAAAATTTATAATAATAATATTAACACGGTGGAAGATCAGAAAGATGAGATTTACACAAGTGGTTGAGCAAAACACTAGGGGACAAAATATTTTGGATATATTTCTAATTAAGCCCGATGAAAACCTTTTGAGGTATCAAGTAACTGAAGGAATAAGTGATCATGAAGCAGTTCTGATGGATATTAGAGGATTCAGTAAATCAGCAGCCAAAATTGAAGGGGGAAATAGGTACAACTATAAAAAGGCACAGGTTTCAAATTTGAAGAGATATTTCAGAGAACAATTCAGCAAATGGAAGAAAGGCTCAAGTACAGTAGAGTCAAGGTGGGAAGAGTTCAAGGAGATAATAAGAAAGGGGGAAGAAAAATTTATTCCAAAGCAGAAAATAAAGAGAAGTAGAGAACCTATGTACTATAATAGGGAAGTGAGGAGGTTAAAGAGGTTGGTAAGAAAAGAACATAACAGAGTTAAGAGACAGCAGGGTAGTAGGGAATATTTAAAACAAACAAACAAGGACTTAATAACAGCAAAGAAAATGGCTAAAGATGGGTTTATGAAGAGTATTGTCAGTGCAGGAGGATCATTGACTGATGCATCTAGAAATTTCTATGGCTATATCAGGAAACTGAGGGGAAGGGAGGGTGTAGAGACACTTATAGATAAGGATGGAGAAGAAGTTACTGACGATTTGAAAAAGGCAGATATTTTAAGTAACTGGTTCAGTGAAATCATTAGGGACAATGAATCAGAAACAGGAGGGTCTAATTCGGAGAACGAGCTTAACAACACAATTAGAAATGACCATAGTAAAAAATTTGATATACATCCTGAGGAAATCATGAAGGAAATAAGAAAGCTGAAAAAAAATAAAGGGCCTGGTGAAGATAATATTACTACAGATATCTTAAAGATAGCCGGATGTGACATTGTACCTTATCTTGAAATATTATTTAAATTGAGTCTAGACACTTGCTGCTTACCACAGGACTGGAAAAGTGCAATAGTAGTACCGGTACATAAAGGAGGGGTGAGAAATAGAGTTGAGAATTACAGGCCAATCAGTTTGACATCAGTGGTAGGTAAATTAATGGAAAGATTGATATGCAACCACATCAGAAATATATGTGAGGAACGTAAGTGGTTTTCAAGCAGGCAACATGGTTTCAGGCAAGGATATTCATGCGAATCTCAGTTGGTGAGATATATGCAAGATATTTCAGATGAAATGGACAAGGGAGGCCAAATTGATAGTGTAGCACTAGATCTGTCTAAGGCGTTTGACAGAGTAAGCCATAAAATGGTAGTAATTAAGGTAAAAACCATTGGAGTGGATAAGAAAGTCATTTGTTGGGTAGAAGAATTTTTAAAAGGTAGAAAACAGAAAGTTAGGGTAGGAAATGTAGTATCAAAAGAAGTGGAAGTAAAAATGGGTGTGCCACAGGGTAGCGTATTGGGACCATTGCTATTCATTATTCTAATGAATAATTGTGTTGATTCTTTACTATCTGAAATTAGATTGTTTGCAGATGACATAATGCTGTATAAAAGAATCAAAACGATAGAGGATTGTAAACAGTTGCAGGGTGATCTGGGCGTGATATCTAATTGGGTTGGTAAACATGGAATGAAGATAAATGCAAAGAAGAGTCAGCTTATTAGATACACAAATAAAAAACAAAAGGTTAATTACGAATATAAGGTGGGGAAAGAATTGCTTGAAATGTAAATATCTTGGAATTACTTTTGATAACAAACTTAACTGGGCAGGACACATAAGACAGTTGGTAAGAAAAGGTTTCAAAGTTCTGCACTTGTTGGAGAGAGTGATGAGGGGATGTACGAGAGAAGTCAAGGAATTGGGTTACAAAACTTTGGTCAGACCATTGCTCGAATATGGTAGTCCAGTATGGGACCCTCATTTTACGTATCAAATACAGGAGTTGGAGAACGTGCAAATAAGGGCTGCTAGATTTGTTTCTGAAAATTTTCGCAGAATGCAATCAGTGACGGATATGATAAAGGAGCTGGAATGAGATTCATTGCAAGACAGGAGGAGGATGATGATGGTCATGGGAGTGTACAGGGCATATACTGGCGATGAGTCATGGAAAGATATTGCAATAGGTATGAAAAGTAGTGCATGGAAGGGAAAAGATAACCATGACCACAAGCTGGCAATCGATTTCAGACACAAGGGTGTAGGAAGATTCTCTTTTTTAGGTAAGGGTGTCAGGGATTTCAATGAGTTACCAAGAGAAATGATGAATAATTTACCGAAAACTTTGAAAGAATTTAAAGATAAAATTTATAGAGGGCAAATGTAGGTAGGTGCAGGATAGGGGGAAGATGGGTGTGTAGGGAAATTGCCACCGGAACCTGTGCTCCATTGCAATTAAATTAAATTAAATTATCCAGCTGAATTTTTATATTCCCTCGGCGCATCTGGTCTTCCCCAACTGAATTTATAAGTTGGTACTCCGTTCATGCTCATCAGAAACATATCACCACCACAGCTGTGCAATGGAACTAGACTTCTGGGGGTTAAATTCTGGCACATTGAGGCCATCATCTTAACAGGATGTGGACGAGGAGAGGAAGTATTCATTCCACGAATACCATTGGTACCATCAAACTTTCCATTCTACTTTAAGCGCCTGCAATTCCCGGTAACCTTATGTTTTGCCATAACAATCAACAAGTTTCAGGGCCAGATACTGGGAACCGTAGGAATTGATCTTTGGACACCATGTTTCGCTAACGGCCAGCTATATGTTACTGGCTCCAGGGTTATAGGTAGGACATGTCTATGTGCACCAATCAAACTAGAAATGTGGTCCACACAGAGGCATTGTAGTTAGTAACCTACCAAGTAAGGTAACGGTTGCATATTATTTCTCTTAAACATTACTTCACTTACTTATATCGCAAAAATAAAATCCTTTCTAAACAATTACTTCTTATACTTCGAACAATAATTACAACCACGAATTAGTACTGTTAATTTTTCAGGTAGCTTTTCTACTATTTAATCAATTACATCACATTAAAATATGAATGAAACAAACTCTTGGGTATCTGTATGAAAACCGAACCTTAGGTAATAACTAATTCAAAGGAAAATTTTCAGAAGACATTTACAACTATTGCCGCTCCACGTTAATAATTGATGATAGAATAAAATTAGTAAATAATTTTTACACCTACCAAAGCACACGCGCGTGAAGCAGCGGGAAAATGCTAGTTGGTAATAAATTCAGTGACTATAGAAATTGACTTATACAAAGAGATAAGTTACTGTTTCGTTGGTTTCGGAAGTCTTAACTTGTACTTGCAGTCATTGTTTGTAGCTGAATCAGGTAACAAGTGACTCGTCTGACTTAGCTCCCAAAGAAAGAAACATTAATTAAGCGAAGGTAAGGTCTCTAAGGTTCTTGCGGCCGCTCCGTTGGCTCAGTTGGTTGCGGTACCTTAATGCTGACCTTGGATTAGCTGGTTCGAGGATTGGCGATTGAAGAGATTTCGTCATCAGTACTAGGCCGACGCGGTAGGGAAAGCGGTAGTACACATGTATTAGTCAGCAGATTGCGAGCCAAAATCCTGGATTAACTCACAAACTTCTACCCAGTGAGTATGGATTGAAGGCATACGACACTGGTGATTCATCTGTCGGATTGTGACGTTAAGCTTGGTGGCTCCTTGCAGTAGACCTGCATGGGTCGGCACCTCTCGTTTCTTTCATCTCTCATTCACAACACAATCACAAACAAACTGAACGCATACAATACCACTGTGATCCACAGTAACAAGAACACTATCGCACTGGGAAGCCAATGGAAAACCTCCCCAGTTCATCTTCCCAGACGTTCCCACGAAGAGATAAACTCCCCGTGTTAACCGCCTGTAAGACGTCCATAGATGACATAGATGAAGAGGAAAGGTTTTAACGATCCGCAAAATCTGAAGGATTATGCGGCCATTTAAGTGAGTATCGTTTTTTTTTGTTTTGTTTTTTTAAGGGCCCTAGCGTCCTTTACATGAACATGTAGCAAAGCTGTGCCAGAGGTGAATGTCAGTTTAAATCGTCCATAAAAATTCTGGCCTAGATCAATATTCGAACCTGGGACTTCTAAATCTCTGCTCAGAGATGTAACCTTTAATCCAGCTATTAAGATCGAATTAGAAACAACTGATGGCTTCCAGATTACTGTCAAAGGATCTTTGCAATAGTTCAGTGAAAGTCGAAGAAACCAGTACAAGGCAAGGTTAAATAACTACTCATTTTGTAGTTAAAGCAAGAAAGAAGGGAACTTTCCGTGGGCGCCAATTCGAGAAGGTTATACAACGAAACTTTTCACAATTCTTTTTCCTTAGCTACTTTGCTAATTATTGGTTTATTGTAGTTTACTCCGCCTAGTGGAACTGATATGAAGTTTTTGTTCGGTCTATACTATTCAATTTATTGAATTATTTCATTGTTGGAGCTATGCTTTTTTTTTTTTTTTCTAAATGTAATAACTATTTAAAATCCGGTACGCGTTTCTCGTTTATTTCATCTGCACTAGATGGAGTAAACCCATATACAAGCCAACAAAACAACAACAATATAAATAAAACAAAAATCGTGCTCTGTTAACCAAACCAAGATACAGCAAATTTAGTACCACTTTTCTCATTTGTGTTTGTCAGCTAGTTTAGACTATGAACCGATGGTGATTAAAACCCGAAATAAAATATGTAACTGTAACTGTCTTGTGTGACAGGTATTCACCCAGGCTGATTGCAAGTTGCAAACACTATCGTTTCTTGTATCCATTACGAGCAGCTAATAATACTTTGAGATTTGGAAGTCCTGCACAAGGTTTGTAAGACAATCGATTCAGTTTTGTGAGATACAGAACCTTGATTCATTTGGCGAAATTACTGTACAACACAATCAGGAACCGATACTGGGTTATGGACTGTTTGATTGGAAAACAGCGGGCAGATGAAGATAGTTCTGAGAGTGTATGAAGCATACATTTTTTATGATGCTTAGATTGATAATGGTAAAGGAATTAGCAGTACGTGAAAGTGAAGAAATGAAACCACGAAGCATGGGGGATGAGCGGTAACGCTCAAGCCTCGCATTCGGGAGGACGCAAGTTCGAATCCGACTATAAACTACCACTCGATTTCAGGTAATGGAATGTGAAAGTTTTTCGCTGCAGTTGATATAGTCAAAGACTGGGTTAAATTATTGGAGTTATGCTGAACAATTTACCTGAAACAATACAGAAAGAATTTAAAGCATTGATAAGTGGGATTCAGAAGTACATTACGTTTAAATAGGGAATACGTTGCATCGCAGTCAATTAATGATAACAGTAATCTTTGAGCTGATTTTTAATTCCAGTTGTCCGTGGGTGTGGCGTTGACGGAAGTTAAATAATTTGCTTTTTACTGAAGGTTGTGTTCCATCTTATGGGTCAGTGGTACCTGACGGAGGATGAGCGTTTCCCACGCGGCGGGCGCGGCGCGGCGCGGCGGCTGTTATATAAGCGGCCAGGTGTTCTGTTCCCACGTCCAGCCCAGCCCAGCCGGCGTGGCGCCTCGAGACGACACCGCCGCACCTCGCACCAGGCCTGCCAACTTATTTCGAAAACAATTAAATATATTTCTCTTTGTAAGAGGAAACTAAAAAGCACATGAAAGAAAAAAAGTATATTTAACTTTAGCTTTATATTTCCCTTAATTCATATTAATTGCTGCTTTGCAGAACTAGCTGCTAATTTTTGGTTTCGTTTGACAGAGTAAGAACTGGTGCCACAATCTAAATCTAGATTTATGAATAAATGAACAAATCATTTCTGATTAAATTTAAGGACTTTCTTTTTCTCTCTTCCTACCATTTTTCATTCATTACTCTTTGGCTAAGAGCTGAAATAGCGGGAACAAGAGCAGATAGGAAACAATTATTTTGTGTGTGAGTTTTGTGTTATTGTGTCATCGATCATACTCTTCTTCTTCTTCTGTCAACCTAAGGAATAATCAGATCAACAGTGTGCGTTCCGTTTCATGAATCGTATATATTTTATTCAAAATGAAGTATTTTCGCATACTGCATGACTAGGGTGAAGTATACCGACTTTATTATTAACAAAGTGTATTTGGCCACCATACGTTGCCCACGTGTATCATTCCATAGCCAAGATTATAAAAACAAAACTCTTATCTCCATAATCCACCGCCTTTGCATCTTTTGTGGTTTCAAAGGAAGATGTATTTTATTGCTTTTAATGTATCCTGGGTTTTCTTTATCCCACACTGATCTGTCTAACATCTTTTCCACATTCCTTTATATCCTTGTGTATATTATCATAGTAATTTTTAATAATGTGATTCAGAAAACTTGGACTGGTGCAACGAGGCTGTATTAGTTGCAGAGTGAGCATATGAAGAAATCAATTAGAAAAGAACCTGAACGGCAAACAGTTCCGAAAGCTGAAGATTTCAGTGATATGGACACAAGAAGAGGACGAATGTTGAAGATGTGTAATTTGAAATTCGAAGGCAAGAGGTCTTGATGAAGACCACGGGATTAATGAATTAAAGGAAGAGAGAAGTGTATGCAAGATAAATAGTAATAACAGAATTTCTGAGATACCCAAGGCTGAAAGAGTTTAAATAAAAAAATCTTTTACCCCATTGACAGTGGTGTCTTTGAACAAACATTTGAAACTGCAGTCAATGTAATTGTGAGACATTTATAGTTGGCTATGCATTTCTCGAGATATGAGATATGAAAATATGGTGGAAATATTTGAAGGCGTTCAAGATGATGGATATTAAGAACAATTATCGACCAAAGTTCGACTGTAATGCTGTGTGTTCGTATCAGAACTTTAGCAGGACATCAACATAATCACTATACAAAAACTATGAAACTCGAATTTTTTATTATTATTATTAGCTGTGCGATCTTTTTCCTGTTTTATCGTGCATTCATTATCCTAAGAATTAAATACAGTTTTCAGATATATTGGCTGTGAAAATCTGCTGACTTGGTTAAGAGTAAGGAGTACCTGAAGGGGAGTTTTGTATGATTTTTTACTGTACCAGCAAATATTTCTCAATTCTAGGGGCCAACAGAATATAAATAATACATTATCAAGAAAACACAATTATATTGCTTTGTGATATACTTAATGTCTTAATCTTAATGCACTTCTAACATACATAGTATGGTAATGAGTCTTGTATTACCGTTTGGAAAGATAAGAAGAAATTTTGAACTGGAGAAATGAGATATCGGTGAAAAATTAAAGGTTTCTTAAGGAAGGAACAATTTAAAAATTAAGACATACGCAAATACATGTCTGTAAACAGACGCGATACATTTAATTGGAAATACTGTATCATTGAAGTATTCTATATAGCCAAAAAGAAAACACATTCTGTTATTAATTCCAGTCTGTTAGATATTTCAATTTATATTCTAGTATTCTTATGAATGGTATTTGCGAGTTAATGTAACATGGGAAGCTTGGTATAAATTTACCACAGAGGATTCCAGTTAATCTCATGTTTTCTGTGTGTTGTTATGACTGATTTTGTTCGATTCAAGATTAGTAGTCGATAAATAGTGAAAATACAGAACGAAGAATTCTTCCAATTTCATTAACTCTACTCTGTTCATTCGGATCAGATGTTGCAAGAAAAAGACATCGCTTACATTAATTTTAGAGAGGGCAAAACAGGTTTCGTCGATTTTAATAAATATGTTACTTATGGACTTCTTCATGATTCCGGAAGTCATTAAAATTGATTTAAATGGTTTTTTAAAATTTTATCTGTATCTTAATGGGTCACTCAAAACATCCTGAACAGATTTTTGACTGGGTTTCTTAAGTTTGGAAGCTTAGAGTCTGCTACGCTAACTCACGGTGGAGCAGCGTATTAAAATTTTTCTGAACATGAAAGCTTCAGTTTCGTTGCACGCCGAATTGATTATATCTACCTAACGTGGGCACCTCAAGTATTTTCGCAATGGTTGCAGATAATTTTCTTAAACGATAGTATGTAAAAGACCAGTAATATTCAATCCGTAACTCGTGTATGGACAGAGAAATTAAACCAAACGTGATTTTACAACACCCAAATTAATGATATTTGCACATTATTCCATATCGTTTTTGCGATACATTTAATTGGAAATACTGAATCATAGAATTCCTTGTCACTCTTACTTTCATATGTAATTGAAATAAACGTAATTTTCCAGTTGAAAAATCATGTTTGGTTCAATTTATCTGCACATATACATTTTACTAATAATCACTATAAGAGTATGCGGCAAATTGTTCATCCCCTTACATACTTTAATTTAGTGAAAATCGCATTTTGATATCCTTAACTGGCCACATTAGCTGAACTTTAGCTATCGTGTTGCTTTTGTCTTTTGGAGCGTCGATAAACCACGTGGTTCGGTCTATGGGGGGAGGGGTTGGCTGGATAGCTACACTGGGCTACGTGGGGAGGGGGGGGGGGGGAAGGGTTTCAGAGCAAGGCCAGGTAGATTTTTATTCATATTATTTGTCACAGTTAAAATGAGGTACGTGCTACGTGAGGGGGGGGGGGGGGAGTAGAGGCAAAAGCCACGTCGGGCTACTTGGAGGAGAGGGGAGTTCACAGGAGGCCAAAAGGAGCTACGTGGTTTATGGGCGTTCCCTTTTCAAGAAGACTGTCATTTCGAAACCAACAATTTCAGTAACTTGAATTTTCTTAAATGCCACTTTCGCTTTATCTTATAGACACTTTTTATTTATTTTATGCATTCGCTTACGCGGATTTTGATTTCCAGTTTGAATTAAATTTTGTAATTTAACAAACGGATTGTTCTGACAAATCATGTCTTCCCAGTTCTTTAATTAAACAGAATTGTTATTAAATAGAACTTAACGCAGTTCCTCATACCTTGCACTGTAGAAAGATGTTTAAGTTATCATTCTGGTCCTGGTTGCATTTCAACCTAATCAAAAACTCCACTAGCATTACCGATAGAAAATCAAAGCTTCAATCACACGGAAATTGATACATTCAGTGTATCATATTTTAGTGGCGTCATGCCTTGCGATATAAATTTGTCGCAAAATCTTCACGGGAGCCTTTTTGAAGGAAGCATCCCGGCATTCGCCTGGAGTGATTTGGGGAAACCATGGAAAACTCAAATCTGGATGCTCGAAACGGCGTCCCGAATGCGAGGTCAAAGCGTTATCTGTTCACCCACTACGCTTGGGCGTTTTTTTTGTTATCCGTGATTCAGATTGATATTACAACGTTTGAATGGGAGACACAGTAATACGTGGTTGAAATAATGATCTCAGTAACATGGTGTCATTGAAAGCAAAGGAAATTAAAAATAAATCTTGATGACTTATGTTATACCACGTAATATTAGGTTTAATTGAAGTCTAGGCCGCACAGATCACGATCAGTGTAGAACTACGCGTACTCTCATTCAAACGAAGTAATGATTTCAACAGCAGGGCGCTCATGAAAACGGTTTAATTTTTTATTTAAAAAATTAAATTACTGCTGCTTTGTGCTGTAACGTCAAATGCCAGTTATAATTCTGACCCAGGATAGATAACAGTCTAATCAAAACTTCCGCTAACATTGCTGATTGAAAATGTAAGCTTTTATCTTACATATTTACAATTTTACGAAAACATTTTCTTCGGCCGAATATAGATGAATAAAAGCAAATAATAATATGTAGATTTGAAAGAAATAATTCAGTGTTCTGACAAATAATTTGTTTGCGGATGTTTATAATTCTGACCCAGGATAGATGACAGTCTAATCAAAATTTCCGCTAACATTGCTGATCGAAAATATAAGCTTTTATCTTACATATTTACAATTTAATGAAAACATTTTCTTCGAACGAATAAAAGCAAATAATAGTACGTCGATTTGAAAGTAATAATACTTTTCATTCAGTGTTCTGGCAATTAATTTGTTCGCGGATGCTTAACTAAATAGAACTGTTATTAAATAAAGCTCATAACCTCTACTATGTAGTAATATCTCTGGCCGTTTTTAATGCAGTGACGGATGCTGCCTGTGTGACCTCACAGCGTGTCGGACATGGCTACACAATGACCAAGGCTAGCATTTTATTAGTATAGATACTTTAAAGGTCGATAAGTGAACTGTGGGAAAAAATTTCTTTCGTCACCAGGAAAATTTAGTCTATTAATAATATTGCAGAAATTTGTATGTGTATTCGTATGTGTATTTAATTCGGAATTTAACTGTTAATAGTAGGTTTAGATTTGAAGTAGTTGGGAGAAAGGATGACATGAATACCTTTTACGTCAACGACTTTAGCTAGTTTTGTTACAGAACATAAAACCTTTTCAAATATAATGATTTCTCCGACTGGAGCTTAAATACCCTTCAAAATATATGAACTATTGAATGAAGAACAAGTCACCAAACGGAAGCGTTGTTTTGTGTCAAATAAGCTTCTTTGATAGAAGAATGATTAAAATGGTATTGTTGTTTAATATTGGGAAATTCGGTGTAAACTAGAAAAAATATCAATGACATCTCTACTTCCGAAACTATACACACAGCAGAAGGCAAAATTATTATTAAAAGTTTTTGTAATTGTATCGATAGGGGTGAGCAATAATACTGTTTTACTGTTTATATGGAAGACGAAATAACCAAGTTTACAACGCTACGGCTTACTCAATGACACCGCTGCAATTAGTTTAGGACGGCCAGTCATTACACTTCGTCAATACCACACAATAGAACAAATATATAATTCAAATAAATAGTTGATGAATTTTATTTACCATATTTGAAATGCGTTATTGTTTGTAATTTCCTGTTTAAATAATAAATCTTTTAAAAAAAAAATAGATATGTTTGACGATAAACGACCCTACATGCCTTTTTAAAATTGTATTAGGTAATTTAATTTTCATATTTTTTATAGTTCTCTTCAGTCTTTTAGCTGTTTCCAGTCCGAACTCAAACTAACGATCATTCATTCTCAGGATAATGCACATGGACTGGTCCATCTTCAGTGATTGTAGTAACACAACCGTTGATTAAAATGCTTCTTAATTGTTCCTTCCTGTTGTTCTTTCTTCTGCCTCAGAGTTTCCTGTCTCCATGCATCTTTAATTTCTTAGATTTTTTGTCTGGTAAAGAATTTGAAATTTTAGTTTCCCGACATCACATTCATAGGTGAAAATATTCTATTTATCCTTCCTCTAGTGATTTAACTGCTTGATTAATTTTTGAAGAATGTTTTCATGATATTCTGGAAGTACTCCCACAGCACACTGAATCAAACATTATCAACAAGATTCTTATTCACCGTTCTCCAGGTAAATAAACGGCGGAAATCCCAAATTCTTAAAATATTATTTTCTTATTTTTCTGCAACAATATATTTGGATATCTGACACAGTATTATTTGTCTTAACATTTTATCTTTAATTGAAATACCTTAGATGTGTTTTTGAATGTATTAACGCGATGCCTGCTGTTGATCCTACTTTCCTCCCGAGGAGCCCCTTACAGTCGACCACCAACACGACACGCACTTCACTCTTTATGTATTGCGGGCTCTGTAATCATCAAACATTAAAGCAATATTTCGTATTCGCAGCTTAATATAAAGTAAATAATTTGTACTTCATGTTGGAATGTTCTGATACTGGCGATATTAATGGAATTATCAGTTTATTCTGTGTTAATAGATACATGAGGCTTGAACAAGTTTAAAAATGCCTAATGTAAATAAATATCTCATTTAGATGCATTTTATTCTGTTCGATACATAATTTTAGCCAGATTCTTCAGCCATGTAGGTGGAAAATGTTTACCATTTTAGAGGGCTCATATCTGATAAACTTTTTTTCTGCCATTTATCTCGTCCTACTTTTGCGCTAACCTCTTCATCTCAACATACCCCGTAGAATCTGCGTCTTCAATCATCTGTTTGATATATTCTAATCTCTCTCTTCTTCTATAGACACTTTTCCCTCCTCTAAAAAGCTAACCAATCTCGCATGTCTTAAAATTTTCCCCACCATCCTATTTTTTCTTCCCGTAAAATTCTTCCTGAAACTTCTTTCCCCGTCCATCATTATTAAAACACGTTCATTTCGTACTTTTTCTGCCCACTCAGTTTCCATCAATCTTCCATAACACCACATTTCAAGTGCTTGAATGTTCTTTCTTCCTGGTATTTCTAAAGTCTATGCTTCACTACACCAAAGTTCTGTGCTCCATACATAAAGTTTTAAAACGCTCTTTCTGAGGCCTGGATTAATATCTGAAACTAATCTCGCCCAATAGAGAATTAAATTACAATGTCCCCAAACAAAGTTGATCGCGTATTTCTACGTAATATCACATTCGATGCGATTGAAAAAATCGTCCCTCTTGTTTCATTTATTGCTAGGTACGTTTATCTGGTATGTATTTGTGCATCTGTGTTTAGTTTCAATAACACACATCATCCTGAAGATTTCATCATGAGCATGGAAAGATGGCGAAATTTAGAAGGTGTAATACTGGGCGATGTTGGCGAAATTATAATGGATAAATTTCATCCATTTCGTCTATAGAAACATTAAAAAAATCATCAAGCCCCTAACCACTGATCATTCTTCATATTCGTCATGAACATGAAGTAATGACCTACACTGGCGGAAGTTAATATCTTCAATGTATTCGTTTTATGGCGTTCAGAGGAGATATCCAGCTGATGAAAGGTAACAGCTCGTATGAGCGTGGACTCCTCGTTACGATGTTTGGCGTCGATTCCGCTCACATTCCGTGTTCCCTTTTGTTCGTACCGGAAAGGAAGGTGAGCCGAACAAAACCGCCTGGTGCCTTTACGGCAGACTGATCGCCAGTTCCGGTCAGGTGCTGCCCCCTAATGGCCTCTGCTAACATCGCACCAATCATTTACGTGAGACGTTTGCTAACGAGACAAGGCAGTCATACACGTTGTTTTTCAGTTACCACCAAGCCAAAATGCCGCGGCATAGTAGTGGAGAAACATCAACTGCTTCAAGGTGATAAGTATTAAAATGAGAGAGGGAACTACAGAAGTGATTCTGACAAACATTCGGCCGCGTAATTCCCCTTTATCTTGTCTTTAACGCAATGCGTTGAAATACCAGATATTCGCAATCTAAACTTTCAACTGGGTTTCAGACCTCTGAGCGTCTCAGCGTATTTCACTTATTTAAGGGAACTTCGCTGGATGTGAAGGTTAGGTTGAGGGGATGTACAAATTCCTGTAGAGCTTGGTGGGTGAACCGTTAACGCTCTGGCCTGCCGTTCGGAAGGATGTAGGTTCGATCCCTGGTCTGACCATACAGATATTTTTAATGGTTTCCCGAAACAACAGGATAAAATCTGAAAGGTACCTTCATCAGTCAGTGACATTCCTAATCTTTCGTATTCACCCATCCACTACCGGTTTTAGTGACCTCGACATCAACCACTCTTAAAATAATAAAAATATCCAAATAGGGATTTCTCATTATTGCCCCTTATCCAACAGCCCTCTCAAAGAAAATATAATTTCAAACAAATAAAGACATAGAAGCTTCTTCAGTACATTTTATTTCTTGCGTGTAAACTTCCTGTCGACCCCTCGAGGTGAAGGTAGCTAAAGCAACGTAACTGTGTCTGACGCACAACATGTACTTAGCTCATTTGAACTTCAAAGGTGAAAATATTTTTGTCATTTGATAGCACGACTGGCATAATATGAGAAATTGTTGTAGTGAACAGTTTTTAATCTCAAAACTGCGAACGAAAAACCACCCTAAATTAAACGACGGCTGACGGTGAAATGGTGAAGCTAAGGCAGGTGTGCAGAGAGCAGATACCAAACAGTGATCATTCGTCCGTCGCAGGGGGACTCTGAACTAGACGGCCTGCTGCTGTTATTGGAAGCTGTTGATCAGCCTCTTTCTGATGGATACGTTAAGCTTAGAGACCTTGCACTCCGAAAGAAATAGGTTGAAACAGATTCACACTCTTCGTCCATTCGTTCTCATTTACAACAAAACACTCAGTAATCTACTTATACACAGTAAGATACATGCAGGAAAGAAACTAGCCTTCCTAAATCTATTATGAAACCAGTGCCAGATTTTAAGCTATCTTTTCCCACCTATCCCTCAACAACGAAAGCCTTGATAACAATCTCCCAGTAAAGGAGGAATCTCCCCAGCATTTACCTAGGTAGTAGTAACAAAACCCTCAAAATATCGCTTAAAACGCTTAATGCAACCAAACCTCTGCATTTTCGTATAATCGAATTCTTTTGCAAAGTTGTTTCACTGTTTGCTTCTACAAATTTTCAACTTAAATAAGATCGAACCTTCGATGTTTTTATTCACTCATGAGGACACAGCGTGCTTTTAGTCACTTGCAAGATTCTTTAGGTGGGCATATGCACTCATTTTAATTCTAATTTCATGTCTTCCCTCCTAATTTTTTCTGCACTCTTCATTCTATTTCCAACGGTTCTTTGGTTTTGGTTTTCCATGGTTTCCCCAAATCACTCCAAGCGAATGCCGGGATGCTTCCTTCAAAAAGGTCATGGCTGAATACCTTCCCGTACCTTGTCCCCAGTCCCATCCCGCCTATAATGACCTTAGCCGTCGACGAGGCGTAAAGCTGTAAGTAAAAAAAAAATAAAAAATATCCAACAGTTCTCACAGTGGTGCAACGAACTTCTATCTGGAGAGTTTAGTGGCCATTAATTCGTCGCGATGATTTCATATTAACACACTGACATCAGAGGATATCAGGATACAAATGTATAAGTGGTGCAGGGTATAAACAGGCTGGTGGCCGTCAGTGGTGTCAGATGGACTCGTGAGTGTCCAATGAAACGTTTACTAACGTCATAATATCTGCCTGACAAAGATTAACCTACAACATCTCACTGACGATATTACCAGTGCACGGGACATAGACGGATGAGCAGATGTCTACGTACCAGCAGACGAACTACACTGACACAGTCAACGATGCACATGCCTTAAACGTACCCGTGCGATTTATGCAGCGACCTACTCCGACACCTTCACTAGTAACTCACTATCCGCGTCAGCTGTTCACCTGGGCTTGCGAACACGTGCGTTGGATTCTAGATAGCAGGGAGAAGCTAACTTGTTAACGTGGGTCATATTTTCATTTGCTACGCGCCTGTGGTTGGATTCTGGTGTGTTGTAAACCTCAGGAGTGTATGGATCCAACTTTCGAGCAAGGCATTTGGAAAGCTGGCGGTGGTTCCACAATCATGTGTGTCGTAAATGCCGTCAATAAAGTAAATACCGTGGATTAAATACGAACAAGATAATATATTTTTGGATGAAAGAATATTTTAATTGTGGTGAATAATATCATCGTGCCTCTGTCGTAGTTGCTCTGCATGTCTGTCCCGCCTTCCAGTCGTTAGTGTAACAGAACATGGGGTGCTTGTATTTGTTGCAGCGGGAACGGCGCAAATTATTTTCGAGATGCAGGGTTTCTCATTTTGTTGCTGGTACTAGCTCCACGCTATTTGAAACCATAGGACATTAATCTATTGAGTTTCTATAGAGCCCTCACAACTGCGGTAGCACGTTTTGTTTCCGCTTTACTTCATCTCCACATACAGTTGTCCACAATGACGTCACAACGTATTAAATCTTTGCCAGAGAGAGTGCGCAACTTTATAAGCTAAATGTTCAAAGTTGACTTATTCAGACCTCTCGGCACACTTTCTTGCCTACTGTAATGACCATAGAACATGATATTCATGGTAGGCAAGAAAGAGCCCGAGAGAGACTGGCTACGATATTCCACGGCCCTTTGAACGGATAAATTGCAGGAATAGATTTCATTATAGAAATCAACAAACATGTAGATCCAATAACACTGGATGAGCTAGACGGCGTACTGGTATCACTGACAAATAAAAAGACAACAGGATGTGATGGACT
This sequence comes from Vandiemenella viatica, assembly GCA_031002005.1. NCBI lineage: Eukaryota > Metazoa > Arthropoda > Insecta > Orthoptera > Morabidae > Vandiemenella > Vandiemenella viatica. The sequence continues at coordinate 2,685,575 of CM061919.1, read as the reverse complement.
GAATACAGAACTGTTTAAGTTGTCGTCATATAATCTTAAAATACGTTTATTAAATTCCTTAAGCTGTTGCTTGAAATGTGGATATGTACCTGATGAGTGGAATGTAGCAATATTGTGTCCTATATTCAAAAAAGGAGATAAATCGAAAACTGAAAATTATCAAGGCATACGTCTGCTTTGTACAGCAAACAAAATATATGCAAAAATACTGAAAACGCGGGTAGTTGTAATACAAGAAGCTCTTATGAATTATGCACGGCATTGCTTCCGAACTGGCAGAAAAACGTCGAGAATTCAACATATCGACAAATATAGCATTCACTGATTATGAAAAAAGCATTTTATACTGCGAATAGAAAGAAATTGTTTCATATCATCTTAGACAAAGGCTACCCCCAGAATATACTAAGAATAACACGTACATCAAAATCTCACAAGATTGAGGTCAGACTCAAATAACACGAGGAATGAGACAAAGTTGCCCGTTATCATCTGTGCTTTTTAATATTTATATTGACGATACAATTGGAAAATTTCTGAAATATGTGCCTAATCATTTTAGAATTAATAACACTGTATTAGATACAATACTTTTTACTGACGACTGGGTGATTTTAGATGAGGCAGAAGATGACTTACAATGAGAGTTATACTTAATGATGACAATATCAAATGATTATGATTTGAAAATCTCCTCAGGGAAAAAAAAAAAAAAAAAAATCCGAAAGTAATGGCATTCAAGGGATACCAACCAATACGGGCTAAGATTGTTATCAATGACAGAACAATAGAACAAATTTGTGTAATTAGAATATGACATCAACTTTACCAGGAATGATGATGTCAGTACCAAATTACAAAAATTTTAATACCTGTGTGGAGAAATAAAAAGAAATTTTAAGAACACTAGATGAGACACGATGATAAAATTTTACAAATTAATTGCGGTTCCAACATTACTATATGGGTGCAAATCATGGACGTCGAGTAAATAACAAATAAAGCGGATAGAAGCAGCTGAGATCCGTAACTATATATACTTTACTAGATAAGAAAAGAACTGAAGAAATAAGGAAAGAATTGAAAGATGTGATTGATGAAATAATTATATGTAGGAAGAAATGGATGGAGCGTTTAACACGTATGGAGGAGACCAGACAACCAGAGGTGCTGCTAAATTACAAAACCAAGACAGGGAGGAAGGAGGATATGTCGACCTAAGAAAAGGCGGATACAACAAAATGTGTGAAGGCGGAACAAACCATCGATGGCTTAAACCAGAAGATGGTGATGATGGAGGACTCACAGGTTATAGAGAACAGGTCATGACGAAACGTTATTGTGTTGTACGATATGCGTCTGTGCTGTGTCAGGTAGATACCGTTACAATGATCGGCCTTCACGACGCCGTCGCAAGCGAGATGGAACACAGAGAACGAAACTTGAACAGTATAGAAATGAAGAAACAGAAGTTAGCGGACGTGCTTTATTCTGCAAATGGGAGACCGGAAAGAACGATGTGCAATACGTATATGTTGTGATGTCTCTATGATGATAGGCTTTTATGACTGCCATATCTGCTTATAAATCTACTGTTACTCGGCAGAATACCAAGCATGACTATTTCCTACATTTGGCAAAGATTTAACAAATAAGAAATGGAAAAATTAAAGAGTTAAGCGAGTGACTAGAAAGACCATTCGTGTGTAGAATACGTATTGCATACAGAAAATGAAATTTATTGAACAAATGAATAGTGAAAAATTAAAATGTATTTAATTTATTACTTTGACTGTACACATTGTACGAAGGCAAACACGACTGAACTGTAAATGCTTGAGATGAGCTTGGGCGTTATAGGTTGATGACTATCGGTGGCAATGAAATCCCTGCGATCTCTGGGATTGCTTTGTTCCCGACGCGCTGCGCAGGAGTGGTCGCTGTCCCAGTGCCTCGCCAGATGCGACAGTGACAGCAGAGAGAAGGTTCCGGTACGCTACTCACGGTTTCAGCTTGCGTGAACGTTCGACTCCACTCGTATGTGATCCCTGCCGAATGGGAACTTATGTTGCTGTCAGTCAAACTTTCGACAGAAATTGGATGCAAAATGATTTACCGTTTTCCAACACGTTCCCAAACGTGTGCGTGCCTCCTGCGATGATAATTACCTGCGATCGCATATTTATGTGAAGGTTCGTATTTTGGTTCACGGTTTATGACTACAAATGTTGAAACTTGATAAAAGAGGGTGAGTAATCGTTTTAGCTTTGTAGTAAAGAAAGTTTAGCAACAATGCGTTATCTATATTACACTCGATGTAAATGACACATGGGACAGACACTCGAGAGGTGCAAATATCGGTACGTCCATCAAGATTGCGGAGTTGATTGTTTCGCGAAATTAATCCAGCCGAATGTCAGATGACTCTGTCTGCAGCAAATGGCGGAATTCCTTCACTCCCGGCTTTAATGATCTCAACGTATAAGAACCGTGTGATCCCTAAAAAATATAATATACGGTAGATGTATCTGAAATAGGAGGCTGAGGTTATTATGAAATTGTTTGGTGAAGAATTAGATAGAATGTTAAAAATTTAAAGAATTGGATTGCCAATAGTGAGAAAGAAAAAGGTGGCTACGATAAAAGCAGGACTTAGCAAGGTCCGCAAATTAAAAATGTGTGACACAACATTGTAATCTGTCCCCATAGATATCCAACTCTTGTGTAAGGCAAACGATCGAGGAAGTGAGTGAAAATTTTCATTGTTATATAAGGCTTGGAGAATGATGCGATTATCTGGTTATGTTGTCTTGTTGGCAGATAAGAGTGAAATATAAAGATTTCTGGATTACATGCATAATATAATGGGACAGTAATATAGACTAAATATATAACCAAAGCTATACAATGGTCATCAGTGTAGTAGAAATGATAAAAATAAAGGTAGACTGAATATAAAAGGAGATTGCAGAAAAAGTAAAAGGAAGTGACACTTTAGGAATTATAACTGATGGTCGAAGCAAGAATGGTTAAAAGTCTAGTCAGAGTACGTAGAACCAGTAAAAACAGAATTTTTAAAAAGTAAACTTTTTATAGTTAATAGTTGACTTGTGAACCAGATAGATTTTTCTGAAACCTTAAGTCTGGAGAATAGCGCTTTATCGAAGTGAAGCTTATGTTTGATGAATAACGAAAAGAGAGAGAAAAAAAAGAAGAAATATATGAAGTGATATGGAAGGATGTTGAAAATATAAGCCACAGATACAGTAGGAAAAGTACGTGTTTTTCAAATTATGGGTAAACAGCGAAGAGACAGGAGGATGAAGTGTCATATTTGAGAGCCTACAGGTTTGTTTAATTTGTAATTATAAGTAACAGCGGAAGAAAAGAGCTTTGGAGGAAATAATTTGTAATATATCAAGCACATATATTAATTTATAAACATGTATTTTAATCGGCACAGATTAACTTGTGTTAGCTGTAAGATTAGTGATAAGAATCTCTTTGTCATACTGTTTGGCGGCTTACTTAATTGTTCTTAGTTGTGTATGTTTTATGAAAAAGTTGGACGGACTGTTTGATCGCTTGTGCTCCTCACAATTGGAATAATGTATGGATGTACTCTGAAGCGCAAAATGTACTTGTATTTACATAAAATGCCATGACGACATTGAATGTATTGCTCAATTTTTTTGTATTGGAAAATAAAGCAAAGTTAGTTACCGCTTAACTTTTTTATTTTATTTGAAGTCCGGAACGCATGCTATTCATTGTGATAACCGTTGTTTTAGTGGGTGCTGAAATGTATGGCTGAAAATCCTCTTACAACAGCGCGCTAAAGGAGCGAGTTTGACGTACATCTTATTTTTTGTCCCGAGCATTGGCGTTTTATCTGACGACTCGTAAATAGAACTAAAGCAACACATTATACATCATGAACCAAGAAGTAGGTCGAGACAGGCCCCAAAAATTTTAATTTACTTGATAATGCGGAGGTGAAGCAGGTATGGTATCAAGAACTGAAGGCTCCATATCTGTTCTATAATGATGTAGGAGAATTATCTCTGATTGTACTCAAGTAACGATTGTAGTAATTTATTTTTCCGTGAAGAAAGAAAGAATTAAACTGAAAGCATCGGTACGCCATAAAGCATTATTTCGTCTAGAACAGAAAGGAAACTCTGTTGAGGGTACCATGTATGCCGACCACATAGCAACAACGTAGCTTTTTTAGTTCAGCCTGTAGGCATAGCAGTGGAAGTGAGAGAAGTCGTGCGGTTTTCTAACCTCGCTTCAAGGCAAACTGATGTAATCCGATCGCTGCCTATCTCCTCTTCTAGTGTTTGATTGACGATGCAAACGTCAAGTTGGATCAGATCCTTACTCAATAGTTTGATAACTTCACTGCTAGAACGAAGGAAACAAACGTTGTTGAAACCAGAAATGTGCAAATACTATTCTAAACTACTTTGTCTTTCTTATAGCTGAGCATAGTTTAAAGAAGAAAGGGCTGCGTCTGAACCACTTTATGTCTTTGGAGAACCGTCACCTGAATCTTCACATAGACCTAGAACTGAAATCGTAAAGACAAGTAAACGTATGAAAGTATAACCTTATAAACTTTTACAACAGATTTGACTAACGAAAAACAGATACTGTGGAAATGGTTATTTTACTCTGAAACTTTTAACTGAAAAACAAAATTTGAAGAATTTAACTTGGAAAAACACGTAACACTCATTCATTCAAATTTTTTGATTTTTTCCTAAGTTAAACAGAATATAATGTTAGAAACGTATTACTAGCAGCACGTCAGATTTACAAATGTAACTTAGTCGAATTTTGAGGTAAAATTTCAGGTTAAAGCCTATCGATTGTGGAGTAAAAACGGGTAGCATTTTAACACCCTTAGTCTTCAACATCTCTATGTATTCTGTATAATTTATGAACACCTTAAAAATAATAATATTCTAAATAAATCACAATTTGGTTTTCAAAAGGGTCACTCAGCAAAACAAGCTATATTTACATTCACTGACAATATTTTAGAAGAAATAAATGATAAATTAATTCCTGTGGGAGTTTTTTGTGACTTACCTTATTTGACTGTAGATCATAAAATTCTGATACAGAAATTAAAGTATTATGGTATAGATGGCATTGTTAATAAATTGCTTAGTTCTTACCGTCTGAAAAAAAAATAAAATAGAAAGTGCCAATGGAGAATTTTAAGGCTGCCTTTAGTGGTCCACTGTTTTCTGAGTGGAAATTAATGAGATGTGGAGTACCTTAGGATTCTATATTGGGGTCACTATTGTCTTTAACATATATAAATGATCTACCCTGTGTTTCATCTGAAAACTCAAAATTTGTCCAATTTCCAGATAACACAAATACAGGAATTAAAAATACTTTAGATTTATCTATAGAATATATTTCAAATTATGTCTTTGAACTTATTAATAAATAGTTTACAGCTAATGGCTTGTCTATAAATTTCTATAAAACTCAATATATGCAATTCAGTACATCACACAGATTAATACCAGATATTGACATAAAATTTGCAGGTCAGTCCATTCAAGAGGTAGAGTGTGTGAAATTTCTATGTTTGTATATTGGTCATAATTTAAATGGGAAGGTACGTGTTTCTGACTTACTAAAGCGATTGGGTGCAGCCACATTTGTAGTTCATACAATTTCAGCTGTAGGTTGTCTCCGTATGGGGCAGCTAGTTTGTTTTGCTTATTTTCACTCCTGAATGTCCTGAGCCAATTCTACCAATAGAGACAAAGTGTCCAGAGCCCAAAAGCGAGTAATAAGAATTATGTGTGTGTTTAACAATAGAACTTCATGTAGAGAGCTGTTCAAGACGTTAGAGATTTTAACTTTGGTGGCTGAGTATATATATATATACATTAATGTCCGTTGTAGTCATAAATTATACTTTGTTTGGAACAAATAGTGAAATACACAATTATGTCACTAGAAGTAAAAATGATCTTCACAAGGATTACAAGTCATCATTTGATCATAAAGGGGTCCGATATTCAGGGATACATATCTTAAATAAGCTCCCAACATATATTAAATGTCTAGCAGATAATAAGAATAAATTCAGGAAAAAAAACTGAAAGAATTTTTAATTCACAAGTCTTCCTACTTTGTTGAAGAATTTATTTCTTATGTATATTCAAAGTAAACTGACAGTAGTTTGTGTAAATGTAGTTGACATAATCAATGTACCATTCAATTGTTTAATGTACCATGTACGCTATGATTGTGCATCTTCTGGTGTATGTATTATTCTGTTTTGTTTATCTGCAAATTGACAACTTTCCCCATCCCACAGAGCCAGTCTCATATATTGGGATCAATGGAAAATGAATGTATTGGATTGCTAATCAGCACTATTCGAAAATCTATACTGCGCAAAAATACTTACATTGGTACCCTACTTTATGCTTATGATCAGGCGATAATAGCTGACAACAACGAGAATAATCTACAGTTTTCAGTACTCCATTTGAACCTTACAGCGAAAAGCGTTAATAAAAAAATCAAATTTGAAATTAAAAATTATGATGTTTTAAGAAAAGGATCAAATTTATATCATTATTTGAAAGAGGTTAATTCACACGGAGTTTAACACTGACAATGATTAACAGACAAAAAAAAATTTAAAAACACGTCACACTCAAAGCGTATGAAGTATCTGCAATAAAGGCCCAATATGAACGGTGATTGCTTGCGGTGTAAATAAAGTTCTTCGCTATAACCTCAAAATATCCGCTTCTGTACTGTTCAAAAAATACAACAGCAGGTAAATTAAACCATATTTCAATGTCCGACAAAATAGAAAATCAGAAGGGAATACCAGCAGAATAGATCCAATACACTCGCAAAGCAACACGACTACCAGCCTACCAGGTAGACCGCAGTAGGCCATCAGCAAAAAAACTGATTCGCATCGTGGTGACTGATGAATGCATCCATTGCACGAAATCTATAAATTCTCTGGTATATGTAAAATAGGAATATAGAACGTCTTCGCATCGTACGTACGTGTTTTTTGTGCATGGAAAAGGACGCGCGATACTTGAACAAATATATAATTGTGCAACGAAATATTTTGCCATTATGGACGCCATCAAAGTTAATAGCAACTGCGACGCATTATGATCACTAAGCCCCGGATTTTTAGGTTTATTTAATTCAAGTTTTAGGCTTTTATAGGTTTTTAAAATACTGATTTAGGAACTTACACATTTTAAAGGGAAATAAAATTTAAAACACACAATATATACTGCCATAGTGTTAAAAAGATTGTGACTTTATAATACAATGTCAAGTACTCCTTAAAATTTCTGACATGACATAGCTGGTTTACATTAAAACATGCGACATAAACCACTATTATGTTCAGAACATTTCGTCTTTATTGTGGATTGTAAACCTCTCATTTAAAACTTCTAATATGACACTGAACAATGAAATATTTAGAAAAATTTTCAGGTGTAAACCCTTTTCTCTCTTCTGTTAAAATTCTCTTGAATGAGGAAAAACTATGCTCCATGCCACATAAGGTAAGAGGTACGAACTTCATATTAGCGATTTCATTAGGATTCTAAGGCAGTATTTCTTGTTCCTTTAGTCCAGAGAGAACACGACCTATTTGTTCCATCCTCTTGAAATCTGGACTGCGGGCTAAAACAGACTCCTGCTTCTTAATTGTAGACACCGAAACTGGTCCAGGAGCCACTTTGTCGCTCACTTCTTGGATGATTTGAAGTGCTTCCGTCAACGGTAGAGTGCCTCCTTCCAACTTCTTTTCTTCACTGAAGAAATTATCTCGTTAACTACAGCGTGCTGTTCCAGAATTGTTTGAGATACACAGTGGAGCCCATGAGCTAGGCAGATGACATGCGCCATTCGGAGATGAAAACCCTTCAAATATTGCCCTGATTTTATTATATAAGCTGCACTGTCTGTCACCAACAACCACAACTTATCCCCGTGTTCTGGATCTGACCACAACACCTTTAATGCATCCCTTACAGCAATTGCCACAGTAGTGTGGTTTTTCATTGGAAATTCTCTACACATAATGACATGGGGTATACTAGGTTCCTCACATGCGAGCTTGCCTATTACAACGCTGGCTATGTATCTGCCGCAGTCATCTGGCGTCTCATCTACACTTAACCAGATGAAATGGTCAGCAACGTCCACCTGTATTTCTTCAATGGTTTTCTCATACAGCTGAGGCAAGTAATTCTTTCTTAAAGTGGATTCATCTGGTATTTTTCTGTTCCAAAATTCTTCGAAAAAGGTTTTCATTTGAAACTGGTATATTAGCGGCAGTGAGAGCTTCACACAGATGCAGGTTAAACGAATCTTCTGTACCCAGCTTTGAACTTGTAATGAAACTCTTCTTCTGTTTGGAAGCATTTCTCCGGGTAACATTTGCCAAATGAGTTGCTGAATTCTGATACTGTAGTACGTGGGATCGTTTTTCTGCAGGCAAATATATAGAAGGCAAAAATAGTCCATTTGAAATAAACATGCCGGATAATAACTTTATGTTACTTTAGAAATGAAAACAAATAAAATGTAATTTATTTTTTAAAATAATAAAAGATATACGTATATAAAAAAATTAAATTTACCGGTTTTACACATGCTTGACGATATATAATTTTCTCATCTGTAGAAAAGTTCTTATCCGTTCCAAACCACTCTCGCAAGAGACTACTTCTTGAGGATTTCTGTTTAGGCTTGATGGCTTTTAAAGAAGAGACTAAAAGTATGTAGGCCTACACAATGTTTTAATTTCCGAGTTATCACTAAACTATGACGGTATACATCTGTTAATTTCACAGAATGGTGTTGCGTTCCTGAGATTGTTAACATTTAACATGTTATGTTTAAAACTTGCTTTGTCGATTTGTTTCTACTGAATACAAGCCTTTATAAAATGTGAAGTAGCCATACCACATTGTTACAGTTTTTCTCAGTGTCATCGTCAACAATGAGGTTAAAACACATCATTTAATATAGTAGTGAATAGTTTTTCCAATTTTAAAATAAATCTATTTGATTTAGACGTAATGGTAGTCCGTTTACCCTCCAAGTTCGGCTTCACTCGCGGACTCTGCGAAGGATCATTCCTATACCGCTCAAATTCGCAGTGTCTTGCAGCTTAGGACTCACGTAGTAATAGATACAGCTGGGGATGGTGACTGGCCGGATCGCCCAGGTGACATTAACTTCGATCGATGTAGAAGAACGAAACAAAATTTTTGAGAAGGAAGGGGAAAAAGGAAAGAGCCATAGCCTGTCAATAAGGCACTGTTCCGGTATTTGCCTGGAGGGGTAAAGGAATCTCACGGAATACCATTTCAGAACAGCCGACGGTTGGGTTCGAACCTATGGCGTCTCCCGAGTCCAGATTACTACCCCACGGCCCGTGCCCCTGAGCTAATCCAGTCGGTCATTTGTTTTATATAAGTAACAAAGTTACAGTCGGATTGGATCAGTACATCGAATTAGGTCCTTTTAGATTCTAAAAACAGAATTAGGTCATTTTAGGTCATAACATAAAAATTAGGTTATTTTAGGTCCTATTAAATTTACGAATATTATTAGTTTATACAAAAGACGAAAGAGAAAATTAAAATTTTGAGAATATTAGGTTGGGAACAAAATAGGTTCGAACCTAAGAATCCGGGGCTTAATGATCACTAACAAAGAAACATTTGAACTTGCAGAATAAATTGGAGTTTAGTATCGTAACATGATACTTGAGGCCCAAGGATGCTTAACAACATTCTAGCTAGCCTCAGTGGCACTTGCTCCGTCAGCTTGTGGTAGATGACAGCAAAATCTATGTTTAAATGTATTATCGATTTTTACTTTTTTTGTTAGGAACTTTTTCTATATTCAGTGTCTGGATACTGTTACTCCAGTCTTTCATCTCTAACAGTACTCTGTTAATTTAGTAATTTTCACATATCCACTGGACCTCGTTCTTTAGCAATCTGGTACAAATGCTCTAATATCCGTGTTTCCTACAATTGTTTCGATTTTTAACAAAGCGATACCATATATTTGGGCTTTGCATGGTTTCTCGATAAATTGCTTTGCTCGTCCATCATTTCCAGAAAATGTTTGTTAACTTTGTCTGTATCCTTGCAACGTAGTACATATTAAATGTTTTAGTTCTCCTTCCTTTTGGTTTATTGCCAGACTCCTGTCCGTATCATTAAAAAACGACACCAAGAGTGGCTGTTGAGCGGTAATGCTTTGGCCTCGCATTGGGGAAGACGGACGTCCAGATTTCCCCCAAATCACTCGAGGTGAACGCCTGAATGGTTTCTTCAAATAGGCTATGACGAAAATCCTTCCCGTCTCATGTCCCTCGTCCTTTCCCGGTACTAATGACCTAGATGTCGACGAGGCGTAAAGTCATAAAAAAAAATAAAACGACGTGTTTTATAGGAAGTTTCTTTCTTTCCTGCGATAGTATGTGATAGGAACTGATTATCCTTTTTATTTAAATCTAATTTTAACTTAATATCATCTTGCTGCGATAATCTTTTAAAATTTACTTTACAGAAAGCTTGTCTGTTTTACTTCTTTTCTTTTTCCAATTTTGATATTTAACCTATTGTTGATATAGACATTTGTGTTGCATTTCATATCCGTAGTTTTGCTTTTAACCTTTCGTTGTTCAAACAAATCTTCAATTTTTTCATTATGTTTTCTAATTCTACTCAGGTACGACAATATCGTCAGCATACCAAAACATAATGGTTGTTTCTCCCTGAACCATTATTCCAGACTGCAGTTTTCCTTTCAGTCCTGAGATTTCGCGACCAACTTATACTTTATATCTGTAAATAAAAATAAAAACCAACTTTATTTTTCAAGACTTTTTAGTATAATTGTTATTATTGGACATGCATTGTAAATTATAACTACAAATTGTTACAGAAACCGACCGAGATCCTCAGTCGATGGAAACGACACTTCGAAAATATCAGCAACGAAGAATTTCCACACTTACCAATGCCACCTGCAGATCTTGTAAAAGGCCAAATTCCAGTTGAAGTATAGATCACCATGAGGAAAATGAAAAATGTGAAGGCATCTGGATCAGATGCTATCCCGTCGTAGGAATGGAAGATGCTTGGATCATAGTCAACTCGGTCCTTGGCATCTCTCTTTAACAATGTCGTAGACCAAGATGAAGCTCCTCGTATTTGGCTCGCTAGTGTCACAATACCCCTTCGAAAGAGTGATGGATTAGACTGTTCCACTATCGACAGATTCGCCTACTTTTCCACACAAAGAAGCGTATTGTGGATGCACGCCTAGAAGCATAGTTAAGATTGCCGCAAATCAGTGTGGCTTCATGAAAGGTTACCTCACGTCTTTTGATAGAAAGGCACCTTGAAAAGAGAAAACCGTTGCACATAGCTTTTTGGATTTTAAGAAGGCATTCGATAGGGTACCTCGAGATCTGACCTGGTACGTACTGAGACTACATGGGATACCAGAGGTAGTATATGTTAAAAGGCTCCAGCTGCTGTATCGGAATGTCGCCAGCTGTGTGGGAAATTCTGACTCTTTTCCCATCAGAGTTGGTGTACATCAGGGATCGTCTTTGTATCCACTCCAGTGTATCTTCTGGCTTGACACAATTTCTGAAAAACTACTCACTCCACACCCCTTGAAATTCCTCTATGCTGATGATATCATCGTAACCTGCAAGTCTCGATAAGAATTGGAACAACAAATCCAAGGATGGGAAACTTCCCCTTACAAACACGGCAAGCGAATATTGTACTGAAAACCGAGTGCATGGAATGTGGAGTTCAAAGTGAGGGGTGTGTTAATATCGAGCGTTGGATTTACTAAGTCATCTGAGTTCAAATACCTGGGAACAGTAATCTGTTCGGATAGTCAGACACTCCCAGACGTCGAAACAAAGTCAATGCAGCCTGGAGAAGTGGCGTCAAGTCACAGGAGTGTTTTTCGATCGGAAGGTGCCACTGTACCTTAATTCATAGGTTTACAAAGCCACCATTCGACCAGTAACACTGTATGGAACCGATTGTTGACCAGTCACGAAAAGACATGAACGACAGCTGATGATTCGCTGGCGACAGGGACTCAACAGATTGGACCCCATCAGTAATGAGAACGTTTGGGCAGCATTTGCTGTGGCTTCAGCCCCTCATGTACTAAGCGGCAACAACACTTCAGTGGCGAGAACAGTACTTGATAAAACTCCTGAGGGTCGATGACCACGAGGGAGACCCAGAAATCGCAGGCTGGATACCTTGCGAAAGGACATGCCTCACCTGAAGATGCACAGGAATGGAAGAAGTCCAGTAAAGAAGAACCTGTAATGCGGGATTAATGCTAAGAAGAGGATAACTTCTTCTATAAACGTTGAAAGCAGTTACCGCAGTTAACTTTGTCAAAAACTTTTCCCAAATCCTTAGACATCATGTTAATTTAGTGTCATAAAACCTAACACGAAGAAGAATTTCCATTATTTTGCAGTATTCGTTTACGGAAACTGCTCTTCGTCTAGTGCGTCCGTCGTTTTTCTTTGAAAATTGCTATATATTATTGCAGTTAGCTGTTTCGAAGCATGTGGCACAATACGTACTAAGGTTCCACAGTTTTTATAACAGTCAGATTTTCTTCTGTGAAGTGAAATGTTCGCAACACCCAGAGACGCTATTGTTATGGATGGTGTTACCCCCCAACAGCACGTCCCAGGAACTGAGGTGGAGTCGCAATGCGTTTTCAAGTGTGAAAGTTTTTAAAAGTGTTACTGTATGTGTGGATTACGGAAATGTTTATGTGTTCAGCGCATTGTCTTTGAATGACATTGTGTTTTGAATGAGAGATGATAGAAGGGAGGAAGTGAAACCTGTTGCCGGCCCAGTGTATTACGCTCCCAATCCATACGGAAAGTGGAGACGTTCGCGGTGTACCACGCCTTTGGTACACAATCCGTTTTATTCCATGTGGAGTGTAAGGATCAGTTATGTATTAAAATCTCTTTGGCTCTCCTCTCTGCCATAAATTTAAGGCAACAGTTTCGGTAACTTTCAGATCATTCATTTGCATGAGATTTTAGCAGCTATGAGCAAATCTCGTATATTGTTCCTATTTAGGCTTAAAATTGAATGTTGTGTGCATCAGTATCAAAACTTTATGTTTTTCGTGAAAAAGCTGCCCAACATTCCACACAACACAGTTTCTTCAGTATTCCTTCCATCTATCTCTTCTTCCTTCTCAGTCTGATTGAAGTTAGCTTTTACATCAATTTATCTATCTTTCCATTCTATCAAAATTCTTTATAACTTTCACGTGACACATTTACCATACCTACCGTAATTTCTTTCTATTCTTCTTCTCGTTTGTTTTCCAGCCTTTACGCGTTTGGGCTTTGCAGTCCCTATTTATTTCTTTTTTAAAATATCTGCAATGCGACTGTTTATAGTCCCCTTTTGTTGATTTAAATGTTCCGTTCTTCGCTACATCTGTTATAGTATATCCTGTTTAATGGGATACAATGATTTCTGACAGGCTCTTTCCTAATGTTCAGTATTTATTCACTTGCTCTTATTCTCCTTAATTTTCAACTTTATTAACAACTGGATCTCTCTTCACAGATTTTTCCCAAGTCCTGTATTTACAATTTCTGTGAACTTTTGTTTTATGTGAAGTTGAATCGCGTTACCCACTTCCAGTTTCAAATTTGGTCTTAATCCAACCGTCATAATAATTTGCTGAATATCCGTTTCCATATCTAATGTAAAGTCCAAAATTCGGTTAATTAATGTTTGTTTAGCATTGATACACAGGCCACACAATTATTATACTGCATAAAAATATTCTCTCTCACAGCAGCCTCAGAAATATGCAGTACAATTGAGTTGAGACTTCGTTTGAGTATCGATCTATACAGTGGCGTAGCTAGGTCAACAAGGGCCCCGGTGCAAAAAAAATTATTTTGGGCCCTCAGGCCAGATGGGCGACCTTTTTTTTTGCTTTGTGTTGCTGGTAGGAGCCCCCTGAGCTGAGGATGGGGGCCCTTGAGTTGTGCTTAGGCCCCCCTGAGCAGTGGTTGGGGGGCCCCCTGAGCAGTGAGAGCCCTTATTGAGGGGCTTCCTGTGTGTCTCAGGGGCTCCCTTAGACGACTGTAGAGCTAAAAAAAGGTCGCCAGTTTACCATGAAGGCTCGTGGGCCCTCTCAAACGCGCTTGGGGGCCCCCTGAGCGTAGGGGCCCCGGTGCACTGCACCGCCTAGCCCCATAGTAGCTACGCCCCTGGATCTATAAAACATTTTCATGCAAAAAATATATCAGCGTAGGATAATCAGCCGATTTGTGACCAGAATATTTACATCACCTATAGCTTAAATGCTTGTTCCAATGGATCAGTCGGCTGCAGTACTGCGATGGTCCCCGCCGACTGCCACGGGGTTAGCTGGTCCAAGCCCCGGTGTGGAACAAATGCTCTTCGTCAGGATTTGGCCAGAACAAGCCTGACGGTGCGCAGTTTCTAATTATTACAATGTGCACCAGAGACCTGGATTAAATCCAGACCTGTTTGAAGTGCGTATGGAGTGAGGGCATACCACACTGTTGATTCGTCCGTCGGATAGGGACGTTAAACCTGGAGAACCCGTTGCGCCTTAGGGAAGAATAAGCTTTGAGTGCTGGCATCTGATGTCATCCTCTGTTTTCTTTGATCTCAATATACACAATACGGTACACATAGCAACAATCACCTACACACATACAACATCATCGAACATGGTATTCGAGCGTTAACGTTTTGGCCTGGCATTCGGTTCAAATATCCGTCCGCAATCAAGATTTCGATTTTTCCGCGGTTTTCGGAAATCATTCAATACAAATGCCGAGCTGGTTCCTTCAAAAAGGCTATAGCCTAACCGTTTCTTCTTCCAACTTTTCTACCTCTTCTAATGATCTCGACGTCGACGTGGCGTATAACCAGTTAAAAACTGAACACAGGGAAGAAAGGAACTTACCTTGTAATTTTGGTCTAGTACAATCCCTTCGAGGGGGTTGAGGAAGACAGAAGTACATTAACTTAACTCGTAGTTGTATTAGGTTACCCTAAATGTTTGAGAGAGATGCAAATACGGTTAGGTTGGGATGGACAGAAGATGACCTGCTTTGATGATTCGTTTTTGGTGGAATGTGTCAGTGGTGCAGGTCGTTTTGCTTAACGATCGAGTTCCCAGGCCCGGTGGTCGTATGCTAATTGTATTGCGTGTCTGCTGAGTCTGGAGAGGTCATCGCCAGAATCAGCGCACTGACGGTTCTCAGCACTGCTAAATGGCCCATAGCAAATGCTCTGAGTCGCTTCTTCCGTCCTTCGAAGCGCCATTTGCCCGGAAACACGGGTGACGTCTCCGTGCTGACGTCAGTGCTTGCCAGTATCTTCACTTTCACATCTGTACACTAAAAAACACTCATGTCTTCTTGGAAAGAAAGAAAGAAATTATTTACTAAGGCCCATTATACCTCTGCATAATCGGAACTTCATCCCACCCTCAATACTTCCACTTTGTCCACGTACAGTGTAAGCTTTACATTCATACAAAATTTATGCTATCGTATATCAACGAACCTAGATGTTTCTAGGCTCAGTATGGTTCTATTCAATATTTTTATGATAATATTGCTTTTTCTGGCAATATTGTTTCTTTTACTCTAACTGAAATAACAAACAAATTTAAAAGTGCCGAAATTGCTTTGGTTGAATTGAGGTAGATATCCGTGTTTCTTAACGTGACAGAGTGGTGGTGACGTTGAAAGCATCAGGATCTCCGAGAAGTTTCCTCACTGTTACTTATTGGACAGCAGGCAGAGTGGACCCGAAGAGCCGTTGTGGACGTTCAGTTTCGAAGAAAAATCAGTCTTCTTCGGGGACTGGACCCCTTTCGTTCAGACCACAGTTAGTCGTTCTCCGATATAAGTTGCTATACTTCCTAAAATAATAATGAGCCGCATTCTATAATATTTGGCCTTAATCTTAGCATTCATTAATTATCGATGTTATTGCGTTTTAAAAACTTTAAATTATTCTAACTTTTTCCGCATCTCGCCAGAAACGTGATTCACTCAAGCTATCATTTGCAGCATAAGAATTATTTCTAAGTGGTGTAAAGGATCTGGTGACGGAGTTTCAACTGGCCACATGAGTGTGGACGTCTAAGCTAAACCGGTAATCCTGCCGAATGGAGAGGTCCTAACCGCCTCGTTGCATCAAGTTACTGCGGCTCTCCGATCGTCTCCAGAGATTAAATTGACATTAGCCATTTGTGATTCAGTTACCGGCAGAAACTTTCAACTTTCTCGGAAGGGTAGGAGAGATCGTGGTACGCCATCCTTAAACATCAGGTTGATTACCAATGTTCTGGCTTAAATTCCATACCTCTACGCAACGAGTATTGGGAGACAGCGTACGATACTATTGATGGTGATTTGACTGTCGAATAGGGACTATCGGAAGAACTATCCCTCATGGCGCAGCACCGAGCTCATCCTCTGCCTTCTATTATGTTCACAAAACATAGAGTGAGAGTCATAACCCTACAAACAAAATTTCAACACATCAGGGCCGGTGCTAGGATTCTCGGGCCCCAGGTAAGGGTTCTTAACAGTGTATCAGTGACGTAACCGGTTGGTTCCCGTGGCAAATTCATCGGATGGGGCCCTCCCTCAGGCCAGGTGGGTGACATTTTTTTTTTAGCTCTACCACTCCCCTGGCGGATTCTTGGGTTCTTGGGCCGCGGTGCTCCTCCGGCCGTTCATTGGCATCCCGCCCACTTGGACGGTTGGCCCGGGATACATTTCACACGCTTACAACCCTCTAACGCCGGCCCTGCAACTCCTAGAGGAAAATAACTGGTCCTCTTATCACCGTAACGACGTCATTAGAGGCAGAAGAGGATTGAGGACAAGGATCTGTAAAGGTTTCGCTCATGGCCTTTTAAAGCAACCATCTCGGACGGAGATTCCAAACCGCCTTCTCCAGAATACCAGTCCAAAGCGTTACCGCTCACCCACCGGGCTCCGTCTTCTGGTTGTCAACCACGCATGATATGGCAGATGGATCCTGTAGCTTTACACAGAATCCCAACCTCTTAACACACAAAGCAAACTTTGGCAGGGCTAAAAGTGAGATTAGGGACCTTTGGGAAGTGTACCCTGATATATTTCTTTGTTGAGTCTGACACTGTGCCAACATTTATGCAAGTAGTTGTTTGCAGGAACGTCCTGGTCTCGCATTCGAGAGGATGCAGGTTCAAATCCCCATCCGGCCAATCAGATATCGGTTTTCCGTGGTTTATCGAAATTATTACAGGCGAATGCAGGTATGTATCCCTCAGTAGGTCATGCCGAATTCGTTCCCTTTTCTTGCCCCCAGATCAGTCCCGCCTGTAGTAAGTAAACTCGTGAGCTCGGATGGTTGTAATGACCCGGTGATAGGATTTTTTACCGGCTGCGTAATCCACCCCTATGGTAGCCACCTAGCTTAACCCGATAGTCCAGCAGGGTAAAGCGGATCTACATTTTTACGCGGAATCTGAACTACGTTATCGTTCTAGCGTATTTCACACAAGTTGTGACAGAGGTAAAGGCCGGGTTAACGACATTTCGTATATCCGTGCCGAGACCGGGATTCGTACCAGATATTTTTCAATCTCCACTGAGCAACCAGACCGCTCTCCCGCCTATACTGATCTCGACTTCGACGAGGCATAAAGCCAGAAGGGGGAAAAGGTCGTGGAGAGATTCGCTTACTCGCAAGCATATGTGCGCGGCGCTAGAGACGGGATTACATGGTTCCTGCCCGGGTGGAAGAGGAAATAATTACAATCATATATTTTGGCATGAGGATAGGATAGGTAGTTATGCACAATTTCTTAGGTACCAGGTTGTCTATTTAAGCCGTTCACTGCATCTCAAATTTCTCTGCAAAGCAAATGAATTGAATGTGTATAGCATGTTTTGATGGTGACGCCTCTTTCATTTTCAATGTCATGTGAAGATTTCTGTTGAAAAGTTTTCATTGTAATTATATATGCTAATAGATTATTTTTTTAAGTGAATCTGACTGGCACTTCAAAATACGACAGGTATTTTCTGTTAGTTGATATCTTTTTATTGTTTTCTATGGCCTTGCGTTGACTTCAGTAACTCTAATATGACACGTGGAAACCATATTTCGATATTGGAAACATTGCCGGCTGTCTCTATACACATTTCACGTAGAACCAAAGTGAGTACCTTGTATATGCTGTAAGACGCGCGCAGATTCACTATTGTTCCAGTGGAAATTTCGGATCCTTATTTATAAAGCTTTAATAGTATGACTGGCATCGAAATTGTGATTGACAACAGCAAATATATATTGTGGTTTTATTTTTAAGAAGCAGGACAATAAATCTTGTTTTGTGTATAAATACTAGTTTTGTTAAATTTATCTTGTGATATTGAGTTAAACAAAAATAAATATATTTGTAAAAAATACAGCAACCTGTGACTGGTTGCTGTATTTTTTACAACCCATATTTGACATCACAGTCGCGGAAGTTCCACCAATCCATCATGGATAAAATATTATTAAAAATAAATATACTTTTAAAAAAAAAGTTAAAATAAAAAAATTCAAATTTTATTTATTTTGTTATTTACTTGAAATATAGAAAGACAATAACGAAAATTATGGAGACTAATAGAAAAGACCCCAGAATCCCCTCTGGCAACAGTAGGGCAATATTAGCTGACTTTCGGTTTTACGCTCTCCATTTTTCCACACTCAGGCCCATCACAACAATTTGGACTTCATAATTCTAAACACGATTCTGTCGGTTACAGTAGACAGCTCCCTTTAAAACCTAGCATTAGGTAGGTGAGGTACCCAATAGGTAACATTACGCGACAAACTGCACTTGCACAAGAAATGTCATAATTAGTCATCAGGCCTCACTCATTAGGGAACTGTAAGTATCGTTCCGGTGGAGGTATCGAAACACAGTGTAAATAAAAAAGGAGATACGCAACAAGCAACCACTGGTTTATTAATTAAGTTATGACGGTCGGGAGAGGAGAGAGCGGACTGCGCGGAGTCCGGGTGCAGTCAGGTGGCGGTGATGGGAGCCAAATGGCCCGTGTCTGCCCAGCGGGCGTGATTCCGGGCGCACCTGCAGGTCACACCCAGTCGATCACGCCAGTCCGACTAAACGCACGACTGGTGACACCTCCTAACCTTCCTCAGTTACCCATACACACCTTAAAATTACCGAAACATGCTCCAACTCATTCTGGTTACTGACCATACAGTAGTCTGGTGGCTCAATGGTTAGTGTCTGACTGGGGAACGAAAGGTCCCCGGTTCGAATCCTTGTCTCGGCGTGGAAATTTAAAGGCCCTTAACCCGACCTTCACCCCTGGCGCAACTTGTTGTGTAATGTGAAGTACGCCAGAACGCTTCCGTGGTTCTGATTCCACGGTAAACTGTAGGTCCCCTGTACCCGGGAGGACTACCTGCTTAGGTTAAGGCGGCTAAGACAGCGACGGAATGAGCAGCCAATAGAAACCCTGTCACCAGTTTATTACGGAATCATTATCATATTGATCGTACATGACGACGTTATCTGTAAGTACCGAAACTAACTCTTATCACCACGAAAACTTAGTGATTGTGATTCCATATATATATATATATATACAATATATTTCTTACCCCAATACGTACAATAAACTATGAAACAGATAAAGTAAGTCCCGGCATTGGGCTAATCTTACGTGGCGTGCTCCAGGCCTTTCGTATCGTGTCAGTATTCTTACATGAGATGAGTGATTTTATTGTGTACCTACTGTGCACATGGAGATGAAATATGAAAATAGGTTAAGTGTTGACCCGTCAGGCATAATTTTTTGAAAGACATTACTGGTACCGACGAAAGCTGTATCCAGTAACAAAAACCATTTTAAAAAATCTGGCCTGACGTACCCTAGTATCAAACCAGGTCATTCTTTGTCAAAAAGAGTAGAAGCCTCCTTCTCATGGTTTGCGTGAATCACGGTCGAAGAAAAGAACAGCGATCTACAATTTTTCTTTATTGGTTCTGTATTTAAAATATAATTTTATTTTTAATCGCAATTTTGGCCCGGTGTTCTCATCGGGAACTGTACCGGCAGTGGCCTTTTACTGAACCATTCCGCCATTCGCCTGAATTGGTGTCGGGAAAGCATGGAAAGTCAAAGTCTCGGTTTTTTTATTGGGATTCAACCATCGTCCTCCCGATTACGAGGCTACAGAGAGGTTACCCAATACGCTCGGCACAAAAAACTTATGTTTTTGCCTTCCTGCAATTAGTATTGTAAATTGCAATTACATTTCGGATATAAATTCTATGCGCTGAATTTTCTACTATTTAATTCTTTTGTTGTGTATTCGGTAACAGGAAAAACAAAAAATCACGAAGTTGGTAGTGATGCTTGAAGATTATTTCAGTATTTGCCGGTTTCAGTCACCCAGAAACCAGCGTGCAGTAGGTTTTGTTTAATAAATGGAGTAAAGAGAGTGTAACGAAAGGACGGAGTCGAAAGGAAAAGATATTAAAGGACGCAATAAAGTGATGTAATGAGGAATAGTATGATTAGATTTGAGATAGTTACTCATGATAGTTTACGGTAATTCGGATTTGATATTAAGCTAATGGTCAAGGAGGATGGTACTGGTCGTCCTAGCTATGATAACCATTGCCTCAATATGTGGTGATCTAAAAAAAAAAATCTACAAGCTGCACATAAATTTCATTTTGTAATGTTTTGATTACCTTTGCTGTCATCAGTCTTTAGACGGGTTTAATGCAATCCTCCATCCCTTCCTATCTTGTGCTAACCTCTTCAACTCTACATATCCCTTACAACCCATGTCCTCAATAATCTGCTTCATATATTCTAATCTCGGTCTTCCTCTACAGTTCTTACCTTCGACTGTTCCCTCCACTAACAAATTAACCAATCTAGCATGTCTCGAAATATGACCTACCAGTTTGTCTCTTCTTTCTGTAACCTTCTTCCACAAACTTCTTTCCTAACCCATCATTTCTAAAACTCGTTCATTTGTCTGTCCACTTAATTTTCAGCATTCTTCTTTAGCCCACAATTCAAATGCTTCAATTTTCTTTCTTTCTGGTATTCGTAAAATTCTATGTTTCGCTACCATAAAGTGCTGTGCTCCACACACAAAGTTTTAAAAAGGTCTTTCTAATCCCTAGATCAATGTTGGAAACTGAAAGAATTCTATTTTTTATGAAGGCTCTTTTTGCTAGTGCTATTCTGCTTTTAACATCCTTCCTGCTTCGACCATCGGTTGTAATTTTGCTTCCCAAGTAGGAGAATTCACTTGTTTCTCCTATTGAATCCGATCCAATTTTTATATTTAATCTACTAGTATTGGTATCATTTCTGTTACACTTCATCACTTTTGTCTTCCTTTGATTTATATTCAGTCCAAAATCTTCTAGTATTTTGTTCATGCCATTCAGTAACTTCTCAATATCCTCAGCCTGTTCTGCTTACAAGACAATGTCATCAGCAAATCGTAGCATACTGATTTTTTTCTCCCTGAACACTTATGCCACATGGATTATTTTTTTTTTTTACTTCCTTTTATTGCTTCTTCAACATACAAGTTGACTATTAACAGGGGTAGACTACAATCTATTTTTTGCTATAGATTTATTTAAAATTTTGAACATCTTGTTCCACCTAACATTATCAAAAGCTTTTTCTAAATGAACAAACTGCATACAAGTATCTTTGTTTTTCTTGATCCGCCCTTCAAATATTAATCTTAAAGACAGAATTGCTTCCCTAGTACCGCGATTTTTTCTAAACTAAAACTGATCTTCAACCTACTACCTCTTCTACTACCCTTTCAATTATTCTGTATATTATTCTGGTCAGTAATTTTGAAGCATGTAATGTTATACTAATGGTGCGATAATTCTCACATTTGTCGGCTTGAGTTTTATTCGGAAGTGTGAAGATAATATTTTTATTAAAATCAGTTGGAATGTCTCCTGTTTCATAACTTTTTGATATCAGCTTGAATAATTTTTTGATACCATCTTCTCCTAGGGATTTCAGAAGTTCTGCATGGATCTCATCAATTCCAACTACTTGTTTGCTTTCAAATGGTTCATAGCTCCATCAAAACAGGATCTCCTAAGTCATCAATGTTGACATCGCCTTCCTTTTCCATTACACTATTGTTCATTTCGTCCCTATCATACACTTTCTCAATGTATTCCTTCCATCAGTTAGCTCTATCGTCTGAGCTTAAAAGAGGTTTTCCATTGGTAGCTTTAATGTTCACATTTCTTTTCTTCATTTCTCCAAGTTTCTGTTTAATCTTCCTATATGAAACCTCTAATTTACCTATGACCATTTTCTTTTCTACTTCTTCAAACTTTTCTTCTAACCATTTTTCTTTGTTACATTTCCTGTTTATTTGGTTTATAAATTGCCTGTATTCCTGCTTCGTCCTGAGCATTTTTATGCCTTCTCCTCTGATCCATCAGCTCCAAAATTTATTCTGTCATCCAAGTTTTTGGGTATCTTGTCCTCTAAAACCTAATGTCTTTTTTAGCAGCTTTCATTATTTAATGCATTCCATTCGTCCTCGGTTACTTCTTATACCTAACTCAACCATTTCTGCAAATGTTTCGCTGTTGCTAGATTGTTCCAATCTCTCCATTGGTTTCATTTAACTCTTCATCTCTTCCTATACTGGGTTAACCCCTTTACGCCACCATACTCATTAAAACCCATGTCCTCAACTACCAGTTTCATGTATTCTAATCTCTTTCGTTCCATACTGTTCGTTCTCTCAGCTGTTCACGCTATAAACAAATTAACCATTTCCACATAACTTAGAACGTAACCTACCATCCCGTCTCTCTTTTATCATGAGAATCACCCACGAATTTCTTTTTTCGCTCATCACTTAAAAAAAATAAAAAACAAAAAACTAATCTGACCACATAATTTGCAATTTCGTTTCGTATGACCAAATTTCAAAAGCCTCCATGTCCTGTCTTTTAGAAACTTCTTTTTCAGTCTTTTGTCCGTATTTGAAATTAAAAGGTTTATCTTTTTCAAGAAGGCTCTGTTCACTACTGTCGTTCTGCTTTTGACATCATTCTATCATCAGTTGTAATTTACTTGCTAAGTAGCAGTATTCAATTATTCCTTCTCTTTCATTTGATTATTTTTTTATCTAAATCGACTTTTGCTGATATCATTTCTGCTACATTTCTTGACCTTTGCCTTCCATTTAGTCCAAATTTTTCTGCCAGTATTTTCATCATGCGGTGTTCAATAATTTCTCAATACCATCATCAGTCTATAATGCTAACGGGACTATGTCATCGGCACATATGAGCCATTCTTCTTTCTTTTATTCATATCTTTCTCTCAATACAAGTTGAATATATTTAGGCCTAGAGTACAACCTTGTTTCATACCGTTTTTAACTGACGCCTGTCTCTAGCGAGTCTCTATTTTCATTGTAGCTACGTGATTCTCTTATGGATTATAAATTAATCTTTTATCTCAAAATTTCAGAATTACATTCTTTAAAATTTTGAAGAACTTGACCGTTGTAACATTAACAAAAGCTTTTTCCAAGTCCACAAATGTTATAAAAATATACTTTTTTCTTGATCTGCTCTTGCAGTCTTAATAATCTTCATCTTTTCTCTTTTTGGTAGTGGAATGATAAACCAAAGTTACGTGCAGTAAGCGAAGACCTGTGCAAAGGTTCGTAGATGCTCCGACTGGTGTATCTGCAGTCGGGCCTCAAGACAGGACTAATTTCCGAGCCCGTATGTCCTTGGAGACCAGATGATCTCAATTGTAGTCATGGAAACTGTTGGATGAGTAATATGGATCCAGCCGCCTCAAGCCTGCACTCGGTGCAAAAAGAAAACAGCCGCCAATGCCTGCTGGGAAGTCCTTGTGACAGTGGAAACTTTTACTGGAGAGCAGCGGACAATGGCCGTTGCACAACTGTCTGCGCTCGCATGATGCCGGCATTCCAAGCTCGGTACGGACATTAGTCGGAGCTTAACTCCATTATATTATGGGACTAAACTTTCCTGTCCTCCAGTAGCCGTAAATAATAGTACCACTGACAGCTATCACAGCTTATTCTCAACGTGTGGAGGATGCAGTCAAAGAAACGCAAAATAATTCAAGTATTGAATAATGGTTCAAACCGTCTGGATCTACGATTGTGAATGACATATCCCAACCAGGTATAATTATTTCTGGTCAGCAGAACATGTAACTCTTATTATTTAAATAGACCCAGCTGTAGAAAACTTATTCACACTTTCACTAATCAATTCAGTAAATGTTGAATATACTAACACTCATTCAAAATATCTTGCTTTCGACCACCAATCATCACTACTATATTAACTCAACCTGAATCTCATATCTCTATCTACCTGCTGTTGACCAAAACTAACTAAAAACGTGAATGCAAAATCAATGCAGATTGTCAGTTCAAGGTTAGAGCATAACCGTAATAACAGTATTTTTATTATGTCAAAATGTTCAAAAACATTTTTTTCTTCTTCAGGATTTATTACAGCTGTATAGGTTTTGAAACCATTGCATATTTTTGTTAGGTCCTTACCTCCAATTGATGTCGAGTTCATTTGAGTCACGTACGACGGGAGTCAGGAAACAGGTAGTAATTCGGCTATGGCCTTTTGCGGAAACCTTCCCGGCATTAGACTGGAATCATTTCGGGAAGGAATGTAAAACCGAAATCTGTGTAGCCATACTGCCGAGTGCCGACTCAACAGACCAGGGGCGGAATTACGACCTTCTGTTATTGGTTCTTATTGTATGACCGATGTGACTGAACAACGGCTCGTTTTGTAATGTTACACTTATTAGCTACAACATTATTACCATTGCTCATCGCGAGATTGAATGTCGTCTGGTGACGTTGTTCGTACTTCATGCGTTAAGGAAGGTGTATAAGAGGAGCAGAGATGCATGGGAAGTCATTTTATTGATTATACGTGCGGTAAAATTGAAGAAATCCACTGACGTAGGTGACTTTGACAATGGTCTGAGTGTTACGGCTAGGTATTGCAATCCAGCAAAGCGGGATCCCTTTCGTCGCTTTCCATAGAATTTATGCGGAAATCTTGACTGGGATGGTAGCCTTGTTCAATATTTGCAGATAGCTGTGATGGACTTGTGTTAAGTACGTTGTTCATGAGAAATGAAATAAAGATGTCGTCCCATTCTGATATACTCTTCCGAACTAACATGTTTTCTCGTCTCCATCTGACGTTCGAATCACCGTAAGCAGTGCCCTGCCTCCTTGCGCATACCTAATCCTTAGATTATTAATGAAATTTAACTAAACTCCATGTAGTACAAGAGACTGGAGTGACGACTGACGTTGGCGTTATGACACAGAAAGTGTCACAATATCAAACTGTCATCTTGAACACGCTGAGCGTCACTCCAAAAGTTAAAACACTTGCCAAACTTAGGCACATTAGCTACGCAGTTATAATGCAAATACGAGGCCCGCAAATGTCACGGCTATTCGAGTTGAATAACGTGTCAAGGAGAACGTGCCAAATGATAGCCGAAACGGTGCTAAATTACCTGTCTCCAGGAAGAGCGCCCGCTTTCTCCGGAATAACTTACAATCAGATGGAAAAAAGAAAGGCGTTACGGACGAGTGCGATGTCACATGTTCGGGTGTTACGTAATAAGCCACCAATCAGGCTAATCCGCTGTAGCCGTTCTGTCGGAGATGACGATCTTACGGTTTCCTCGCCTAGCGGCAATTTTTTTGAAGCCCCTCGTTCTTTGCCTCCCTACGCAATAATCACACCGAATAAACACAGACTATTCCTTTACCTGCAACTGAACGACGGGCATTCCTGATTCACAAACCAAACTCTGGCAAAAGTGAATGTAATACCACTAATATAAAAGATACAATAAAAGGATAATAGAATCACTTGAAATGTGGTTCTTTAGGAACATGTTGAGAGAAAAGTGTACAGATAAAGCACGAAATAGTGGTTTAAAAATAAATGATTGATAAGGAAAGAAAATTGTGAAACAGTCTTTCAGAAATGAGAGATGGGGTGGTGAGTCACATTTTAAAACATGAGGTATTTTTTGTTTTGTTACTGGAGGGAACAACTGAAGGAAGTAGAGGAGGAAAAGATAAGAACGTATGAAGCTGATAATTGAGAACTTAGGTAGTAATGGGTATCATGAGCTGAAGATGTTAGCTCAAGATAGGAAGATTGGAGGACTGCATTAAACTACTTGAGAAACTGATGCAGGAAAAAAAAAAATCATACAGGTAATAAAAGTTTTGTTTGTTTCTTTGTGCAATTACAGGTTCTTGACTTGGCACTCACTTGGAAGGTACTTTGGATTTTGTTATCCCTGTTAATGAAGATATGTTCCACATGATAAATGTTAATTTGATTCGTATCGCGTAATTTTACGTAAACTTGGGATCATCACACAGTTTGTTTACCTGGTTACGGAAACCCACGTGAAAACCGTATGAAGGATAGTCCTTACACTTGGCCATTTTGTAAGCTAATTAATAATTAACTAGTCAGAAATTTCTTATCTTGTACTTCGCCATGGAATAGTTACAGTGACCTCTGAGTCGTTGTCTGTTTCCTGGTGGGAATAAATGGCGGTGTCTAGCAGAAATGCGCGACAGGAAAGTGTTGCCAGCGAGATAACGTCAATCACGCAGACAGCCCCATTCCTGCCTTTGTCCTTGCTAAGTACTCTGGTAATCACAAGTACTCCACTGTGACGAGATGCGCCACGATTCGCTTAATACAATACAAGGTGATATCAGGAGCACAAAATGTGGCCCTTATGTTGTGACGTTGTGCGGTTATGTTGGATGTTGTTTTGGCTTGGTGCGCTGAGTGGCAACTTACTCTAAATTGTAAAAAGTGCAAGACGATGAGCATAACTAACAAAAAGAATCAAATTGTTCAGAAATACGAGTTAAACAATACAGTTATTGATATGGTCGATTCTATTAAATATTTGGGAGTAACAGTACAAAGGAACTTGAAATGGGACATACACATTAATTCGTTAGTAGGTAGAGCAAATTCTAGGCTGCGATTCATAGGTCGAATCTTGAAAAATTGTTATGAACAAACAAAGGAGATAGCGTACAAATCTCTTGTGCGTCCACATTTGGATTACTGTTGTGCCATTTGGGACCCGTTTCGTAAGGGGTTGATCGAAAGTATAGAGAAAGTACAGAGAAGAGCCGCTCGATTCGTAACCGCTTGGAACAGTCCTTATGAAAGCGTCACAGAACTTATTAGTAGACTAGGCTGGGAGTCTCTGGTAGATAGACGACACATGTTTGGTTTAAACTTATTGGTAAACATGCGTACTCCCACTTTCACTTTTGAGTGTAGTGAAATACTTCTTCCACCAACCTATTTGAGTCGGAAGGACAGGAGAGAAATAAGGTGCCGGACTGATTCTTATATGAATTCTTTTTTCCCTCGTACCATTAGGGATTGGAATGCACAGCAAAGAGATTAGCTTTGGTGCTGAGCACCCTCTGCCACCCACAATTTTGTGAATTGCAGAGTATATATGTAGATGTTACTTATTGCACAGAATCTTTGAAACTCGTTTTGGTGTTAGTAACTTAAGTGATATTTCGATGATGGAATGTAATGTAAGTGCTACCAGATATTACAATTATATGGCATCCTATTATCACAATCTCATTTTTTTTTTTAAATTATAGGTAAGCTTGTACTTATAAATGAAGCAGTATGTGTATAAAAACACGTAAGTGATAGAAAGAAACTTAGCTTTTCTTGATCTGTGCAATGACATGGTCCTCTTATTTTGAGAGAGTATTTAGTGTATTTATTTAAAAAAACACACACATACGATTAAATGCTGCGTGATTAACAAGAAACCGATTGATAGGACAAGGATTGTTGCAGACCGAGTGTGGTGGGTCAGTGGTAACGTTCTGGCCTTAGGACGCCAGTTCGAATTCCCGTCAGGCCATCTAGATTTGGATTTTTCTTCATTTCCCCAAATTACTCCAGGTGAATGCTGGGACGGTTCCTTCAAGCAGGCCATAGCCGAATTCCTTCCCACTCTTGACCCTCAATCCTTTCCAGCCTCTAATGACCTCGACGTTGACGAAGTGTAAAGCCATAAGCAAAAAAGATACCAAAAACAAACAAAAAAGATTATTGCATACATGAGAACAATACTTTCAGGCCGTTACTTTTCGCCCAGTTTTTGCTGTCGATGTGGGTAGTGTAACTATTTATTCCCGTCTTAACAGCGAAACATACCCAGAAGGTAGCTAGTGATCTCCAGACTTTTAAAATCCTTTTCATTGTAATAATTATGTGAGCTGACACTATTTTGGCCAATGTTATAATACTGTCCACTTAGCTGATTATTTGAATTGTTTGAATTGCTTGCAAATATACCTTCTTGTCACTACCTGTCTACCTGTTGATGGTAACTTATTATGGTCGCAGGTGGTTTATCCTTCATGCACTTGGAAGATACTTTTCAAATATTCCTGGTGAGGCCTGAAATTATCTGGCTGCAGCTTCATTACAAATGACGGTTCACCGAGTGTGTGTATTAATACTTCTTGTCACCACAGATTTTGCCAAAGCACTGTGATACGGCGTATCCTTAAACACAGAAAAAGGTTCAGTACTAAATATGAGTATTCAGAACAAGGTGAGCCATCATAATAGCAGCCTGATTGTTAACAATCAGAATGGAACAATCAAAATCAAGGTTGATAGCTAGGACAATGCATAAAAAACCTAAACTAAAAAATATAACATTATTAATTTAAACAACAATCTTAAATCATAGTTAATAAAGTAATGAATTAATTTTAGCTCTTAATGCAATCTATTTATTAAAAGTGTTTTAAATGCAATAAAAAAGTATGTATGAGCTAAACGCAAAGTAAAAGCTGCTTTCGCGCTCTAATTTTTGTTAAAGTAGATTAAATATAAATATTGGGATGCCAAAACACACCATGCAATCTTCCTTTAACTGTTAACCCAACCTAATCTGGTGGTATTCCTACAGGGCAAAGGAACTTTCCAAAGTGGAATTCGAACCACGAAACGCTGTGTCGCACGTCATATACTCAAAGCAGACTCTGCCAGCGTGAAGGCTGATAAAGGTCGTCTTTCAAAATCCCAACTAAAACCGGAAATCGAACATTTGAGGTTCTGAACAATTGCAGTTTTTTTATGAACTGTACCTAACGGCTGATGATAGTAAAGACATTCCATGCATTCAAGTCAAAAAGTTCGGGTGTGTTGAAGAACTCGCTCTGGTCTTCAAAGCAAGCATTTTGAAGTTTTTTTTTTTTTTTTTTTTTTTTAACAGTTTAACGTCCGTTTTTAACAACGTGGTCTTTAGAGACGGGAAAGGATGGGGGCAAGGAATGGGAAGGAATTCGGCCATGGCCTTTTGAAGGAAGTATCCCGGCATTCGCCTGGAGTGATTTGGGGAAACCATGGAAAACCCAAATCTGGATGCCCGGACGGGGATTCGAACCGCCGTCCTCCCGAATGCGAGGCCAGAACGCAATCAGTTACACCACCACGCTCGGTCATTTTGAAGTTACTGAAAATCTACTAACTGATAACCTAAAATCTCTAAATGAATAATTCTCTAAGTGAGGGCTAACACCTTGATAAAACAGAAGTCAGTTGCTTTCTACTAAAGAAGAATGTACAAGAATGCTAATTAATATTAACTAATAATCTCTTGTAATAACACCAAGATAAATCATCAGTTGTATCTAAGCGTCATTATTGATAGCACGTTGTATGTTAAAAAAACATTTTAAAAAAAAAAAACAGAAAGAACGCGGAACCATATAATTCAGAAGCATTGGAGGCACGTGAATATGTTCTCTGTTGCTACTTCACAGCTGAATACTGTACTGCAGTTTGCCTAAACAACAGGCACATTAGGAAACTTGACACTAAGCTGCTCTCTATAACGAGAACAGGTTGCATTAAGTCTACTCCATTATATTCACTCAACGATATAGCTGCGTAATAAAACCTCTTTTGGATTACTACGTTAATATTACCTATTCACTGTAATATTTCTCACGTGGTCAGAAATCGTTTAAAATCCGAAACACTATCTCTGCGCCTGCCTCGAAAGCTTACTGCTGACAATTTCAACCCTAATGCCAGATGCTGTTAATACTTCTCAGCAAAAGCCTTACCTGATGTTAAAAACTCAATCGTTACAACCCAAAAGTCTCATGATTTTCAACCTGATCTTAAACTCTGGAAAGACTTCAAGAGAATGTTTACTATTTACAGATAAGTTATATAAATGGGAAAGACTACCAGCACCAGTTTGTGATTTACGATATGCTCGCGACATGTAGCAGCCTCACAGCGTACTCTAGAGATCGCAAAGACTTCTACGCAACATCGATTTGCCATGAATGGATAACAACATTATATGTCGAAATTATATCTGTTATATAGTTTCATGTATGTAAAAGTCTTGCATAACATTTCGTGTATCCCATACGCTAAATATTTAAATACCTTCCCGAGTAGTTTCCTCCTTATTACTAATTGGACAGCAGTATAATACGGATCACTACATCTGCGAGTAATAGTGGTGCCCTGCTGAACGATGCGTCTGCCTTCTAGCCTCGGCCTGTAATAATGTCGTTATTAGTCTATACCAATGCTTGGAGGAACTAATCTACTAACTGATAACCTAAAATCTCTAAATAAATAATGCTCTAAGTGGGGACTAACACCAAACCTTAATAAAACAGAAGTCAGCTGCTTTATACTAAAGAAGAATGTACAAGAATGCTAATACTAGCTACGGCCATTAATTTGTAGTTCGGTCCACCTCCGAAGCCGCTGGCATTCTTCTTTCTTCTTTTATTGACACCAGTGATAGTGATAATTGGACGCAGGCTTGGACCTGGGACACACACACACATTCCCATTCCATTCGCAATCCATCATTTCCATAAATCATTTATCCATGGTCATAGACTTTCTATTTGTGTTACAAAATTAAATTCTACTTCAATGTATTCTTCGTAGTCTACATCTTGAATATAATTATACTTGTATTCAGGAAATAAAATCAAACCTTAACAAGGAAAAAAAATTGTGGATGTAATGGATTGTGTTACTAGCAAATGGAACAAATATTTCATATTAATTTTTTGAAATTTGTGTAGTATTAGTAAAAATTCATAAATTGTCGCTTTACGGTCCGCCTAAATCATTAGAGCCTGCTGATAATTACTGACAAGAAACGCAAACAAATTCGAGCGTGGTGTGCTGAAGGAACCATTATGACATTGGCCTAGAGCGATTGTCAAACAGTTCATGTTTTGTTTTTGTTTTTTGTGTGTGTGTGTGTGTGTGTGTGTGTGTGTGTGTGGTGCGGCAGGAAAAGACGGAAGAAAAATTTTGATAGAGTGAATGCTATGCTGAGTGTAGTGTACCTGAAGTGAAGTTGTGGGGTGTTTGTCATAAAATGTGTCTCGGTGGGTGGACAAGTGTCGGCCATATTCTTTCTGACGTCACCCAAATGACGCTGGCATTCTGAGTTACGACGCTAGAAACATTTCTTGTTACAAGTCAGCGGTTTAGTCATAACGGATATAGCGGAAAATCAAGAAGGCCAGTGTGACAAACCGCGCTGTGTGGCTGCTAAATGTAGAATTTCTTTACAGACTCCCAATTACTATCTGAGCAGTAGAAGTGATCTATAAGCTCCATTCGCTCGACCGCTGTGATATTTATTACTTGTTTCAAATACATTTGTAAGATGTGTACCAGCGTATCACGAAATAAAAGCAAAATCAAAACAATTTAATGGTTTGCGGGTTGTCAGCATTCATTTGACACCCATAAAGTTTATCTAAAGAAAATCTTTCATTCGGTGCTTAACTAAATGCACCATAACTATTTTAAACCTTCGTGTTTTTTTGAAATGTTATAATATAGTGGTGTTTAAGTTGATAAGAACTAAGGTAGCGAGCCATAACAAATTTATACAAAGTTATAGGTTTCATGATTCTTGAGGGTCTGACAGACGTACAAATAAGAAAGTACAAAACTATACAAATAGTGTAAATTAATTGTATTAGATCTGAATTGTAGTAACTGTAGTCTCGTTTTGAGTTCTTCATCCACAGCTGTCGCCAACAGTCAATTGATTATCTCACGCCGAAAGTACGAGCAGTCACAACGATGTCAGCATTTCGCTGTACACAACCGCGAAGATTCGTTGAAGCCATCAAACTGATATTTCTCATGAACAAGACGCTTTATGTGTAATAAAACTCTTCATTTTCAACTAAAATGAACTTTTGTAGCCGTAATGCAAGAACATTTAAAGAAAAAAATAATCATAAATAATGATGGAATACTGGATGGAAAGAATATGTGGTTCTTGGAAGATGACAGGCTTCACCCGATGATGTCTTTACGTGGCATTGATACTAACGACTTAAAATAAAAATGATAAATTTTTCAGCATATTCCACTTCCTCCAAAGACGCTCCAATTCATTTTCTAAGATCCCCATACAACTGTTTCTGAACAATGTTAAAAAATGAAATGAAATGTTTTTGGACACATCTTTCGCATGGAGGAAAAAAAATTCAAATACTTTTGGGAGAAAAAAAAATCAACAATAACCTGGATTCAAGAGATTAAGAAAGATTTGAAACGAAATAATATCAGTGAACAGGACGATATGGAAAGAAGAATTGTTTCTAAAGCAGATTTAGAATATTGCAGGATTCCAAGGCACAGAGGAGAAGAAAACGGGTGCAAAATGGTCTGAAGACAGAAAGAGAAAACACAATGCAATAATGAAGGAGTACTGGAAAGGAATAAAGAAAAAACAACAAGAGAGGAATTGAAATTGGAACGTGGTACACAGCTGGCCATTACGAAAAGAAGAAGAAATGACATCAAATGTGATGTTATCATCTCATTTAAAATCGGTACCACACAGAAATTTTTTAAAGTTGAAAATATGGGTAGGTTCTTGGATGCCAGATAGTGGGAAGAGGGGTGTTTCTGTAGAAATAAATCATGCGATAATGAATTGTTGCCATTATAATCAGAGACTTATGAATGCGAAAAGTGGCGATGTGGATTGTACCTTTTTTAACAAATTTTTCTTCATTGCTGCTCGCAGTTGCTTTAAAAGGTTGGCATAATATGATTGAATTGCGGTTTCGTCTTATTACGGGAAATCTAGAAGCAATACACTCCCTAAATCACAATAGATCTTTATTTTGCGCGCAAAGGTAACAGCCTCGCTCTTCTTTGGAGGAGAACTGACTTGTTTACACTGCATTTATTGTTGTTTTGAATCCAGAGTAAACTGATCGGCCAAGATCTTGTCTAAATTCACAGATAGTTTTACTGAATACTCTTCAAAGGGAGACTATATCATTTTTTGCGTTTTGATCAGCTGTCAGAAGTATCAGTAGCCAACGTGCAGAAACTTCTCTCATGACCAAGGATTCTTTCAGAACGAGAATCACGGTTGTTCTAGAAATGCCTGGTATTTATTATATCTCCCTAAATATTAACCTTTTGTCTGTCATTACCGCCTCTTGAAAACTGCACACATTTTCCTGTCTGAATGTCCCCGCTGGTCTTCCCGAGTGGCGATAAGCTTCACCTCCGTTTCAATTGAAATGCCTAGTTTCTAACTGTGCTGTCCTGATGCATATCTTCCACACCAGGAATTTCTTTTCCGTTTCCCCCATTTTAGACTGACCGTACGCCTCATGCGCATTTGACACGTGTTACTAAATAAGGGTTCATTGTGCCATGTAATTTTGTAAAATGTTCGACAAGTAATTGTATGCAATTTTCACGTCTACGATTATCTCGTGCTCAAACGCTGCACTTATTGGAAAACCATTGTTTTTCGTATAAATTTAACAAAGAGCCGCTGTTGTTTTTATGTGAATGCTTTGGAAGGATATCAGTATTTCGCTTGCATCGGATAACTCCGTCTAAACTCCGGTGTTCAGAATACTTGGCTTGTTGCTATAAGCCTCTGCCTCCATGCGTCATATTTGTTTGGAATAATTTGTTCTCTAATCAGTTCTACCATCCCTATCAGAAAAGTTCTATTTCATTGCCTCTTAAAACAGAAAATATCCCATTTTTGTAACTGGTTCAACTTTCTAGCTAGTCCTCCAAATTCTTCTAAATTTGAACACGTTTACTGTTATACTCTATTTCTGTTATGATAATTGCTAAGCATTCTTTATTTGGGTTCTGCGATGAAAGTTTAATTTTACCTCAGTGTAGTCAGAAAACATTACAAATTTTTAACAGCTAACGAATGTCTCGTAAGGCACTGCTTCTTTTGTCAGCCGGTATTATGTTAGTTTCATTAGATAGAACATAAACAAGCGCATTGAGGTGTAACATGCAGTTGGTTTTGGAACCATTTTTGCTAATGCATGCGTAGCAAAAACCTTCGCTGTTCAGAAGTGCCGTCATTTGTTCACAATGTAGTTACCATACGCAATAACATTTGGGATAATATATTTTGGAGTGGAACAGTATTTAATATGAAAATGAGAATACTTGTAAAAATCTTTAAACCAGCAATTCCATGTGGGTAACTGGCAGTAAGAAAAATAACATTGCTCTTCGGGTTAAGAGATTTTTTTTATTATTTTTATTTCTTCGTTTTACATAGCTATCTATCTTGTTACTTAAAGTAGCCATTTAGTTTCTGTAGTTTGTTGAATTTTTGTGTTTTTGTAGTTAATAGATGTTGATGACTATTCTTCAAGTTCTAAAGCATTCTTCTAATTAAATCTATTATCTGTACGATCATCACCACTCCGAAACATTGAATGTTTATGTATCTTCCCACCCAAAATAATGACTGTCTGTATAATATTTTTTCTACCCTTTCACTTCTGATAGCGAAACAGTGTTTCTGTAAGATACTGCTGAATTAAGCTGCCGGCTGTCTGCCGCTGACTCGCCGTCTGCCAGCTTCACGTTCAACGTACTAATCTCGTCCTTCTCTGGTATATCTCATGCATCCCCGAACTCCCTTATCCTGGAATCAGAGTAGACTGCTCCATAAAGCCATTTCTGTTACATTCTACGTTTACCATCTTAACTGTTTTCTTGTGTACTGTCGTCTCAGTCGTAAGCAGTGCTTGTAATATCCAGTTCTGTTATTCCCCTTAGTTGAGAGGCACGTGATTCTTACTAGGCAACTTTTTTTACTATGCCGTTATTATTATCCGAGTAACTTCGAAGATCCGACCACCAGGTAACAGTTTTGTAACAACGTTTCCCGTGGTTGTCTAATCTGCTGCGGAAACTTACATGTTGCCATAGGTTTGTAACCTGTAGGAGGTGTGTTTTTTGTTGATATGTTTGTGTTGAATTTGTATTTTTGAGGCGTAAATTTCGGACCATCCCATATTTCGCTTACAATCAGTACAGTCAGGTCCGACGTTCGAACGTTTGTTCATAGTATCTTGCCTTAATAAACGCATATCGCTGCATTGGCGCTTAGTAGTTGGCGAAACGACGCTCTAGTAACTAAGTATTCCCCACGTGGCGTGAACCGAGAATTTAAATGGTTTTATATGGAAGATATGATATCATGAGATCTTACCGTCTTACTTGCATTATATATATATATATATATATATATATATATATACTCAGCCTTCGTGTGTTACAGGATGGTTAGATCCCGATTTCATGACGGTACTTTAGTTTTTTATTTTATCCATGATAAATGGACTTAATGAAAGTCTGTAACTGTTTCGAAATATTATTTGTTTACCTTATAGTAATTTAGTATTCACTGTTTTGTTGAGTAAGATGGAATAAGAACTATTTTGGAATTATAGATCGTTCGTTTCGCATGTTATTACTGTATAAACGTCTTTAAACCGATTTCTATTCTGAGGATCAATCTATAGAACCCGGTGACAATAAAATTTGGCATTGCAACTCAGAATCTATTGCCCGTAGCTAAAGTACCTTTATAACATAGGCAAAGGATCAAAGAATTTGATATGCCGAGTGCGGAAATTAACACACTGCGCCAGAGGAAGAGAAACTTCAAAATCGGCGACGCGTTGACGCTCGTTGTCACTGAGCCGAGTGCATTCACGTAAAGCTTGGATGTATTCTGGAGGTCGTGGATTCAAATCCTCATCCAGCCATCCAGATTTCGTATTTCCATGGTTTCCCAAAATCACTCTAGACAAATTTCGGAGAGGTTCCTCCGAAAGGCCATGACCGAATTCCTTCCAGTTCTTAATAGTCCATCCTCTCCCGGCTCTACTAATATATTTTGCGTCGATTTGTGATGATGAAGCTGTACATGGCTTAACTTGAAAATCTCAATAAACTGGTCCAAACGCCAAGTCAAATTACATAAATAGTATCTAGGCGAATAGAATGTTTGATCTGGACTCAAATCATACTAGCGAAATCTGTAACGAGCGAGTTCCTCAAGATTCAGTCAAAAACATCCTAATTAACGAATCACCACCAATTAAACTGTTTTTAAATTAATTTCGCAACTCATCAAGGTTCGATCAGCGATAGTCCTAGTTAATAAACTGATCTGACAGATAGTTCTCAACGAAACATGGTTTCAGAGAAAAGTAGAAATGTGTAGCAAGAAACTATTAAAACAACAGTTGCATTGACGATTGTTCACTAACAATTCAGTCAATTAAGAAACTGTACGGAAGAGTTGCAAGCTACAATAATGCGTGAAACAATTTATGTGTTAGATGTTAACTGCTTACTGTGACGGCATTAAGACTAGTTTTACCGAACATGAAACCCACACTGATATTCTGATTATACCCTAGGGTGACATACCGTGGTTGTAATGAAAAAAAAAATCTTTTTTTTCTTAAATTTATAAAATTTGAATTTAGTTTGGACTGCAATACTTCTCAGAGTACAATTTATGCGATACGCACATCAGTCTAAAGTTCACTATTAATACTTCCCTAAACAGTTCAGCATAGATGCTGCACTGCATAGAATGACGGAAAGTAAATCCGCTCAGCTGGGATCTAAATTTACTTATTTGGCCTCGTAAAAAGTTATTCACTCAAAATCTATGCGCCACTCTTCGACATGAGCTTCACCTTTATTTTCCCTCAGGTAGCTAGTTCTTTGCTGGTTCACTGGTAGGCAATCACTGGAATGCGTTCAATAGATCAACGTATGAGTAAACACTGGTCACTCAGTTTAGATTGACCGATCCTTGCCGAGAGCATTTCAAACAACTAAGAAAGAGTTTATTAACACCGGGCTTCCAGTTCCTCCTATCTGATCTTAATGATACAAATGTCGATAAACCGGAAGCGCTCCAGTTGAGCAGAAGGGCTGTTGCCAGCGTTGCCTTTACCCTGGCGGTGCTCAGGTCCTGAGTGACTCACCCCAGATTTACAGCGGTTGTTGGAATACATTTTCAGAGCCACGTGTTGTAGTTGGATGAGCGACAGATCCGGCGGTAATGAGGACCAGGCAGATGACTCCGCACCGTGTGACATCAGGCATTACCATACCAAGTGCGAGATGTGATGCCACAGCTAAACATACCAAGTGAACGACAACTGTCCGTCATCTCCGAACTCAGAGTCGCAGGTTAAAATTATCAGTTGTTTCATCGGAAAGAAGGAACAGCGAATGTCTCGGACATTCTGTCTGATTTGAAACCATTAACGGAACGAGATACATTATGTAAAGCTTCAATTCTGATTATAGTCATTTAATACTGTAATGCTTCCCTGTTACACGCGGGAATAGTTCACAATTAAGTGAGTTTTTTTTTTTTTACCTCTTCGTTTGTAGGAGATTTAATGCAGGAGGAGAAAAATCAAATTTTATTTTAGCTGTTTCATTCAAATCAAGTTTTTGTTCTTACTGTTCTAAGCAGATTCGTCTATTTCAACAAAGTTATTTCGTGTTTTAATGACACGTTTCAAACTCCATCTGCATGCGCGCCATACATGCTTTGATCATATGTGTTCCATATTTTCCTCTTTGTGAAACGTGTATTTCAAGAGGCGAAAAGTGAAGGCGTTGCCAACATTATCCCCAGGGACTACGGATAACTACGTGAAAATGTTTGGACTCGAACCTTGAACTTGTAACATCTGCCTGAACAAAGAGTTAGCTGTCTACTTATACCTGGGATATATATATAAAAAATTCCACTCACCAACAAGGCTTTAAGTATCCCAGCAAATAACGCCAGGTTAAAAGGATACTAGTTTCTGCATCCTGCAATCGTGATTAGTTTTAGGCGAAATCATTGTTTTTGAACCGCGGGTATCCTAGGGAGTGACATTTACTGGAAGAAAAATATTTTCTTGATTCCTAAGTCTTCCGCGGCCGTCTTTGCTTATGATTAACAGCTTTTGGGGTTATGCCGCGTTGTTTATTGAAATACCTAATACACAAACCGGCGTAACTCGAAAAGTTATTAATCATAAATATTTTCTTCTCTCAAAAAATATGTGTACAAGTTGTATGTGCCTCGCGGGATAGCTACCTGTGTATATGTTCAAATAGGGATATTACAGATCATCATATTGCTAGTGTTGTTTCCATTGCATACTCTAGTGGGTATGCGGTTTGTCTTTTTGGGGGGGGGGGACTCCCAAAGAATCTGTTCGATCCGCGGTCGAGGCATCTACATTTTGTTTTTCTATGGTTTACCGAAATCACTGCAGCAGAATGCCGGGATGATAATATCAAACGCTATGGCGGTATTCCTTCACGTTTCTTGCCTCCCCCTCTCCCCCCTCCCCACATCCTAGCTTAAGTGGTTCCAATGACCATGACGTCGATGATCCATAAAGCCATAGCTATAGCATTATCTGCTGGAATCGTGAACAACTAACTGTATACCTTGCCCGCAATTTCCGGCGATGGAAATTTTCTTCCGACAACGGGTGTCGAACCAGATAATCCCGAACCAGTCGCCGGACACCATCACGGTGCCGCAACAACCTGACTGTCATATTCCAGTTACAGGTGTGCGAACGCATGTCATTGGAGCGCCTAATGGTCGGCAACCAGCCCGTCCCTTCTGTTGCCATACTGCCTACAATCTGCCGCATAAAAAGTAATAGTGGGAATCATACGGTTTTATAACAAACCACGTGATTGAAGTGTATAAAATATGATTGCTCAGAGTTGATGCGGTTTTTTTTGATTTTCAGAAAGCTTTTGATTCTGTGCCACACAACCGACTTTTAGCGAAGATTCGAGCTTACGGTATTTCGGCTCAGATTTGCGACTGGATACGTGATTTTCTAACTGGTCGATCACAATATGTCGTTGTTGACGGGGAAGCCTCTTCTAAGAAAAATGTTACTTCGGGCGTTCCTCAAGGAAGTGTAATAGGTCCACTTCTTTTCTTAATATTTATAAACGATCTAGGTGACAACGTCAAATGCTGGTTGCGATTGTTTGCCGACGATGCGATTATCTATAGGGAAATAAGGTGCTCCGACGATTGCTTAGAAATTCAGCGTGATTTGGATGCTATTTTCGATTGGTGCCGTAAATGGCAGCTTACACTTAATTGCAAAAAGTGCAAGGCAATGCGGATAAGTAACAAGAAGAATCAGGTTGTTCACGAGTAGAAAATAAACAATTCACCTGTTGACACGGTTGATTCCGTGAAGTATCTGGGGGTGATAGTACAAAGCAACATGAAATGGGACATGCACATAACTTCCGTCGTAGGCAAGGCAAATTCTAAATTACGATTCATAGGTCGTATTTTGAGGAATTGTAATGCTCAAACAAAGGAGATAGCGTATAAAACACTAGTGCGTCCGCATCTGGATTACTGTTGTGGGGTTTGGGATCCGTATCGCAAGGTTCTGATTGACTCAGTTGAGAGGGTGCAGAGGAGAGCCGCTAGATTCGTGACTTGTTGTTACAGCCCTTATGAAAGCGTCACAGAATTGATACATAGATTGGGCTGGGATAGTTTGGAAGACAGACGACGTAGCTTGCGTTCGAATTTATTGGAGAATATGCGAAAAAATTTAAATTTCGAGTGCAATGAAATACTTCTTCCGCCAACCTATTTAGGTCGCAATAACCGGAGGGATAAGATTAGAGAAATAAGATGCCGTACTGTATTCCTTCTTTCCTCGCACTATTCGGGATTGGAATGGGCGGGTTTAGGATTGGTGCTTAGCACCCTCTGCCACCCACAATGTTTGTGATTTGCAGAGTATGGATGTAGATGTAGATGTAGTAATGTAGTAATGTAGCATATCATTGCTCCATGAATGTTGGTTGCATTGCATCTCGGAATTAAGTTTCTGAATCCTTCCTGATGTAAGCAAGACATGTCAGTATCTGGATGTTGTAGATCATTTTCCTCAATTGCTAATAATATTAATGAATAAATAACACCAAAGCAATTAACTTTTTTGGATTTATTGGTCTCCCGTACGCGTTTCACTTCTTTAGAAGAAGCATCATCAGCGGGTTTTTTCTGTTAATTATGTACAAAAGTTGTAAGTTGTAAACAAAACATAACCTGTTTACAACTTTTGTACATAATTAACAGAAAAAACCCTCTGATGATGCTTCTGCTAAAGAAGTGAAACGCGTACGGGAGACCAATAAATCCAAAAAAGTCAATTGCTTTGGCGTTATTTATTCATTAATATTAAGACATGTCAGAATCCAACGTAAGGATGGTCTATTACTACTGTGTGGAGAAAATAAAAGTACCACATTCCCTTCAGTAGTTTGTTTTGTCAAAGATGAGGGCTGACGGAACATGGACCACAGGGTGGAGGTAGAACCTCGACTACCGGTCACTACCTAGCTACCAGACTACATGTGATACATGAGCACCGTTGCGAACGTCGTTGGCTTGACACTGATGCCCCTGTGTAAATATATGTTTATATAGTCCTTGTGATTTGTTTTCCCCTTTGAGCTCATCAAACTTTCTGCAGCTGCATTCCAATAGTTTTATGTCATCCGCATTATAGTATTTCTCAAGAATCAGAAAATGAGGTGACATTATGGGAACCTGGAACACAACGGGGTACCGGGACGGAATGAAGTTCAACGTTTTTAGGTGTCTAAGAGGTATTGAAAGCGAGCAGCAATAAGTAGAACTTGATCAAACTATTGCTGCTTAATTAGGGCAGCAATGTTAGTCTAGTTTTCTTGAGTGTTAATGTGTGAATTTTTCGTTGTGTGATAATCTTCTCCCGTATTGTAATTTCTGGTGTTTTTATAACCCAGGTAAAGTATACATGCGTGTTTACATTACTAGTATAGTTAGCACATGCTTGAAGTACGTTTAATTTTCTTTAGTTTCGTGTAGTTAAATGTCTATTTAAGTATCTTTCCCGAGTGATCTGACTCACCTAAACTAAATCGTGTCACTGGGGCAGAACGGGTGAGGCGGAAAGGGGTAGTAGTCCTTTCTGCCTCGGTCTAGGGATAGCTGATAACAGGACCTATTAATTTTATGTTTCAGCTAAAATTCTAATGCCTATTCAAAAATTTAAAGAAATCACGAAATGGTCTAATCGGAAGGGGAGAGGGGGGGGGGGAAGACTGCTATCTTAAAAGATCCGCTGTAGAGTTAGAAATGGCTATTAAGAGAAAAGAAGCCAAAGTAGAAAAAGCAAGAACAAAACTTTTTAAGAGAGATAATAAAATTAACAGTGAAAGTGCTTCAAGAAAATTGGAAAAATGATGGATGTGAAGACAAAATTCAAAACTAATGAGACTGATTCTGAAAATTGTGAGTGTTTATATTGCGATGAATTGCATTCAAAGTTAATTAAAGACTGGATCGCATGCTCCATGTGTAAAAAGTGGGCACACAATTCCTGTGTAGCAATAGACAGCGAAGACGATGATGCTGTACTAATGTGTAAATTTGGTAAATAGGCTTTAAAAAAATACACAATCAATTAAAACTGTAGTTAAACCTTTATAGACACTTGAAACTAAATAAATAAAGAGCACACTCATTTTTTCTACATTTCCACTAGTTTTAAATGTTCTTATAATTACTTGTCCTTACCTCCCCATTCTGCCCCGGGCATGGGGCAGAATGGGGCAGATGACATTGTTTTCTGTTTTTAAAAAATATTTTTTTGTTTTCTCACAATATTACTGTATTTTTATGATTATTACATTATAATGTTTTCATAGAAAAATTTGCAACTCTTTTAATTAACCATTTTGTATTTTTAAAACATTTTAAACTTAGTACCCCGTTCTACCCCGGGTTCCCCTACATATGACGTCATAATCTGAGTTGAAAGAAGCGCCAAAAAGGTATTTTTAGGGTTTACAAATAGACATAAGTCTGAGTGGATGGCGTTGGATTACTGGGGAGGAATGGAAGTTGTGATACCAACACGAATCACTCGCAATGAGGTACTTTTGACGAGGGACGCTTTCATAATGAAACCCAACTTTTTTGACAACTTTTCCGCATTTGTTTCACAAGTTCACATAATATGGCCTCGTTGTAGTTTTGATATTTTTGAAGAAATCTAGGGGCTGTGTATCCTCAGAGTCCCGAAAAAACCCTTTGTCTACAAAAGCCACAGCTCTGGACTTCTTTGGAGAGAAAAGAGTGGCGTGCTTCTACTGCACAAACTGTTTGATGGATTCTAAGTTAATTAATGGACCCAAGTTACATCCAACCAGTCACAAATCTTTCAACAAAATCCACTGGCTTGGCATCAGAGAGAGCTGGACTTTCTCGAAACAGGAAAATTCACATGATTACAGACGGTTAAAATTATACGGGTAACCCTCCTGCCATTCACTTTGGAAATTGCCAATAAGATTTTTAGTGAGAATCTAATCAAAGTTAGTTTATTCGAGAAGGCAGCTGAAAGCGACATGTTACGTAGTTAAAATGACTGAGATAATCGCCGACAAGAACTTCTGTAATCTTCAAGCTCTGGAGCGCGACTTCGTTTTCTCTGCGGAGCTAGACGACGAGTTGGAGAAATGTATCTAACGTATCTGTCGAATCATGGAGGCAGTAGTAAGCTGGAGGTAGGGTGCGGTGGAGTAGCTAAGTAGTTGTCAATGTGGTGGGGTAGAGATATCGCACACCTCATCTCAGCCCACCTATCTTAAACTGTTTTTTGAACTTAGCGTCGATAAAGCGCAGGCTTGTGTACTGTCCCCTTCGCTAGCAGCGGAAAACTACTTCTCGAGGCAAACAATCTACTTTGTCTGACTGCGCAAAAATAAAAAAAACTGAGAGAGGTTTGGAAGACTTCCAGTACTGTATTAATATGTTTTATTACATAGCCCACCAATTTAAATTATAAAATAGTCACGGCATATGAGAACAATAAAATCTATTAGTGGCAGACAACTCTAAGAATAATAAAACGGTTGCGCGCTTGAAACTTTCAGACGTAACTTTCTTTTATTTCTTATTTTGTATGTATGTATTGTTTTTTTGGGCTAATTAGAACCACAGTAAGCCTCTGCTTGGCTTTAATTTGCCGTTGATGTGTTCACATCAGTATTACAACTAGGATTGCCCTAGAGGTGACTTACAGTTTAACGTGGAATCCGAACCACGGAAGCTGTGCCAGAGGTGAAGGTCGGGTTAAGGGCTTATAAAAGTCCCCGCCGAGACGGGGATCCGAACTGGGGACGTTTTGATCTCCAGTCAGATGCCTTAACCAATTAGCCACCATGCCACTTAATCCTTATTTTAATTTTCCATCTCACAAGTTGATAGGTATGCGCATTTTAATTATTTTTATGGGATTATTTTAATAGTAATTGTAAAAAATCTGTTCTGATAAACGGTAAAAAAAAATAAAAACACGATGTATTT
Source organism: Vandiemenella viatica (assembly GCA_031002005.1). NCBI lineage: Eukaryota > Metazoa > Arthropoda > Insecta > Orthoptera > Morabidae > Vandiemenella > Vandiemenella viatica. Next base: position 2,641,459 of record CM061919.1, on the reverse strand, counting down.
TCGTCTCTGAACAGAGTTGTTGAATATAATAGAATTTGTAAACGCGTAATCTCTGTGATGGTTAATTACTGGTATGTTGCAGATGGAGCCGTGTGGAGTGATGGTGCATTGGTCTCAGCCAGTGGGTGTAGGCAACTCTGGACTCTGCATTGCCGACAGCTGGGTGCTCTGCTTGGTACGCAACATGTCGCATTATGGTCTTTTCTTTATCTATTTAATTTATGTGTATATATGGGTCATTCTTTTCATTCACGTACATCGATTACATGAAATAACTTCCGGCAAGAAATATAAACTCAAAAACAGTTAACAACCAGCAGCCACAGCATTATGTTTGATAAAAAAGTACAAAAATATGTTATCCTCATACTAATGTTGTCAGTGCAACATTAAGAGTGAAGAATAGATTATTGAAAACACTGTTTCATTAGTTGAAATTTTATCTGTTATTATAAATCTAATTTTATTTGAATCGTCCTTTATCACGATCTATATCACGAATATTTCTAAGCATTACTTAACAGCTCTGCACATTATTCAAATATTTGCTGTGAATTCAGCATTGAATTAACGAAAGTGCCGCATCGCGATTTTCCTTGAAAATACTTGACACTTGATCTCGACTATTGACACTGAATTTAAGGTTTTCTTTTAGATAAAACCAGTTACAGTTAACACTGGAAATTAAATCAATAGCGTTTATATAATAGACTTCAGTCCAATTATATTTTATTTGCAAATTAAGGTACTTCTAAATATGTAAATAACATAATATTAAATTACAGTAAATTTGTAGAGATTATTAGTGCAGTCCACAGAGGTTGGCAGTATACTGCTAAGTACTCTTTGATATGTAAATAATCTCTCTGGGCTCTCTGCTGTGTTGTACATGTACTGCGCATTGTGCATGTGAAGTTTTTTTAAAAAAGTTATAAGAAATAACGTGTTGGCTACAGGTTATTTTCGCATTCCACGAGCCTAAGTGCTGTATCAAATAAATTTAAGGTTTGTTTAGAAGATTGTTGAAGTATTTGGGAAAATCATGACTGGAAACTGTGGCGCCTGTCGTAGGTACGTTGCGAAGGGGATGGGTTGTAGTTGGTGTAAGAAGTGGTTTCACTGGGCATGTGGGGAAGAGGAAACGGGGGAAATAAATGAGGCTCTCCCATGGTTTTGTTCACTGTGTCTTAGGGATGATAGGATGTGGGAGATGGGTGAAACGATTAGGGAGTTGCGTGAAAGGATCAGGGTTCTTGAGGCTCGTCCTGTGGAGGCTCAGACTCTGCAGGCGTGGTCTGTGGTGGCCTCGCCTGTGGAGGTTCAGCCTGTGGGGGCTCAGCCTGTGGAGGCTCAACCTGTGGAAGTCCAGCCTGTGGAGGCTCAGACTGCACAGGCACAGCCTGTGGGGGCTGAGCTTGTCGAGGCTCAAGCTATAGAGGCAGAAAGTAGAGATAGTGGGTTGGAGGAAGTTGATAAGGATGGGTGGGAGCTGGTAACAGGTCGTTGGAGAAACATAGTTAACAGGATGAACAAGCCAGACACTTCAGTAATTGTGGGAAAAAATAGGTTTGACCTGTTGCCAGAGTCAGGAGGAGAAGAGCCTCATGTAGATGTAGGAGTAGGTAACATGCAGCAGACCTTTAGGAATAAGGGCGTGCAGGGCAAGAATAGGAAAAAAAGGGTTCTGCTGCTAGGTAGTAGCCATGGGAGAGGTGTAGGCCCTCTTCTGCAGGATCACTTAGGTACAGGATATCAGGTCACAAGTTTTTTCAAACCTAGTGCAACATTAGGCCAGGTAATAGAGGATATATGTTCCCTTTGTAGGAATTTCACTAAGGATGATAGAGTAGTGATAGTGGGAGGTGCGGAAAATAGTATTGATAGAAACGCGAGTTATAGTATAGAGAGTGACCTGAGGAAGGTGGTGAAGGAGGCACAGCATACCAGGGTGGAGCTCATGCAGGTCCTAAGTCGCCATGACCGGCCACAATTGAACTATGCTGTGAGGCGGTTAATGTGGAAACGGATGTGCTACTTGGGAAAGGCATTAGTTCTGTGTTGGGGGTTGTGCCTGTGAACACCATTGGTAGGTGGGGTTTCACTAGGCATGGCCTACACCTAAATAGAAGGGGGAAGGGAGTACTTTCTGAGTTGATAGCTAAAGCAGTGAGGGAGCCCTTTTCCAGTGATGATAGGGTCAGGACTGTGCCTTTTTTAGGTTAGGGGCTGCTGGTGAAGGGACAGGAATAGATTATCAAAGTGATAATGATTGCACATTCGCGATGGGGAAAGTCACAGATGATAAAGGAATAGCTGAAGTGGCTGAAACAATAACTGACTGCGGTAAAAGTGGGAAAGAGGAGATAAATTCTGAAAATGTAAAGCCAATAGTAAGGGTGCTAATGGTAAACTGTAGAAGTATAATGAACAAAGTAATCGAATTTGCAAACTTAATAGAGATGCACGAACCACAAGTAATAATTGGGGTAGAGAGTTGGTTAAAAGAAGAAGTACTAGACAGTGAGGTTTTTCCTGATGGTTACAGAGTGTACCGCAGAGATAGAGGAGCAATTGGTGGAGGAGTCTTCATACTAGTTAGCAAAAACTACCACAGTTCACTGGCAGTTCATAGATCAAGACCATGAGTTACTTGGGGTAGAATTCTGGGGTAATAAAAAAGAAAAAATCAGAGTGTTGGCTGTTTACCGCAGTGGAAGAATGACAGAAGAGGATGAGGCTCTTGGGGAGAAATTAAATTCATACTCAGATTTCAGAGGTGAGAATAGAATGATCATCATTGGTGGGGATTTAAATTTACCAGGTGTAAACTGGGAAGGAAATAAGATAAATAACACAAGGGAACAAAGATTTGCAAATATCTTAATAAGGGAAGGAGGATTTACACAAGTGGTTGAGCAAAACACTAGGGGACAAAATATTTTGGATATATTTCTAATTAAGCCTGATGAAAACCTTTTGAGGTATCAAGTAACTGAAGGAATAAGTGTAAGTGATCATGAAGCAGTTCTGATGGATATTAGACGATTCAGTAAACCAGAAGTCAAAATTGAAGGGGGAAATAGGTACAATTATAAAAAGGCACAGATTTCGAATTTGAAGAGATATTTCAGAGAACAATTCAGCAAATGGAAGGAAAGGCTCAAGTACGGTAGAGTCAAGGTGGGAAGAGTTAAGGAGATAGTAAGAAAGGGGAAAGAAAAATTTATTCCAAAGCAGAAAATAAAGAGAAGTAGAGAACCTATGTACTATTAATAGGGAAGTGAGGAGGTTAAAGAGGTTGGTAAGAAAAGAACGTAACAGAGTTAAGAGACGGCAGGGTAGTAGGGAATATTTAAAACAACTAAACAAGGACTTAATAACAGCAAAGAAAATGGCTAAAGATGGGTTTATGAAGAGTATTGTCAGTGCAGGAGGACCATTGACTAATGCATCTAGAAATTTCTATAGCTATATCAGGAAACTAAGGGGAAGGCAGGGTGTAGAGACACTTATAGATAAGGATGGAGAAGAAGTTACTGACGATTTGAAAAGGGCAGAGATTTTAAGTAACTGGTTCAGTGAAAGCATTAGGGACAATGAATCAGAAACAGGAGGGTCTAATTCGGAGAACGAGCTTAACAACACAATTAGAAATGACCATAGTAAAAAATTTGATATCCATCCTGAGGAAATCATGAAGGAAATAAGAAAGCTGAAAAAAAATAAAGGGCCTGGAGAAGATGATATTACTACAGATATCTTAAAGATAGCCGGATGTGATATTGTACCTTATCTTGAAATATTATTTAAATTGAGTCTAGACACTTGCTGCTTACCACAGGACTCGAAAAGTGCAATAGTAGTACCGGTACATAAAGGAGGGGTGAGAAATAGAGTTGTGAATTACAGGCCAATCAGTTTGACATCAGTGGTAGGTAAATTAATGGAAAGATTGATATGCAACCACATCAGAAATATATGTGAGGAACGTAAGTGGTTTTCAAGCAGGCAACATGGTTTCAGGCAAGGATATTCATGCGAATCTCAGTTGGCGGGATATATGCAAGATATTTCAGATGAAATGGACAAGGGAGGCCAAATTGATAGTGTAGCACTAGATCTGTCTAAGGCGTTTGACAGAGTAAGCCATAAAATGGTAGTAAATAAGGTAAAAACCATTGGAGTGGATGAGAAAGTGATTTGGTGGGTAGAAGAATTTTGAAAAGGTAGAAAACAGAAAGTTAGGGTAGGAAATATAGTATCAAAAGAAGTGGAAGTAAAAATGGGTGTGCCGCAGGGTAGCGTATTGGGACCATTGCTATTCATTATTCTAATGAATAATTGTGTTGATTGTTTACTATCTGAAATTAGATTGTTTGCAGATGACATAATGCTGTATAAAAGAATCAAAACGATAGAGGATTGTAAACAGTTGCAGGGTGATCTGGACAAGATATCTAATTGGGTTGGTAAACATCTAATGAAGATAAATGCAAAGAAGAGTCAGCTTATTAGATACACAAATAAAAAACAAAAGGTTAATTATGAATATAAGGTGGGGAAAGAATTGCTTGCTGAAGACATGAAATGTAAATATCTTGGCATTACTTTTGATAACAAGCTTAACTGGGCAGGACACATAGGACAGGTGGTAGGAAAAGGTTTCAAAGTTCTGCATTTGTTGGAGAGAGTGATGATGGGATGTACGAGAGAAGTCAAGGAATTGGGTTATAAAACTTTGGTCAGACCATTGCTCGAATATGGTAGTGTAGTATGGGACCCTCATTTTACGTATCAAATACAGGAGTTGGAGAGGGTGCAAAAAAGGGCTGCTAGATTTGTTTCTGGAAATTATCGCAGAATGCAATCAGTGACGGATATGATAAAGGAGCTGGAATGGGATTCGTTGCAAGACAGGAGGGGGATGAGGAGGATCATGGGAGTGTACAGGGCATATACTGGCGATGAGGCATGGAAAGATATTGCAATAGGTATGAAAAGTAGTGCATGGAAGGGAAAAGATGACCATGACCACAAGCTGGCACTCGATTTCAGGCACAAGGGTGTGGGAAGATTCTCTTTTTTAGATAAGGGTGTCAGGGATTGGAATGAGTTACCAAGAGAAATGATGAATAATTTACCGAAAACTTTGAAAGAATTTACAGATAAAATTTGTAGAAGGCAAATGTAGGTAGGTGCAGGATAGGGGAAGATGGGTATGTAGGGAAATTGCCACCGTAGCCTGTGCTCTATTGCAATTAAATTAAATCAAATTAAACTTAACAATAACAAAATTATTTAGCAGAAAGAACTCAGAGATTTGTTTATGGTAAAATATAAAATGAAGAATGCTGAAAGACCTTTCCAGGGATACAAATTTATTTCTGCTTTTTATTTTGTTTCTTTTTATTGAAATCAATTATAATTCAGGTTTGTTGCTAGATATAATGTACACCATTCTGTCATAATCTAGCCGTTTTAAATTGACCGTGTGAATTATAGCCAATCGTAGGGTAAGCGATTAATGCTCGGACCGATTTCAGTTTTGCATTGTTTTTCGGAATCATTGTAGGCGAATATCGAAATGGTTCTTTTAAAAGGCCATTGCCAAGTTCCTTCCCGATCCTTGGCGCAGATACTCTTTAGTTTCTAATCACGTTGACGATGCCTAAAACCCTGAAGACAAAACTACATTCCCAGTCTGACCATCCAGAATTTGGTTTCCCGTTGTTTCCAGAAATAATTCGAGGTGAATGTAAGTTTAGGCTATATTCAATTTACTTCTAAGTGCTTGTCAATATATCTAACGATGGCGCTGTCGACGAACCGAAGAGCACAAACAGAAAATTATCCTTATATTTTTGCATCCGAATAAAACATCTTGTATAGCAATATTAATTTCTCCTTAACATTACGTGGCTAATAGCTGGATTTACGAGTTTATTTAACTGATTTCTGAATATGTCGTGACTGAACTTAAATCTGAAAAATTTTAGTGGTGAATTTTGTTGGGTAGCAATGCGTTGCTAACACGTGCGGCTGTAATGACTTGCTTTGTGCAGGTCTGTAGTCTGCCACAAAGCATTTAATTTGTCTTTAGCCTCTTTAGTCGGATCAGTGGAACAGAATCGGCGGCTACTCATACTTTCTGCGGATTGCCTTTTGATGTCACTAACGACGCTAATCGTTAAGCGCACAGTGAGATTGTGACGTCACATCACAATGTTACGCAGATCAACGTCGGTGACTTCAGTCGTTTGTTTTATCGGCTTGATCATTCTTTTTCTAATGGTCTTGGCTTTGAATATATCGGTTTATTAACAAAAATAAAACCCGCCAAACGAAAGTTACTTTCACTCCTTGGCGTTCTCACAAAAAGATAGCGTACTACCCGATTCATCAAATCCTCTCTCTATTTGTACGATATTTATCGGAAATAATGCATTAAAATTACTCGTATAGCTATTTCGCGAAAATGATAAAGTAGGCAGCTATGTATCACTGTATACTGTGAAAGAATTTTTGGATCAGTCGTTTCTGATGTAAGTTGGAATTAGATTTTTATAATATACAAATCGTGCAATAAAACAGTATCCAAAAAATTTAATAGTTGTTGAGTAGCCGGATATTTTTTTTTATACTCTTGAAAATTAAATAATATAATAATTATAATAATTTTCATTCCCATAGTTTTTCTAAACCTTACTTCATGCTCGTGTTTGGAATAGGAAAAACTAAAATTGTGTGCAATTACCAATTTTTTGCATTCCAAAGTTTTGAGGATGTGATCATGTGACAGACGTACAAATGAGTGAATCCATTATGTTTCCATCTTTCGTTCAGAAGGTATGGATCCCTGGAAAGTAATTCCTGTCTTAGACAGAGGGAAGAAATGTGTGTTAAAAACTTCATGTGCACAAAACCAAGTTGTGATTACATTACCTGGAGATCCGTACGAAAATGTTCTGCCTGTTCGCTCAAGATAACTGAGAAGTACTTTTCGTTTAATCTCTTTTTGTTGTCATCTTAATCCTAACCAATTTTTCACGGCTAGTACGGAGCTATTTCTTATTACATCGGTTGTTTTGTTTTATAATGAAAGTATTAACGTAGTTGTGGAAACAGTTACAAACTTCCTATATATATACATTCTAGTTGAAACAAGCTTAGCAGTTCTGACAAATCACAAATGTAACATACCGTCTTCCAAAATACCACAATATCCTGTGTTAAGACGAATCAGCAACAAATGATGTCATGCAAAGTTGTCTATGGCTTCTTGGTATGGACCAGGAAGGAATATTACTGCAACACGTCGCCACTGTTTGTTACGGCTCTTGCAATATGCCTTAAGGATTAGCAAATAGTTAGCCTGAAAGACGGTCTGTGAACACCTCGTTTAACTTAACTGGGAACAGTGAAGTTATTTTCATAAATGATAATATGAAGAGAAATTCTGCTTTCATGCATTAATTTTTTTTCATAAGCGTTTAGCTTGTTCAGTGGATTGTGAGGAATGGAACATAAGCGAGGAATATTCTAGTACTTGTGATTTCAGTTTCTAGTCCGTTATTTGAACACTAGGGAGCGTCGCACAGTGGTTCAGGATTGGAATATAGTGGACATTCGAGCTTACGTCATAATATCGATCAAAAAAAAATGTTTTAGGTAGCATTTGCTGTGCTGATCAAAAATTTTTATGTTCAATTTTTGATAAAAATGAGTCCTTCACACTTAAATAAATAAATAAAAAAATGTTTGGTGGAAATCTAATTTTTTTTTCCACGGCCCTACTTCAAAGTGTCAAAGTCAAACCTTGTGCAATCGTAAGTACCTATCCTACTTAATATTAGAAACATAAAAATTTCTTGCGTATCCTTGCCGCTTTGATAACAGGGCGCAAGTGAATTTCGGGATTAAAATATAGCGAACATTTGAACTAAAGTCATAATATCGATCCAAAAGAATTGCTTTAGGTAGCACAGCAAATGCTATCTAAAGCGAATGGTCGCTATATTTTATCCCCGAAATTCACTTGTGCCCTGTTCTCAAAGCGGCAAGGATACGCAAGAAATTTTTATGTTGTAATATTAAGTAGGATAGGTACTTCCGATTGCATAAGGTTTGACTTTGACACTTTGATATAGAGCCGTGAAAAAAAAAATAGATTTCCACCCATACATTTTTTCATTTCATATTTCATTTTTATCAAAAATTGAACATAACAATTTTTGATTAGCACATCAAATGCTATCTAAAACAATTTTCTTTTTTTATCGATATTATGACGTAAGTTCGAATGTCCACTATATTCCAATTCTGAACCACTGTGCGTCGGTAGACTACATAGCTCCATTTTGGTCTGCTTTAAACCCCCTCCCCCTCGCGTAGCGCTAGGTGGTTTTTGCCTCCACCTCCTCCTCTTCCCCCTCGTAGCACGTAGCTTTTTTCCATTATTGATTCCAGAAGACATTTTATAAGGTTTTGTCTTGGCAGACTATCGTAAATTACTTACGGAGATAGTTGAATGACTGAAATAAATATTCACATGCTATTGTGTGTCCTGTACCTCATTTTAACTGTGACAAACAATACGAATGGATAGCTACGTGGCCTGGCGCGGAACCCTTTCCCCCACGTAGCTCAGCGTAGCTTTCCAGCCAACCCCTCCCCCCTTGACCGAGCCACGTAGTGTATGGGCGTACCCTTATGGAATGGACTTACCACAACAGAAAGCTTTTCCACGAAATATGTGTGTTAAGAATGCTTCGTATCTAAGAAAGTTTAGAACTCCATCAGGCTTACGAAGCCTACTTGAAAAGTCAGTATGACGGGGAAGAGTTGCATCAATAAACTTCTGCGTTTTCTGCTATGTTTTAAGCTTTAAAAATTTCATTGTCGTTTAAGATTAAATATTGATTTTGCGCCATCATATAATTAATTTAAATTTCTGCTGTACCTTAATTAAATACTTTACTATACGTCCCAAAATATGCTTAAATATATTGAATTTGCATCTACCATCACCTAATTTAAATTTCTCCTGTATCTTATTTAAAAACCTTACTATACGTTACAGAAATATAGTTAGAAAGCAGTCAGTATATACTTTCGAAAGATTTACTTTTTTTCTTTGATTTTCAATTATTGGTGAATTTTCATGTCCTTTATTAACTCAGTTTGCTATTCTTTAGTAGACTGATATATATATATTTGTCGTTTATGATAAGTCGCGTTCTTGTTTAATTTTTTTCTGTTCTTTAAGTTAACATTTAGTGGACTTCACTCACTTTTCCTGCATTCCTTGTAACTTATTCTCAGTGTTTTAATCTTTTACTACTTGGTACTTCTTTGTGAGATATGTTAGATTTTAGACATTGTATTCACGAGAACGTGAAATACAAGGTTTGAAACTTTTCACAAACTAACAGTTCTTAGTCCTTTCCATGACAAGCAGTCTGCAGCATTAATGATTACTCTAGTCCTTTAGTTATTCAATTATTTTCTTTTATTAAAAATCTTACTGAAAATGGGATTTTTTTTTTAGACCACAAAGAAGCTCTTACCTTAAATGTATTAAACTAAGATTTTCAATAATTTTTAAGAAAAAATTGGTATAAAAAAGAAAGAGAAAGGTCAGAATTTTTAGGATAATCCTTCACAAACAAAGAAGTATGGGTATTATTGTGACGTCGACCGGAACATCTTGCTAACTAATGGACTTGGCGCCGGCCTCGGTAGCGTAGGGGCTAGAGCACTAGCTCCACATGCCGAAGGTCGCCGGTTCGAATCCGGCCGCGGGCATGGTTGTTTAAGTGTTGTGTGTCTGTGTGAATGTCCTGTCCGTCCTGTGGTGTCTGTACGTAGGAAGTATAAACGCACTGGAGAAACTAAATTCACATGAAGAGATATCATAAAAACACATTGAGCTGGCTGAATGGCTTAGTCGCCGAAAGCCAAAAAAAAAAAAAAAAAAAAAAAAAAAAAATGGACTTGGCTAAATAAGATGTTCCTGCTGCGCTTGTTTCTTCACAGTAATATTGTCGTTGTAAATTTAAGTTTAAACCGTTACACCTACTAACTACGATCCAACACGCAGCACACATCAGTCAACGTAGGGGTTATTAGAGCCGAGAGACGATGGTGGGAAAAGAATGGGAAGGAATTCTATCATGTTCGTTCGAAGAAACCATCTCGGAATTCGCGTGGAGTGATTTAGGGAAATTATAGGCACCCGAAATCTGGTTGCCAAACAGAGGATCAAACCCGCTTCCCCCCCCCCTCCCCCACAAATGCCCTGACATCTCACTCACAAGATTCGGTATCACGTTCTCCGTAAACAGTATTTTATGGAAATAGTGAAAAAGTACAGAAATTTTCGTCTCTTTAAACTTTTTAATTTATTACTCATTTGCAATAATTATTTTGCGAGTGTTATATTCATATTTTTTTTAAAATTTCTTTATATGTGAGAAATATATTGCAGTCACCTATACCTAATGGACTGCAACAACTTTAGCATGTTTTGACACGATTGTTCTAAAAGAAATACTTGTTAGTTTCTTGGCTGATGTACGTAATCTAAAATTATGCTGTGAAAAATAACTCAACCTCCTGTAAAATTTAATACATCTCAGCTTAATTACAAGGAAATTGAATTTACGAATAGAAACGACTACGGAAAGTTGTTGTTTTTTGTGAAGTTTCGAAGATGTTCTTCTCAAAGAATGTATTTGATCGGATTTTTAATTGATACTTTCAATCTCCGTGGGTGCTGCAGGTAGTGTTGTAGATTATAACCATGTTGTGTAAACGTACAAGTCCGTGACTTTCACAATAGTTGGCGCGTGAATCACAGGTTGCTAGTTGGTCTGAATTCGTACATCTGTTGTGTGTATTCTTCTGGAAATTCATTGTTATTTGATATTACAACATTGTTGAGAGCGTCCTACTAGGTAGTAGGTGTGTTTCTTAGTGAAAATGGAGAAAAGTGAACTTCGACTTCTGATGAAGCACTAGTTTTTGGGAAAATGATTAATGAAACGAAAGAAAAGCTGATAAAGTACTATGGGGACTCTGCTCCGTCGCATGGTATGGTACACCAGTGGTTTACAGAATTTCGTTGTGGCCGTCCGAGCACGAGTGACGGCGAGCGCTCAGGACGGCCGTTGTGGTCACAGCTGAAAAAATGGTGAACAAAATTCACGATATCGTGCTGGAAGACCGACGAGTGAAAATCTACGAGAGAGCGGAGATCGTAAATACGGTAAATCAAGTGAAAGGGTTAGTAACATTTTGCACGAACACTTGTGTATGAGGAAGCTCTCGGCAATATGGGTGCCGCAACTGATGACAACAAGCGTAATCGCACACGTTCAAGCGCAATCCCTATGGGTTTTTGCGACATTATATCACAGTAGTAGTGGGGGAAGGATGGAGCTGGGAACAGCCAATCAGCGTTCAGGGATCGCGTGACGTCACAAGATGGCCGCCCCGTTAGTTCTTTGGCCGGCCAAGATGGACGCCGTTAGTTCCTCTACCGGCCGCACAGATGGCACCATCTCCCAAGGGCTTAATTTCTTTGCCGTTAGTTCTTTGACTGACTGGTAGATGGCGTTCGGTGGCAGTATTTCCGGCGCGCTCTGCGAAATGTGTACAATTCCCACTCGACTGTTTGCTTATCCATTAAGCGTGACGAAATGTGTACTCTTCGCGTCGGCTGACTATTTCTGTTCTGGCAAGATGCAAATATTTCAGCACAGTAAAATATTTTCTTCGGTTCTTAAGCGTAAATCATTGCAATTTTACTAAAAACAAAAAAGTCCACATCAACGGATATTACGTGAACAGACATCGGTAGCGTTGGGGCTAGAGTGCCGAAGGTCGCCGGTTCGAGTCCGGCCGCGGTGTTTTTATTGAAAAAGCCGTAAACGAAATTCAAAATTTTAGTTTCCATACCAAGAGAGTATGGCACCAGCCTGCCTTGAATAAAAAAAGCATAAATGTTTCCTTTTAACGTTCGACATGGGGAAAAAAAACCGTCATAAACTCCAGATATAAATTCTATGTGTACCTGTTTTCATGAAATTATTTAGCGTTCTTGCCTCGCATTCGGAAGGACGGAGGTTCGAATCCCCATCCAGGCATCCATGGTTTCCCAAAATCACTCCAACTGAATGCCGGGGATGCTTCCTTCAAAGGACATGGCCTAATTCCTTCCCATTCCTTGCTCCCCCATCCTTTCCCGTCTCAAAAGGCCACGTTGTTAGAGTGACGTTAATATATGTCATTTTCTCATTGCCACAACTATTTACCCACCCATTAAGTGTTTCAGAATAAAAGCGTCATTTGCTTCTTCTTTTTTTTCAACTGGCTAGGCAAGCTTTGTATATTGGGTATCAGCAAATTTTTGTACTTTTTATATATTAAGTATGAGTGATGCAAGATCTACTAAAACTTTACTGGTTGTAATTATTCAAGATAATTTTTAAGTCGCGTTGCCATGAAATATTGAAGAAAAATTTAAGATACCATTAAATCAGGACACCCCCCCCTTTAATTAAATACTTAGGCCCCATCAGAGTAAATTTCAGGTTGAAAGAAAGACATAGATAAATATCCTAATTTCAGAGAATCATTATAAATATATCAATACTTGCAGCTTTTTAACGAAAAAGTGGTGTAGTACTCTCTTGCCTCATGACTGGCTGAAAAACAGAAGTCTCCTTACATATCATCAGCCTGGCGAGATAGAGGGTGTGTGCAAAAGATGGCATGTTTTTCACCATACATCTAAGTGTTTAAATACTTAGGTCCCATCAGAGTAAATTTCAGGTTGAAAGAAAGACATAGATAAATATCCTAATTTCAGAGAATCATTATAAATAAATCAATACTTGTAGCTTTTTGCAGGGAGTTGAATTTGAAAATTTTATGTACAACTAAAACTACAGAGTTTTCTGCCATTGGTATAAAATATTTAATCACACTCATAATTTTTGCCATCAAGCTCAAACGTATATCATCTGTCTATCCATACCAATTCTGCTATGCTTTCGTAAACAATCACAAATTGAGTGCCCTTAGCCGTACTTTGTGTAAAATTCCAATCAATCCCTTGTGACACATCAGTGATTGACTAGAAACAGAGAGATATACGCTGTGACACGTACTTACCCACCTTTAACTGTATTTTACAGCACAGCACGTATGTTCCAGTAACGAGACACCGTCTGTTAATCTTACTAATATTCACCCCTGTCGAATCGAAGTACGCCAGTCCTATGTGATAAAAATCGAGTCACGCTAAGCACAGAACATGCCTGAGACCATCGCCTGTGACCAAGGTGGAGATATAGAAAATTTACCAACTCCCTTATGGAAGAAATCCAGTGCCGGCTCCTACTGATATTCTATTCCTAATTCTTTCACCAAGATCCACCACTAGCCTCATCGCCAACGTGCCCACAACACTTCCTCAAACCACCTTCTGTTTTCCAATGATTCCCAATCCAACCTCTGAACAGTTACTGACAGGGTTACCTTTTGTTCGTGTGTTAAAGTAAACCAAAAATTCGCAAAATCTTCTCCTAATCATTAACAGGGATTCCAGCTACCAAAATATTCACTTAAGGTGGTTCTACTGCAGTTTTCCAAGAAAATTCTCCAGGACAATATTTTTCAACCAATCAGGTGCCAGGAGAGTTCTTCATTCGGTATAAATGTTCCCATCTGACGCCAAACTTCGGATTCAGGGCCAAGTGTGACATTTGACTGTAATTGCATGCTTTGTTCAAGTAACCACGATAAAGTTACCATAATGCTCTTAGCTAACTGATAGTTTCGTGGTCATAAAACAGGCATCATAACCACATTTTCATAGAAGACCCCCACACATCGACAAGTATCCAAAGGTGCAGAACACTAGTTCTATTGCGCCGAAGATAGCACCCACGCTTGAACTGTCGTAAATTGTTAGGTCAAAGTGGGTGTTTGGATATTTTATCCACTCAGGCCTCATCATCTAAAGTCTAATGACAGATTGTGGTCATGGCCAACTTAGAAATCGAGTCACGCTAAGGCAGTGCTAAGCACTGAACATGCCTGAGACCATCGCCTGTGACCAAGGTGGAGATACTCCCTTATAGAAGAAATCCAGTGCCAGCTTCTACTGATATTCTATTCCTAATTCTTTCACCAAGATCCACCCCTAGCCTCATCACCAACATACCCACAGCACTTCCTCAAACCACTTCTGTTTTCCAATGATTCCCAATCCAACCCCTGATCAGTTACAGACAGGGTTACCTTCTGTTCGTGCGTTAAAGTAAAACCAAAAATTCAAATTCGCAAAGTCTTCTGCTAATCAGTAGCCAGGTATCAAAATGTTCATTTAAGGTGGTTCTACTACAGTTTTCAGGGAAATTCCCCCTTTTCCAGGAATTTATTTTTCAATAAATCAGGACCCAGGGGAGTTCTCCATTCGGCTTAAAATGTTCCCATCTAACGCCAACCTTCGGATTCAGGACCAAGTCTGACATTTGTTTGTAATTGCATGCTTTGTTCAAGTAACCACGATAAAGTTACCATAATGCTCTTAGCTCACTGATAGTTTCTTGGTCATCAAAACAGACATCATAACCCACATTTTCATAGAAGATCCCCACACATCGACAAGTATCCAAAACGTCATCTGTGCGGTCGGTAGAGGAACTAACGGCGGCCACCTTGGCCGGCCAAAGAACTAACGGGCCCCGCCATCTTGGCCGGCCAAACAACTAACGGGGCGGCCATCTTGTGACGTCACGCGATCCCTGAACGCTGATTGGCTGTTCCCAGCTCCATCCTTCCCCCACTACTCACAGTTGATGAAAACTGGGTCCACTACTATCAGCCCGAGACCAAACTACAATCCAAACAGTGGATTTCCTGTCACGAAAGTCCTCCAAAGAAGGCAAAAACAGTTCCGCCGACGGGAAAAGTCTTGGCGATCATTTTCTGGGGTTCACGAGGTGTGATATTCATTACTAGAAAAGAGTAGAACGATTATAGGTTCATATTATGCCGCATTACGGGATCAATTTCACGTGGAATTGTTCAAGAAAACGAACTCATTTTTCCAAAAAAATAAAAGATTCTTTTTCATCAGGACAACGCACCCCTCACACAAGTTAGGAATTTCAATGGCTAAATTTGTAGAACTACGCTGCTACCTCATTCACCCTATTCTCCCGATTTGACCTCGAGCGACTTCTTTCTCTACGGAAACCTGAAGAATTGGCCTTGGTGGGAAGAAATTAACACCAATAAGACATAATGACAGAAACAAACTCGTATTTCGCCGATTTGAAAAAATCGTATTTTTTTGAAGGCGTAAAGGGGCTAAGTGTATTGAACTGAGAGGAGACTATGCTGAGAAATAAAGATGATTTTTAAAAAAAAAATCATTAAAAAGTCACGGTCTTGCCAATCCACCCTCGTACAATTGCAACGCAGCAGTATGACCAACGGTAATAAAACCCCACCGTACTATTGTAAGGGGAGAGGTAGTGTAGAGTGAATTAGTATCCACCAGATCACACAAGATTCCGACCCACAACATTCTATTTCTTTACTATAGCACTTATTTGAACTGAAACAACTGCAATGGACAACTCTGCTTCATCGTATTCCAAATCGGTCGCGATGTTGTTATCATATGTCTTGATGCCTCGAAAAAGAATTTTGGGAACTTTTTCCCAACAACTAAGAGCTACAATACTTCATTCGCAGTTCGTTACAAACATATTTAACAATTTTGTATGAACAAAGAATTAAAAACTGTGCGATGAAAAATAATTTTTGATATTAACGCAGACTTTTGAGAAAAATAGTGTTGTATCACATGCTTTGTGTAACATATTGATGAAATGCTGACGTTATTTCAATCTCTAGTTCATATTCGATCAACCTTCATATTATAGAATCTCTCTTCTTACATGGGACATACCCCATTACCTGCTTTTCCGGATAGCTACATAACACAGGCATCATCTAGGCGCTATTAAAAGTTAGGCTTGTTGTATTCAAAAATATTAATTTCCTTTAGGCACTTTTTCCTCGGTAACGGTCTACTCAAGATAGGATTGGACATTCAAGTACTACTTCCGTAGCTTTTGTTACCACAGATTGTACGAATAATGTCTTATGTCTCGGATAATAGTGATTTGTTGAAGATTTATTCTTTTTTATGCGTTTCAATCCGGCGTAAGATTCAGATGAACTTCGTAATGTCATCACAAGTTGTACTACAGCGCAAACACTGCAGTTAGTATTCATTTCTAGCTATATTGTTTCGCTACAAAATCAGTAGGCTTTCACAAATGTTCATGTAACATTTTTTTCGATTCTTTATATTACGTGAAAGTAGTGCTTATGGTATTTGTGCGATACTTTCACTAAATTATAAAATTTAAAATAACCTGTTTTCTGTGAATTTTAACATATTTTTTTTCGATTCTTTATATTACGTGAAAGTAGTGCTTATGGTATTTGTGCGATACTTTCACTAAATTATAAAATTTAAAATAACCTGTTTTCTGTGAATTTTAACATCTATAAATTTCGTATAGTCACTTGACCTTTCAACCTACAGCGAAATGGATTGTCTTCGCATTTGTGTACAACGGGTTGAATAAGTTTCAGGAGGAAGTAAACCGGCAACCCATTCACACCTATGCCAAGCGAAATTTTATTATTGTAAAGCATAAAACATCCGATTTGAAGGGATTTTTTGTATTCAAATTAGCCACCACAGCCGCATGAGTACCAGTAATTTGTAAAAATTCAAGTGAATGTTACACTATTGGTTGCCGAGTTGACTGACACATTCCTTGTTAATCGTTTAGTTGAAATTGGGTTTTCCAAACTACTTTACAGATCAAGCTGGAACGTAACTTATCTTATTACGACAAATGTGCATTCATAGCGATTCCATCTCTCTGGCAGGCTGAGAACGTTTCACCATACATTCGTATTTGCTTTTCTATTTCATTGTTTATCTTTGTGGATGCTACTGTTCTAATATAGAGGTTGTATTTAACTTTATTGTTACTGTTTACCTGAGTGGTGTACTGTGTTCATTGCTCCTTGTTTATTTTTTTAATATTATTTTTTGTGCGTTTGTAATGTGTACTGCGCTCTAAGTCATTTCATGTGAGTCTGTATGTGGCTAAGTTTTGGTGCTTGTTAGTAACTGTTTTGCTTCTAATGTGTTTCTATAAAGACGTGATGGCTACGTTGTGTACCTGTATTTTTTTATTTCTTTGGTGTTGTGAGTTGGATCTTATTGTTGTGCTTCATTACACGGCATTCTTTGTATTTGCCGTTGTGAGTTCTGTCATTTGTTACGTAGTAACTCTTTGTATTTGTTTGTTGTTGGTTAGGAATCGTATTGCATGCTCGTTTTCTGATTATTTTTTCCCCCCCTTCCTCTCAGATTTTCCCATGTTTCCACTTAAATGCATACTGGTGCGCACGTTTCTATTTCAGATGAGATCAAATTAGCATTTCACGTCTATCGTCATGGTGCTTTAGTTCTCCTAATTATAACTATAACTAAGTCCATAGTAACCCCTGTTAATTGGTTTGAGTTGAAATTAAAAATGGCTTAATCTCTTTAGGAACAATGTACTGGAAATTATTAAGCTCTAGGTCCACCTTCGTCTGCGTGCCAGTGATATCTATTTCTTTTTCAATTGCGTTATTGCTAGTTCCTATATCTAGCCGTGTCGTCATGGCTGTTGGGATCACGCTCTGGTTTAGGTATATCGTCAGGCGAGGTGTCGCCATGTCACGCCTCTCTGCTCGCTTTCGGCCGTGAAATTCTCGCGGACACAGATTCTTCGCGACCTGATGCATAGTCAATGAACGAGCCTGCAGTAATTCGGCGGAAACCTCTAAATCTTAACTACTGGACGAATATGCGGTCACACACTTAGCGGTGTCATCTTCAAGAGAGAAGACACACTCAGAAATTCCACGGACCGAGAATTCTCATTTGTTAGCAAGCGTAGAGATGACTAAACGTACAGAAAAACTTCTGATGTAATATAGTAAATTCACACGCAGAAGTCCACTTAATACACGATTCCACATCTTTCTTACAGATCAATAGACCACCATTAGATCTCTCCACGAATTACATAGTTTCAAATTCTGCCCACGATATATGGGTCAACTTCATTGTGGTTATCAGATCACATTTCTTCGATATCTAATAGGATGCTGAGATTGTCCGCCTTTTCTTACTAAAAGTACACATTACAGAAACAGAATAATACAACAAACGAACGGACATGTTAGATGATACAAAGTAAATGGCGGTTTTGTCGTATAGAGTAAATAAGTTAGTGTCATCCTATAAACTTTTAACAAATATTGTAGACACTGTGAACGAATTTAGGCATTAATTGAAAGCAGATATACTTTTAATGTTTAGATCTGCAAATGGAAACGGTAGAGAGGCATCAAGGTTGTAACGTGGATTTTTTCTTGACAGACACGTCGCTAATGACAAAAATATTTTTAGTTTCTGCATATTCTCTCCGTTAGCTTTCTCTGCGAGGGAAAACTTAGTACGGCAGGTTTGTCGTAAGGTGTTAGTGGGCCAGTGAATATTCAAATTCAATCAGATTTACTGATTTAGTAAGTATGTGCAAAGTCGTTTTACTGTTTCTTTAATCATTTTTTCTCCAATTTACCTAATAAGGTACTTAAGTGGAAATGTTCTCTTCTGGATGGGAAACTGTTTTTCTAACGTAGCGCAGTATTGAATGGACGTGTTGGTAGCAACAAACAGTCGAAAGAAGATTAACATTTCATAAGTGTTTAGAGTGACAGAATCCATTTAGGGAACGAAATTTTGTCTGGTAATATTCCGGGAACGTTCGAAGTTTTCCGAATTAACATTTGTATTAAAGATGGGTGGTGTGAATAGCGAAAAATTTTATAAAAATAATTTTTTTTCTTCTGGTTTTACGTCTTGTCGACGTCGAGGTCATTAGAGGCGGGAAAGGACTAGTGGTAAGAACGGTAAGTAATTCGGCCATGGGCTATTTACACGAAAAATCCCGGCGTTCACCTGGACTGATTTGGGGAAACAATGGAAATCCCAAATCTGAATGATGGGCCGACGGGGATTCGAACCCGCGTCCTTCCGAATCCCTTCACGCTTGGTAAAGGGATAAACCGGAGCTAATTGGTTTATTTGTAGGTTTGAAACCTTTTAGACATTATAGTTTCATGATGACATGACATTGTTTGAAGCTGAAATAAAAACCGCAAGGGACATCAGACGTGTTTAGTACTAATTCCTTTCGCCAGACAGGTAGACGAAAGGGACGTGCGCTCAGTGGTTTTGGAAAACTGTTAATGTGAGATACACTATCCCCAGGGGAAAGATATGACCCCATTTACAATGTCATTCATCGCCACAGAGGGGCAGTTCTTGCGAATGGGTCACAATCCGCCACCCGTGTGATTAGTCTTGTTAGTTTCAGCCTGTAATCTCCTACATTCCACTTCACGTAGTAAGTTCTTAGCTGTAAAATAAAACAAATACGTAACTTTTTCCGACTTTCTGTGTGATTCTTGTGATTATGCCAACAAGTCATTTTTTTATATATTTTATATATATATTTTATTTTTTTTTGGCTTTAGCCTAGGGCTAATTTAGCCAGGTACATAGGAATAATTTGGATATCCTTTATTTGAACATATGTCTTCTATATATGATTTTTAGTTTTTGAACACATACTTGTTTAGTAGTTTACAGGATTTTTTATTGGGGTGGGCGAGAACCTGTATAAGGGTTTGTATATCTCTAATCTGTAGACCTTTTTCTAAATACTCCTGTCTTTCGGTTTGATAGTTGATACATCTCAGCATAAAATGATATATATCCTCCTCCTCTGCACAGGAAGCCCCCATATTCCATTCTACTTCTTAATACATTCCTATATACGGTGCTAAGAATTCTTGGATCTGCACCCCACTTAGGCGTTGCCAGTGCCTTTAAGCAGTTTAAGCGCTTCAATGATGATTGGTTTAGCTCCTCAATATGTTTCTTCCAAGATAGTCTGGAGTCCAACCACATCCCCAAAAATTTAACTTCTTTCACCATCTCCATTTTATTTCCATTGATAGATATTATGAAGTCGCTTTCTTGGTACTGTCTTTGGGTGAAGACACATATTTTACTTTTCTGCGGTGAAATTTCCAAACCTTTGTCTAGTAGTTGTTTTTGTATGTCATTCAGCTCTTCTTCGAGCAGCTTCCTTGCTCTTTCCTTGTTAGGATGGGATATGTACACAACAAAGTCGTCAGCATACTGTAGAAAGGAAAGCATACCCCTTATTTTTTTACCTGTCCTAAGGTGTACAGGTTGAATAAAGCAGGGCTCATTGGGTCGCCTTGCAGAAGACCCTGGAAGACTTGCCTGCAGGTCTTTTCTCCTCCACTTGTAAAAACATTATTCACTCTGACTGCCAAGTAGTTATGGCACCATCGACACAGATTATTCGGGATGCCACAGTTGATCATGATGTCCCTCAATATATCGATTTGTGCATTATTATTTGATGTCCAAAAAAGCTGCCAGTAGATAGTTCTTCCTAACATAGGTGCAGCTGGATGTCCGTTACTAGGGTACTTACTGTTGTCTATGGTACTGAAACCCTTTCGGAATCCCATGGTTCGCTGGTCTAGTATGTTGTTGCGTTCAATATGCCACTCTATCCTATTCTTAATCATTATACACATTAACTTAGCCATGCATGAAATGAGAGAGATTGGTCTGTAAGACGTAACATCATCCTTTCTCCTGTAGGGTTTCGGCACGGGTATGATTAAGACATTTCTCCATTGTTCTGGAACAAAATTTGCTTTTATCATGTCATTAAACAGATTAACCAATTCCTGCTTTGCCTCTGGGGGTAGGTTTTGGAACAAGTCATTTATCCCCTTACATTGCTTTAGTACTCTGTATCGCCATATTGCATTAGTCCTATCGCCTTTGCAATTTCGTCGATGAATTTAGAATTGCGCTATGATGTTGAGTAGGCTACGTGATGTAGTGAGTTTGTGGCTTGGATTGCAGGTAGAGGAGAAGACGGACGTCCACTGTCCGGCGTGGCGGCGCAGGTGTTGTTCGAGGGGCCGGTACTGCCGCGCCGAGCTGGTGGGCGCGTGGCCCCTGGAGAGCGGCCTCCAGCTCGAAGTGAAACTAGCGGCGCTGCGGCTGGCGGAGGCGGCCGGCGGCGGCGAGGGCGCGCTGCGAGTGGCGCCCGTCGCCCGCGGGCAGCGCATCCTGGTGGAGGGCACGCCGTTCGGCCTGTCGGACCTCATCAACGCGCACTTCCCTGGCTCCGTGGCCGCAGTGCAGGGACAGCTGTTCCTGGTCGACGCCGCAGTGGCGCCGGGCTGCGAGGGCGCACCCGTCTTCAGGCGAGTAGTCTACTCGCAGTCCTACTCACCGAACGGCAAAACTACCGTAGGGGCTTGACCCAACATCTTAAAGTGGATCTGGAAACACCACAAAATTCGATCAGGAGCTTTTTAAACTCTGAATTATCACATCACTAGCCTAAACGATTTGTCTTTAATTCAAAACCTTGCGACGATAAAAATGGTGAGCGCAGAGAAAAAAGCAAAAACATTACTGATGCATATGACAGGTTTATTTACAATTATCAGCGACGTGACTAAGAGCAGTAAATTTTATCATGACATCTGTCATTAAATTCATACACTCCTGGAAATTGAAATAAGAACACCGTGAATTCATTGTCCCAGGAATGGGAAACTTTATATACACATTCCTGGGGTCAGATACAACACATGATCACACAGACAGAACCATAGGCACATAGACTCAGGCAACAGAGCATGCACAATGTCGGCGCTAGTACCGTGTATATCCTCCTTTCGCAGCAATGCAGGCTGCAATTCTCCCATGGAGACGATCGTTAGAGGTGCCGATGTAGTCCTGTGGAACGGCATGCCAAGCCATTTCCACCTGGCGCCTCAGCTGGACCAGCGTTCGTGCTGGACGTGCAGACCGCGTGAGACGACGTTTCATCCAGTCCCAAACATGCTCAATGGGGGACAGATCCGGAGATCTCGCTGGCCAGGGTAGTTGACTTACACCTTCTAGAGCACGTTGGGTGGCACGGGATACATATGGACGTGCATTGTCCTGTTGGAACAGCATGTTCCCTTGCCGGTCTAGGAATGGTAGAACGATGGGTTCGATGACGGTTTGAATGTACCGTGCACTGTTCAGTGTCCCCTCGACGATCACTAGAGGTGTACGGCCAAGTGTAGGAGATCGCTCCCCACACCATGATGCCGGATGTTGGCCCTGTGTGCCTCGGTCGTATGCAGTCCTGATTGTGGCGCTCAGCCTGCACGGCGCCAAACACGCATACGACCATCATTGGCACCAAGGCAGAAGTGACTCTCATCACTGAAGACGACACGTCTCCATTCGTCCCTCCATACACGCCTATCGCGACACCACTGGAGGCGGGCTGCACGATGTTGGGGCGTGAGCGGAAGACGACCTAACGGTGCGCGGGACCGTAGCCCAGCATCATGGAGACGGTTGCGAATGGTCCTCTCTGATACCCCAGGAGCAACAGTGTCCCTATTTTGCCGGGAAGTGGCGGTGCGGTCCCCTACGGCACTGCGTAGGATGCGACGGTCTTGGCGTGCGTCCGTGCGGCGCTGCTGTCCGGACCCAGGTCGACGAGCACGTGCACCTTCCGCCGACCACTGGCGACAACATCGATGTACTGTGGAGACCTCGCGCCCCACATGTTGAGCAATTCGGTGGTACGTCCACCCGGCCTCCCGCATGCCCACTATATGCCCTCGCTCAAAGTCCGTCAACTGCACATACGGTTCACGTACACGCTGTCGCGGCATGCTACCAGTGTTAAAGACTGAGATGGAGCTCCGTATGCCACGGCAAACTTGCTGACACTGACTGCGGCGGTGCCCAACCGCTGCGCAGCTAGCGCCCTTCGACGGCCAACACTGCTGTTCCTGGTGTGTCCGCTGTGCCGTGCGTTTGATCATTGCTTGTACAGCCCTCTCGTAGTGTCCGGAGCATGTATGGTGGGTCTTACACACCGGCATCAATGTGTTCTTATTTCAATTTCCAGGAGTGTATCTCAAATCACACTTTGGTGTTAAGTCATCGGTATACTAGAATCGCAGAGATACAACGGACATCAAGCTCAACAGCCCGTCCTTCTAAGATGATTCTCAGCAGTAACATAGCCAAATGGAGGTATGGTCTTCCCTTTGTGCCTCCAAAGAATACGGTGCACACAAACAGAACAACACAAAACACACTTTTACGAAACTCACTCTCTTCCGAGACAGAAATCTGCGCTCACTTCCCTCGCTTACGTTTAAATCACATCCATGTCAGCAGTACGTATAAATCCATGAAAAATATGTGATAAAAGCTAAAATGAAGCAAATAGTAGGCACAACTACAGTACATAACCGTAGGAGATGATCAAGACCTTCTCTGTGTTGCGTACGAGTGTTTTTCTCTTGGACTTGAGCCACTTATGTCGAAATACCTTACAGAGTGTAACTGTGTGTGTTCATAGTAAGCGATGATGTCAATTTACACAGTTTATTCTTTGAATACTACACTTGTGTTGGTCGATATCTCTCGAGAAAGTAAACATAGGCAATGTCTGGCCACGCCAGTCAGTTGAATGACCTTTCAATCGCGAGCACTGACATTCTGTTCTCGATCGAGCTCTAGGTGTCGGGCGCTAGCATACCACTTTGACCATCCGATAAGAGAGAGGAACTGCCACTCACAACCTCTCGCAAGTTCTGTCCCATATGTTCAAAAGACTGTAATATTTTTGTTTTTGCTAAAAAAAAATATCTTATTACAATTTACACCTCTTAACTGTTCTACTGACTCTTTGTTATATATGATTCAGCGATGGTACTCGTTCCTCTTGCACGGGACTAATTTTACAAGTCCTGCTAGTGTATTCTTTTGTTACGTTGTGGAGTGATGTTGCGTTGAGTTGCTCTGTGCGCAGGCAGCAGGACAAGGACGACGCCTGCCCGCGGGTGCTGGTGGGCATGGTGCTGACCACGAGTATCTCCTGGATGCACGAGACGCTCTCGCTGGGGTTCTGTCTGCCGCTTCACTCCATACTCAGCGCCATCCGCATGCAGCTGCCCTTCCACGTTAGAGTTCTACCCAAGGGTAAGAAAACACAACGTATTGGCAATATAGGCAGATCGATTTAATGGGGCATTCTGTTTCTAAGCGACGGTAGCAATAATATTTGCTTACTTCAATCACATGCTTGTTACGCCATTAAAAAAGTGAGGGACTTTCGAAGATTAATCTTTATTTACTTAAAAGAAAATATAATTTCATGAAAAACGCCAAGGAAACAATTGTTTTCAATTTTATTTTATATAGGACAATTTTGCCTCGTATTGTCGTATCGTTAGAGGTCTATTGTATTCTGAAATACGTTTGCATTTCATAAGCTTTGAACAGACGGCTTTGTTTGAATGTATCATAGTGTACTTGCAATTGCATTTCACTCGTTAAGTTTGGTAGTTGATCAGGCGCCAAACCCGGACAGAATCGTAACTGTAAACTCGAATTTCACGCCGATCAAAGAGAAACAAATCTTTCGAGTTCGAATTTGCAACGCAGAAGCAATACACATTTCATTGAGTTGATTTTGCCGCACGCGGCACTAATTATTATTATTATTATTTTTTTTACATATTCCTTTACGCCTCGTCGACGTAGAGGCCATTAGAGGTGGGATGGGAGTGGTAACAAAGAACGGGAAGGAATTCTGCATGGTCGTTTTGTAGCAACCATCCCGGCATTCGCCTGTAGTGATTTGGGGAAACTATGAAAAACCCAAATCTCGTAACCGGGACGGAGATTCGTACCGGTGTTCACCGCACTTATGATATTGTGGCAAACTGTGAAACAAGTTTCATTAAAATCTCTGCCTTTATGAAGTAATTATTCTTTGTTTTCGTATGAGCATATATCCAGTCCATACCGTTTGAGGAGACTGATATCTAAGGCATCAGAGATATTATTTGTCAGCCACTGTCAATCGCCAACTGCTGAGGACCCTTAGAACCGTAAGTACTGATACACATGATCTGTATAATCACCAAGCGTGCTTCAGTTGCGGACTGGTGACCATTCCCGGTTGCCGGATGTAACCGATGCAAAATGGGGTAGCCAAGGTGTTGGTTGGCATTTGTCTACGGTTCTTGAAACATATATTCTCTGTAGTTAGTGCATTTTTCCCCCCTTGGAAATTCGCCTAAAATCCGCAATCAGGACCGTTGGTACACGGATTGCAAGATTCAATTCTGGTCCCGTTGTACCTCTGTATTCCATTGTGATGGATCCTTAACGCTCACATCAACACTGGTGGGTAGCAGTGATATTCCAATAAAATTTTCTCTGTAGAGTATCAGAACATTCGTGCAATTACTTGGTGAATACAACTTTATATAATTCTGACAGTGTGGCAAAATTCATCCTCCATTTGACAAAATATTTCTGCCAGTGTTTTTATGGAATACTGATTTTTTTGCGTAAACCACTGTGCAGTAACAGATCGTACGTCATATGTGTTATAAATGTGGCACCATTGGATTTTGATGCTTCATTTCCGGAAAAGGAAATTACTCATTTGGTGCCATGGATAAATAAATGCTCGTCTGCAGTGTGTCTTCCGCAGGTATCCTTCGCCAATTTACCTTCAATTAATCTTACACTGCTGTTCTTAAAAATTGCAGCGCCAAGAAGGAGACATGTGACTACAATGAAATTTATTACGCAGAAATAGAAAAAGGCTTTCACATCCCTTAGGGGGCATCCATAAATTACGTGAGGTCAAATGGGGGAGGGGGGGTCCGGCAAAATCTCACCAAATCTCACCCAGGGGGAGGGGGGGTCTACAGAAATCTCACGTAAGGTTTTGAAAAAAAATTTCGGATACTAGAGCTAAAAAAAAAGTCTACAAATTGCACGAAAATTGATTTTACGGAGAAATTTCGTCGAAAAAACGAATTTTGAAGGGTGAGACCCAAAAAAAAAGTCTCAAAAAGTTTCAAGGGCTGGGAGGGGTTCTCACGGACCAGATCTCACCAGAGGGGGAGGGGGGGTCTGGCGAAATCTCACGAAATCTCACCAGAGGGGAGGGGGGGGGGTCCGGAAATCTGGAAAAACACCTCACGTAATTTATGGATGCCCCCTTATCACAAGTGACTGGGTATGTGACATGGCGCTGCCTGCGGGAGAGGCAATGCCTAGATCTCTAAGACCTCCCTGATGTTACGGTTGCTGTCCAGATTGCCCTCAACATGTAGAGGCAAAATACCGTATTATAGCCCATAGCGCGCCAAACTATCATACTTAGCATTTGTCCGCTACGCCGTTTAACAAAGCTGTCTGGCCGATTGCATTCACCACGGTAGCGTCTAACACAGTGGTACGCCTACCCCCAGGGGTACCTGAGGTTGCTTCAGGGGGAACTCGTGGTAATCTCTTAGGTAATCATTAACATAATTAAAGAAATTACGCAAACATATGTTTTTGTACCCATGCTGATTTTGTGGCTAGGTTATTGGATTAATTTTATAAATAACGAAAAACTGGTTTCGTGTTTTATATATCATTTCACCTATAAGGGGTACGCAAGGTTGAACTCTTTATTGAAGAGGTACTTTCAAAAAACTAATTGAGGACCACACGCAGCCATCACTGTATGAGAAGTTGAAGCGAGACTCGTGCGAAAACTCTACATTTTGCCG
This sequence comes from Vandiemenella viatica, assembly GCA_031002005.1. Lineage (NCBI taxonomy): Eukaryota > Metazoa > Arthropoda > Insecta > Orthoptera > Morabidae > Vandiemenella > Vandiemenella viatica. The sequence goes on along the minus strand of CM061919.1, from coordinate 2,614,573 downwards.
CTCAGCACGCCAGTGACGGCGTTCACGTGTTGGTTGTAGTCTGAGGCGTTGGTGGTTTCTGGTCATTGGAAGCTGATGTAATGGCATTAGTTCAGCCTCCAGCAGACGGCGTCGAATCGTCGACACAGATATATCCACTCCCGTTGCAGTGATCTGAGCCAACACTGTGGATGAAGCTGTTTTGTCGGTTACGATAATGCGGACGAGGATGACGGTCATCCCACAGCTGTGGTCACATTGTATGGTCCAGCACCGGCTCGTCGCTGTATACAACCCTCTTCTATTCACAGGTTCTATACAGGCATCGCTGTACCAGCGGCAGTGTCACGGTGCCACAAACCCGTCTCCCGGAGACCAATCATTCTGCCACGTCCGAATTCACAAGATATATTCCACCCTTAGACGTCGACAAGGCATACCGGTACTTGGTTCCACGTTTCCACTTTGTTTGACGGCTCTGCAGCGAATGAGCGTGCCATAACACAAATTTTTCCGGTTACACAAAAGACGGCGCTGTTGGGCCTATGTGCAAGCCATAATTTCTCAGTTTTAATTACTTATTATGGCCCAACTACTCTACATATCCTCCGATTTTGGTGTGATTAGACCAATTATTTTGTATGTTGCAATGTTCATTAACAATAATGTACAAAATAGTTTTAAAATTATTGTAGCCGTATTCCTTAAGGGTTACTCGATCACAGTCCCCAGTAAACGCACGCATCGCTTTAACGGTTTACTTGTGCACACCTTGGGCATTGGGCATAGTAGGTGCTGTGTTTCTGCTGTTAGCTCATTTATGCTGGTTATTGATAGTATCTTTACCCCACTCTTCCCCGAAATTCCCCTCTTTAACCAGTTAAAACCGGTCGCTTTCAAAATCCTTTTGATTCAGATAACCGAGGCAAAACATGTCTAAAACTGCTTCCCCTAGAATCCCCATGCTGCTGATATTACTTGTTGCTGCAGTTTGAGATGAATGACATTCAGGGTGATGGATAACTAACAACGTTTAGTGCTCTGGTGCTTTCAAAGGTTATCCACAAATTCTCTGTCACAGAGCCATCATCTGTGAAGGGACCTGGAAGTTACTACAGTAGTTGAATAGTTTGAGTTTTCCTTTACCGTTTGAAATGCTATAGAATGGAATTTTGGTACAAACGCTGCTTTCATCTCATCGTGAATTTTCCTCGGTGATTTTCCGTGTAAATGAAGTGATTTGATGTCACTGTCTTCGCCATCGGCATCAATCATGAAAGATTATCTTATTCGCCCGCAAAAAAACAAGAGCTAAGGATAGAAACAGTATAATATTCTGTTATTACCCTAGGAAGTGTGTGTGTAATCTGAGGAAATTTCTTGCTTAATTTACTATCTATGTAGGGTCGTTTTTAATCGTCGCTCATATTCATAATCCACGGTGTTTCAAAAGTGACTTTACAACTTATAAAGCATACAAAAATTCAACTTACAAAATCAGTTGAAGTGTCAGTTTATAGAAAAACACGTTACGTTTTAGTGAGATATTCCGCCATAATGATCGGGGATGCGACCTATATCCCATTAGAAACAATTTGTTGCCAACCTTGATCCAACATATAGGGTTTCACTTCTGCTACTGAGGTACGGATTCAATTGGGAGGACGCGCCTTCGAATCCCAGTCCTGCCATTCAGGTTTTGCTTTTCCATGGTTTCCTTCAATCACTCCAGGCAACGGCGGGATGCTTCCTTCAAAAAAGATTATATTCTTTCCCGTTCCTTGCTCCCACTCCTTTCCAGCTTCTAATCGAGAAGTGTCAATCTAGGTATTGAGATGGTCACGCAATTTATATCGCGCAGAAAAGCCAACGAGCTTGTTATTTTCAAGCCAAATCGGACAACATAGTTATGGCGCGAAAACTAAATTTTAGCCCCACTAGAAAGATCTTTACCATATTGTGTGCGAAATTTAAGCTGAGTTCTTGTGGCAGTATTCTTGTCGCTGAATGGAAACACATAGCAACCATATCCACCAGTTAAAGTAGCCATTGTAACTGTGTATGCCATTGAAGATTGTGCTTCGGCACTACGTTAATGAAACTTGAGGTATTTTGCTACAAAATGACTCTTTAATGATTATCAGTTTTATACTGAAATTATAGTGGTTCTGATTCCACGTTAAACTGTTCGTTCTACAGGATAGGAACTGCCTGTCCTATCTTTGACATAATTGCTTAGGGGACGTCCATTCATTACGTGAGGTGAAATAAGGAGGGGGAGAAGGGTTCCGGTGAAAGCTCACCAAGGGGGAGGGGGGTCGATGGAAATCTCACATGAGCTTTTGAAATTCTTGATGGACAGTATCTACCTTATGGAGGTTATAAGAATTAGAAATGACGCAGAAATCGCCCTCAGAAACTGGAGACCTAAGAATAATGGTCTGAAAAACTACGAGGTCGATTAGCAGGGGGGGGGGGAAGTGGCTCCCGTCAAAATCTCTCATGTTATCTTGGGGAAAGGGGGGGGGGGCTTCCGACAAGATCTCACCAGATGGGAGGGGAGTCCTGAATTCCTGAGAAACACCTCACGTGATTAACGGACGCCCCCTTTCAGAGGATCCGACCAACCTTCGAGCTGGGACTAAGTTAGTTAATTTAAATTGTCGCTGCTTTCCCAAATCCACAAAAAGATTCCTCGATTTCCGATATATCGCCGGACTCATTGGAGGAAGGGAGGAGGGTGAAGAGAGTGCTGGGAACGTACAGGGCATATGATGGTGATAGAGCTTGGAGGAATATTGGTCAAAGAATTAGGAATAGTGCATGGAAGGGGAAAGGCGATCATGACCACAAGCTTGCGCTTGATTTCATGCGTAAGGGAGTGGGAAAATTTACCTTTGTTGGTAAGGGTGTGAGGGATTGGAACAAATTACCAAGTGCAGTAATGAATAATTTTCCAAAAACGCTTAAGGAATTTAGAATTAAAATTTGTAAATCATAATAGAAAATGGGGGAGGAATTTAACATTCCAGTTATAAAATAAAATAATTTAAAAAACTGTATATCAAAAAACGGCTAAATGGATGACTGGGAGATTTGACACCGGAGTGTTAGCTCCATCGCAAGTAAAAATTAATAATAATAAACCAATTATCATCCAATTTTTTGGCACAAACGTTTTATAGGCTGATCATTGGTATGGACTAACAGTTTTCACTGTTCGACCTCTGAGGATGGTATAAATCATGATGGAATGTTTCAATGTTTAAGGATAGACTTCACTTTTATTGCTCATGTCTTGACCCTGACGGTAATGAACGGACAGGTAGAATTTACAGGAACTTGTGGGTTAGGTTTAAACCTAGCTTCTTCTCGGGATTATTCTCAGGTTCAAGTATTAACATAGATATGTACAATGAATCAAGAACAAAAACTGATACGTGGTCGTAGGCAAACTTGCGTTTTCTTTCTGCGATACAACTTAAAATATAAATGATGAATGGAAGTTGCTGTATGTTTACTAGTTAAGCAAACTCAAACTGTTTGAACGACGAGCGAGCATGCTGTCTAAGGGCGCCTAGCTGACTTATTAAACCAGACTACTTGCAAAATTTAAACCATCTCCAAACATACGCAGTAACGCCCACCTGTTACGCTGTAAGTCTATCTTCTTAGGAGCCTGTTACCTCTCGGCGGCGATCTACTTCTATTCGAGACTACCAGGTAAGTATGTGCGATGGAGAGACAGGATTCACTCAACCCTCCCACTTTGTCCTGGGATTGGAGGAAAAAATCTAATCAGTGACCAACTTGAAGAGGTCATTGAGACTGGTTCAACAAACCTTGCAGAATATCGGCTTCCGGCAACTGTCAGTTGATGTCAGCGTGCTACCATGCGGCGGTCTATTGCCTCAATGACTTTACATATTTTTGCATTCTCGCCATTGACAGTTTGAAATTAAGAAATCGTTATTTCCTTCAGGTCGCTGCACACAAATCTAGCTGAAACCGTACCATCATATTAGAATATTTCGTGTTACTGACTATAGACATAGTTATAGCAGCTATGGATTAGGTAGACCCCAAAGTTCCTGGTTGTAACTTCCAATTTACTCAGTTAATAATGCCATTATGGTTGTATGCGGAACTTTCAGGATGAAGAATACAATGCAAAACCTTGTTGCAGAGCCTGAAGAGAGACACAAGGCTGTGGAGGCGGTGGTCCGCGTTGACTGCGGCCCCACCTGGGGGTCGGGCGTCCACCTGGGAGACGGGCTGGTCATCACCTGCTCCCACGTGCTGCTCCAGGTAAGTGCATTCCCGACACAAGAATCAGCTATCGACGTAGCACTTTTATATCGATATATATCACTAGCTGATACCCGTGACTTCGTACGCGTGGATTAAAAATTTCTTTGCCAGAATTGAATGTAGAAAGTTTTTGTTTCCAAACAACACCGAGTCGGCATAATATGACAGGAAAGCTATCACTATATCATTCTACCGTCGAACCTGTCTCTTGAAGAGAATGAATTTCCAACATATATATGTCACCATTCGATAAGTTCTCAAAATTTCGTGACTACAGCTGTTAATCATACCGGAAAAAATGTCCTGTGCCCTTCCTACAGATTTTCTTGTGAAATTCCATCAATATCGATATAGAGATTTAGTAGTCAAAACGTAACAAAAAGACAGAGACTTGCTTCCGCATTTATACCAGACCGCTATGTGGAAAGACAGTACAGAGACCTACACATCCTACGCATCTGTCTATCACCGTTGACTAATTTTTTTTAAATTATAATTTATACAGCAAAATTTTTTAATGTAGACAGTACTTTTCTCCTTGTTTCAAAGGATAAGTGTGCAAACTTTCATCGAAATCGGATGAAAACTGTGGATTTGTATGGAGAACAAACAAACATTCATCTTTATATATATATAGATTTCGATATTTCCCCCCCCCCCTTTTTTTGCTTATGGCATTGCGCCTTCTCGACGGCGAGGCCATTAGAAGCGGGGAAGGATTGGGTACAAGAAATGGTTAGGAATTCGGCAATGGCCTTTTGAAGGAACCATCCCAGAGTTTGTATGTAGATATTTGGGGAAACTAGGGTAAACCCAAATCTGGATTCGAACCCGCATCCTTCCGAATGCGTGGCCAGAGCGTTACTGCTCACCTACCCCGCTCGGTGACATTTAGCCACCCTTTCGTCTGTTGCTGTGGAGAGTACTGTACCCTCCTTTTTTTCCACAACATTAATCTCTAAAAATAAGAAAAAAATTGACCCCACGAAACACAGCTCATAAACACTGACGTTATCCAGTGCTCCAGTTTGGCCCTGCGCGTTAAAGCGACTTCCTACTACATTGGTTCAAACAGCCTGCCTGACACACAGGCCGTCCTCACTGTTGTTCTTGGGCTATTTTCCATAATTAGGTAGGCTTCCAAGTTCACAAACTCAAATTAACTCTTATCGTACAAAACATAAATTGCACTATTCACAGTTATGAACTAATCGAATAAGGCCAAGCAGAAACCATTCCTAAGGACACCACTGAGGTCAAAACCTGATGGCAGCTACAGATGAATCTGTATCATAAAAAAGAAATTGTTAACCCAAACATATTTAGTCGTTTAATATTCTTTTTTGTGTTATCCCTTGTAACGTTTCGTAGAATTAATTGAGATTAGGCCTAAGTGAGATGATTGTTTTCTAGTTATTTGGACGTAGTTATATACCACAAATAATCTAAAAAGATGCGTGATAATAGTTATTGGAAGTTTATTACTACGGAAGGTTTGCAATTATTCAAACTTTCATTCATAGAGTAGTTATTATTTACACCATAGCATATCTTGTTGGCTCACTTGCGGCACCGTAATTCATAAGTTCTTCTCCCCTTCTAACATATTGAGTAATTAACAAAAATCTTCCATCGCACTGGCAATTTAGCATATCACAACAATTCATGAGACAGCCATGTACCTAAGTTCATCCAACCACGAACCTGAAACCATTTATCGTTACTGTGAGCAAATTTAGGATCTATTTACGAATCCACTAATTGGGAACAATTAAGAAATTGTAAGTATGCGGCCAGAACCTAACACCTTGGGAGAGTTGAGGCACTGGAATAAGTCATGGAAGAAGGAGCTGAACAATTCATGCCAAGAATTTAAAGTAAATATTCCCGGAATGCTAATAGAAATTGTTACCAGGACGGTACAAGCCATTTTCTCAAAACTAAACCACTTCGATCTCTCACGCCACTGTTGCGGACTGTGCTCTTGTAAAGGCTGGCCGATCCAGTGGTCGACTGCCATTGACGGAACAAAGATGGATAGTCCCCGGCGTTATTATCCGCACTTAACATTTCCTGTTGTCTTGGACTTACTATTACGAATAGTTACGTAAATAATGTAGTCTCTGTATTGGAGTACCATTAAAATTACGAGAAAAATATCACAAAAATGGGAAAACATTCGAGTAGTTGCCTAGTGAGAAGTGTTGTAGGTATGTCACAGTACACGAGGCATCCAGTTTATCAAACACTTCAGATAATGAAGTCACTGACCCATCCTCTCGCACAGAAAGAGGACCTCCAGCGAATTGCTGATAGCTTAATTAAACCAGTGCCTCCTATCTTGAAATAAAATAATGAAAGCACAATTAAAAGAAAACACGTGAGCTCCACTTTGAATTCTGGCAAAACAGGAAAGATAAGCAGTGCACCGTTTTCTATTTCATTTTGAGAGAGTTTGGAAAGGATTCAGAAACTAGGTACTACTTTAGAACATCTCACTAATGCACTGAAAGTGATTCACGTTATTATTTTTCTGAGAGTTATTAGTAAATTGTTATGTTATTGTTGTACTGCAGTTTCTTCTCCTCCAGGATTTAGTTTCTAATATCACCTCGAATAACTTTTTAGTAACAATAATAAAAGCTGTTGCGTTAATTTTCTTCTCGGCGCTAAGTATAATACCAGTAGGAACGAGCACATCCTGTGCAGTTGGTCTAACCGCTCAGAACTTCACAGCATCTGCTAAACTGAGTGCAGTTAACTATTGAACACAGTGAAGTGCCATTGACACGCCATTTTTAAACTCGACCTACACAGTTACCCGAGTACACAATTATTTCTATTTAAACATGTTGAATAATGAACGAAAGTTTCCCAGTGTATCAGTTGTGTTAAACTTTCTGGATATCCCACAGGAAAGAGCGTCTATTTGATTCCACGTTAAACTGAAGTCCTGCCACCACAGAGGCGGAAAGCGCAGCAGATACGAAATCTTTTCACTCGGTGGCCGAGCCCTTGGGGAATATACCGGCCAACAAATACCAAACTCATTCATCATTCGGAAAAAAGTGCAGGATTAATGTTTATATAATATTGAAATAAATTTTAAACGCAAAATTGGCTCCTAGAACTAACCTTATGGAAACCAAAAGTAAATTCTGTGGTGTCCCTCTGACCAAGGTTTCTTTGTGGCACTGACACATGCCAATATCATGCAGACTTAACCAATTCAATGAAAAGTCCAGATCTCTCTGGAACTGTTCACAGTCCTCTCTCTTTTTAATCGTAGTTTTTGCCCTCACCGTGGTCTAGGTGTGTGGACGATTTATTTTTTCTAAGTTATTATTAATTCCGAGCAGCAAAAAAGCCAAGACAGTACACGTTGACAGGTGCCTAACAAAAAAAAAAGTATTAAATAATAACATCTAAAAGGTTTCCTCCGTCATAGCTTCTTTTCTAACTTGAGGATTTCTCGAACACTGTAAATGGTTTTGATTTACGGTTTCGGCGTATTTTAACGTAGTCGTACTACATCTCAAAAAGCTAAATAAATAAGGTATGTAAAAGTGCGTGTGAAGAAGTCGAACCTATATTAAAGCAAATAGAATATCCATTATTTCAAAAGTCGTTCACAACAATATTATAAATATGAAATTGTGCTTACATTATTAGTACACACTCTAAAAGTATTTATTTCTTAGTTCAAAAGTTAACTCACGCACATTTCATTTCCTTTGAGTTCGTTCTTCTTCTCTTTCATTCGCTCGTTGTGTTATATATATATATATATATGTTTGTATTATTTAAATGCTGTGTAAAACAAGGTATCGGAAACAGTGACACATCTAGTTTTATTGCTAACTAGCTGATGTACCCGGCTTCGCTCAGGGAGTTAATATGAGATTGTGTGGTAGTTGTAATAAAAGGATAAACTTGTAATTTTTTTATTGAAAACATAATATAACTTTTACAATACTTGTTTGTAAACAACATTTTCATTTTGTTATCCAGGGTATACATGTACAAATTTTTAGACTATCCTACTAGATAGACTACGTATAGACCACGAGAGAATCAGGAGTCTTTGGGGTTGATGCCGCAATGTTTTAAAGTTTGTCCTTGCGCTTTGTTAAATGTAAAACTATAGTCTAATTTGATTGGAAATTGCAGTCTTTTAAATTGGAATGGCAGTTCAGTAGAAATCAGGGGTATTCTGAGGATTAGTACTATATATTTCGATTCTGGAGTTTCCCCGGTCATGCAATGTAGAAATTCCTGTGGAGGTGTTTCCAGTGGTGGTAATCAAATTTTTCCATTCATGCAACAGAATCTTGGTGTTTGTTTCACCACTGAATGTTTTCGCGTTGCAAAATTGATAGATTTTATCCATTTTTCAGATTACGACGTGGTTGTTTTTGTTATTATATTGTTTTGTCGGGTCATAGTGGAATACTTCATTTGTCAGGTTATACTGTTTACTTGTCTTCGTCTGCTCTTCTCGTAGGGTGATATTTTCATGGGTGGCTTGCGTTCGCAGTCTTCTATTATAAGATTGTGTCGCAATTATTGATTCTTTAATTCGTTTACTGTATTTCATTGTTCTTCGGTTTACTGCTTCTCACGGTACTCATTCACGTTCGCTGAGAACATAAACGTGCCTCGCGCCCTTCGACTGTTTCGTTTTTTCGCTGTTCTTTTTGTTTCGTTCGTTGGAAACGTAAACGTGCTCGCGCTCTTCGACTGTTTCGTTTTCTCGCTGTTCTAGAGGGTGAAAATTCCAGTCCTTTTGTCTTCAAAATCACGCCCTTCAGGTAAAAACGAAAACCTTCTTCATGGATAAGTGATAGAAGACTACCACACCATATAACTCCCTTGATCGTACCGGGACTCGTTTTTTAGTTTTAGCGGCACGCACATTGTACGCTTACTTTTATAATATATATTGATTATGTATGCCGTTACTGCTTAAGAGCTATTCTTTGTAATTACTTCACTTTAAATTAAGTTAATTGTCTGTATTATAATTAGTTGGAAAGTTACTATACAAGAGATCGAAACTGGTGTTAGTAATAGTGTTTTTTTTTTAATTCCAGAATGTAAACAACATTTAAAACGAGATGCAATTAATAAACAAGAATTTTCCTGAAGGTACAGTTAGAGTATACAATAATTGTTTTCAGTGTCTATGTTAACTCACAATAATAAATCATTCCACCATTGTGATCCGATTGTTATGGGACCACCGTTTTTAAAACTTGAAAGACATTCATTGTTGTCAAATTTCAGCCACATTTCCAAAATTTTAGTCGACAGTGAATTAGTAAAAGAAACTTTTAGTGCAAGTTATAAAGTTGGAGCAGATATCTATATCTAGCGAGGTTGGCATCCAGAAGTTTTGCAACTTTTAATCAAATCGTATCTCGTATGTTTCTATCGTATTTACGGAAATCTGTAACAAACACAGCACAGACAGCTGTGATCAATCATTTCCACTCTCTGAAAATGGAAAAATTTGTTTTAACAGCGTGAGATACAAGAAATATGTTCAGATTAATCTTCCACGATTACTAACTTGTATGAAACACGCTGTTAAAAACCTTTATTCTAGCAACTTTCACATGATATAGTTTGAGCAATCAATCACTTACAGCGTGAGAAAATGTCGTGCTAACGAGTCAATGTCATTCACACCTTTCGATTGGTCTGGAATCAAAAGTCAACTACTGCTTGAAAGCCACGTTCGCCTAAAATTCTCTTTAGGTGAAGAAACAAATTATAATTCCTTGGAGCTGCGTCAGGACTGCACGATGGATGTTCAAAAATTTCTCCACCAAACTGTTCAATTAATGCTCGTGTGTGGACTGCGGAGTGTGGTTGCAAATTGTCGTGCGAGAGAAAAACTGTAGCTTCTTCAGAGTTTCACAGCATCCACCCGCAAACCTTAAACAAATTTGTCTCTAAATTTCTGTTATCACCAAGCACACTTCATAGCCGGTGGGACTATCGATTTTAATGTCCATTTTAAACTAAAGTAGCGAAGCGAGAAATTTTTGTAGACCGATATCTCACACAAATGTTGCAGTAGACGTTAAGTAACTAACTGAAGGAGGCGTAATTTAAATAGCGTGACATTCGCGTACTATGCTCGCAATCGGTTCTCATTTCCTGGACGCGCCTAATATTTTTTGTTACGGTCGACCTGTGTAGCTATTCTTCCGATGCTCTTTTAGAACTTAAGATTATGACATAATTTATAACCGTATATTGTTTTCTAAGATCTTTCTGAAATTACCCGTGTGATCGTTTGGTTCAAATTATTCATTTCTAATTTTCTTTCCTGTGACAACGGTGCCGATTCTCTTCCAAAATTGTTCCCTAGCTCGTTATTCTCACCAGAGAACAAGGACTCCTTGTCACAACGGCATAGTTTCAGATCTCGGCCATCCAGAGTATAGTCTGCAGGCGCGTCGAGTGGTTAACGATCGGACCCGGCATTCGGGAAGACGCAGGTTCGATCTCCGATCCGGCCATTTAGGTTTCAGTTTTTAATTGTTTCACGAAATCGAAATAGCCGATTTCCTTGAATCCAATCCTCTCCAGTCTCTAATTACTCCACGTTGACAAGCCGTAAAACCCAAATAAAAAAAAAAACATTTTTGAAGAATGTTAGAATGTTCTCTACGCTCCGCTTGGTAAACTACACATTATATACAAATAAACATAAATCTGATTTACACGAAACTTTGAAGATTCAAAGACAGATGAGACCGAGTGTGGTGGGTGAGCGGTTAACGCTCTGGCCTCGCATTCGGGAGGTCACCGGTTCGAATCCCCGTCTGGGTATCCAGATTTGTGTTTTCCATGGTTTCCTCAAATCACTGCAGGCGAATGCCGGGATGCTTCCTTCGAAAGGCCATAGACGAACTCCTTCCCATCCCTCGTCCCCAGTACTATCCCGCCTCGACGTCGACGAGGCGTAAAGCCGTAAATAAAAGAAATACAGATGAGAACAGTCAGTAGCCTCAGTTATTCCCGTGTTCGAAAAGTTGTAGAAATCTAACATTCCTGGGGATGCCGCTTATTTGAAGTTATAATGCAGTAAATTCACAAAACTTCTGGAAAAAAATTATTTGCCTCGTTTCACAGTTTTCCGCAGACGGCCAAGGACAAAAGCTTAATATTCCTCTGAATATCGACAGGATATAAATCTTCTGTTAAAGGAAGAAAAAAATCAAAGATCAAGGCTATCCAGGATGGAGGAGTAGGAGGATGATGAAATAAGTCTCTCTCACCGGACGGAAAAGAAATATGCCTGCTGTAATACATGTTTTATTGTTTAGACAGAGGGAATTCCGTCGCGTGTCGTCTGACATTAATTCACCTCAAGCAATTTCTGTTGTTGCATAACTTCGTCAAGTTTTGACATGGGAACAGGGTGCTGTTGCTGCCTGTTTATCGTTCGTCACTTGGAGTGACAGTGTTGTGTCAGCGAATACTGGTTGCACGTTTGAATACGCTAATTATGGGTAAAGAAGATGGAATATCAAGTGGGAGAGAGAACGAATATTTCTGACATATCCTGTTCGAATTTATCAGAGGACAAGGCATTGCAGAGGTGTGAAACATTTGTGCCTTCTGATGAGAGAATACCACCACTGCAAGAAAGAAGACCTCTTTGACATGAGTGGTCTTCCAGGAAGATCTTCCGGCGTTCATGACTACATTTTCAACGCATTAGGCTACGAAGATCCGCGAATACCAGAGTGTTTTCCCATACCGTAGTGGGAGTGTCCCATTCTGGCAGGGAACGTGGGTGATTTCAATTGAGTGTTGTACTCTTCTTTTGTCACCGTTCCTTGTAGAACCGGCTGCATGTTTTATGCGTCCTGTTATTTCACTGAAATACAATTTTTGTATAATTATTAGTAGCAGACTCTCGCTCTTACATACCTATAACAGCTGCCAATCTCTATTCCGGCCACTATTACTTAGGCAACCCAAACTTTTTATATTTTTTTACATGTCTCGCTTTGAAATAAAATATAATTTATTTTTAAAACACAAGTGTATGATTTTTTTTTTTAATTTAATTAAAAATACTTGCGGCCACATTTGAATAGGCAACCCGCCAGTATCGTATTCTGCTACTAATAGTTATACATAAAAATTGCATTTCAATCAAATAACAGATGGACGTAGAAATCATGTAGCCATCTTGGACTTTACGGTGTACAACATCGAAGCGTGAAAAATAAAATTGTGGCAGTATAATCCCTCCAACCTGGGCAAATGGCCTCAATGGTAAAAAAGAGAAAAAAGGTATGGTAAATATAATCAGCTACACCCAGTCAACATTCCTGCCATACTTGCATTAAGAGATAAATGATAGACTTATACACCAACCTCTATTTTGTTTGAAGGAAAACGAAGCCCTGTCCTTTTTTTTGTCTCTATCTGTCACAGGCCGATAGCTCGTACAAGGAATACGTTTCAGACTACAAATATGCACTAGACATGTACTTCGTTGAACCAAAACCGAATATCTGCTATATTCTAGGAGCTCCCAACCGAACAGAGGAAAACAAAAACAAATGTTACCCCAATATGTGGGATATCGATGTTAAGAGCTCGTCAAGTAGAGGAATAAGATACTATTTCAAATAACAATTTTAGACTATATTCGTTTTACAAGAATTAACTAAAAAAAACGGTATAACTCGAGATTCCTCTTCACCATCTGCCGTATTCTGTATTTAAATAAAAATACTTACATCGAATATAGATAGTAACTTGCAGGTAAAAAAGCAAATGTTTTTGTTTTGCAGTTATTTTATCGTAGATTAATACGTTTTTACTGAAAGTGCTCTTGATTCTGAGTGAATTGCATCCTGGAGGAGGGTGGGGCGGAGTCCGTTACTAAACTTGAACACATGTCTGGTATTTATTTTTGCGTCAAGATACTTCTTTCTCACCTACCACAACCATACTAGCGAAGGTCATCACAGTTAGAGGAAGAACGATTTCCAGTTGATGTGACAAGAGCCCTGTCTAACAGAATCTTAGAATTGGCCAAGTGGGTTGTATTACTGTTCTTGCTTAATACTGGAATACAAAAGCTTAGAAAAGTCTCAGAAAGGAACGATGTTGTTCTACATACTACACTCAATATTCTGATAAGAATATATGTTACATTGATTATCAGAAACAATGCGTGTAATAATTAGACGAATTTTGTTCTTAACATGAGTCCTGCCAGCATTAAGTTTCTCATTATACCAGAATCGGTTTTTACTAGATTTCTAATAACATAGCGAACTTATTCGAAAACATTATAGTTTTTTACGTAAAAGCAAAGTTCCCATTTCTGAGTTTATATCTGTTTTGTTTTTATTTTAAATTCTAGCTTTGTGGCTTGTAAACTTCGAATTCGTTAGAGACCTGAAAGGATGTGTGCAAGAGATAGGAAGACAATCGGCTTTGGTTCCAGTTCTACGGAATGTTAACATAATGCAGAGGATTTTAACCCATTTATGATTTTCCTATAACGTGTAATTAAATTTAGTCTTTACACTTTGAAGTAGCTATTAATTGCAATGTACCGAATTGCGAAACTGTATATACGCTTATCATTTAATGAGTTCGCACTGAATTGTTCGTCTAGTCTTAAATACCTATCGAATTGGAACTGATATTTTCAAGTATTTTCTACTTGAGAACGTAGATGCCATATAACGTGGTAAATTAATTCCACTTTGTCATCATGGTCAGTTTGTTAATATCCATCATACGACAGGAACATGAAGCTGTATCTACAACGGATTTGCGTTCTATTAAAACAACTTCATAATTAATTCACCTTTATAAAAGGATTATAGCAACAGAGTCCAAACGGCTGGAGTGTGACAGTCATGCCATTACCAAACTTGCTGAATATGACAGTTAATTTATTCATTATTTGACAATCGTTGCAAACTATCGGCTCGTTTTAATTTTTTCAGAGTGTGACAAAATGTCTAATATGTTGTGGGTATAAATTCACGCAAGAAAAGGGAATTTGATTTCAAAGTTGTAAATGCTTTAAACAAGTATAATCTGAGGATTTAATTAGTATCTGAATCAGATTTTTTTTATGATATGTTAAGCTTTTATTCTGTTTCCATTTATTCATATTCTATAAACGAAGCAATTGATTTATTGAAACTGAAATAAAAAGTAAACAGCCGTAACTGTGACTCCTGGGCGAATCGACCGAATATGGCATTGATTCTAGTAGCTGCTGATCTCGCTGTCGTCTGCCTAGACGACACACAACGATAGCATTCGTTTCATAACAGCTTCACACAATGTTGGATTTTATAAGGCAGGGATCAAGAGAAATTACCTATTTTAATAATTATGCCTTTTCATACAGCCGATGGCAATGTTAATACTGTCGCATAGTTGCCAAGTAACAATTTTCCTTAGGTATCGTTAGATGACGTAACTTCCGTCACCCATTTCCGTTATATTGCTAAATGAAATCAATCCCTGTGTAACGGCGCAGAATAGGTTCCAAAAAATTGGCTCATATCGAGAAAAATGTTTGTAATCAGTTCGCTTTGAAACTACATTCTGCCATTATGAAGTAGATGGATACTGCATTCTATTAAAAATTCGGATCGACGACATGAGGCCATTACTCCGTCGGCTTCACTCCTCGTTTGTTACATTATCACTGTAACATCGAATCAACCAACTTATAATCTCTCATTTAATTTTCCTTTTCAAACAAAATTTCTCTTATCAGCACATCCATCAGCTGTTGATGCAGAAAGGGGTTAGCTGTGAGGACCTGCTATCGTCTCTTGATTCGATTAAAACGCTGGCTGAATAGAAAAAAGTTTCAGTTTTGGGAAGAGATGAATATCAGAGGGAGGGCAGTTATATTTGAGACTTAAAATACTTCGTTAATCAGTTTCAGAAATTACTCAGATAGTACTGCAGTCCAATATTTGATCTTTTCATCCCTCGGCGTATCTGTTGTGGTAGAGCTGCTGTTGTTAAAGTTCTCAATATTGGCTTTTATTTCTCTTTTCATCTATTTTATCATTGGGAGAACAGACTTATGCAGGAGGAATTGCTTTTTTGAAGGCGTAAAGCATAAATATCTTGGCATATAATTTCATAAAAATAACTTCTGTGAACAGAATACTCTGGGTGAGTGTAGTGGGAGGTCTGAAATTCTTTCAACTAATGGCGAGAGTAATGACGGAATATGAGGTAATTTGAAGGTAAAACCTTATCAGACCATTGCTAGAGTATGGTGGAATAGTATGCGATCCATCTTATGGGTATTACATACAAATGTTTGAGGTGGGCAAGGGATGACAGCTGGGTTTGTATGTGAAAGTTGCCTTAGAACACAATCAGTAACTATTACGATAAAGGAACTGGGTTCGGAGTCATTAGAACGCAGGAGGAGACGAAAGAGACTTCTCAGAGTGTATAAATAATTGGGTGAGGAACTGTGAAAGGAGGCAAATAAAATATTGATTTGTAGAAAAATGGTCCACAGTGTTAATAAGTTTGAAAGCCACTGTTTTATATGTGTATTTGACATTGTGAACCAGTACATAATACAGGAGACTAAAGACTAACGAATTTGTGATGGAATTTGTTGAATGTTCCGTTGGCGTGCAACGTCATCACGGTGTCCAAAGACGAAATTAAGTTTTCTCTGACCGTTTTGACATACTTCCACGTTTTTTTTTCGTAATGAATCTAGTAACACTGCGTTTTTACATGTTTTGAGGCACTTCGGTCATAAATATCAAACAAATAACACTTGGCTGCTTCCTGAACAATGAGATGTGTTGCCTTACCCATTGCGCTTTGCTACACATTCTGTAATTTAAATGTTGGTGTCCTCATATAAGGCGATGCTTAGGTAGTCTGTTTAAAGGTTCTTACAACGTTTTCTTTGGACTTCCTTTATTTAAGTGGTATAATCTGTTTTTAAACTTGTATACTAAAGAAATGATCTGTGGGAACTCATTCCCGATGAAAACCACAAGAAAAGTAGTATTGTCTTTTGATAGAGCGGTTTGTGTCTTCACTATCAAATAACGGCTTTTTCGTATACACCTTCGGTGCAGGAGTGAAACGTTAAATGTCGTTTGGTGGTTGTTTGTGAATACTTATCACGTCTCCCGATTACAACGACGCAACCTCGACGAAAGTCTAAACCGTTGAGGCTGATATCGAATGAATGATATCACCTTACTGACGGATGTTTTATCAGCTCCATAAATACATCCCGTCATCCAAGATTCTGTTCGAAGATAAATTACTTTATTGACACCTCGAAATAGAGACACTCCATCTGCGGAGATAGCGTTCTGAGAACGAAAAACACAAGAGGTGAATGGTGCCTAATCCTGTAAGATGAAAAGGTGGTGATTTCACTTTCCAACAGCGCCCTCACTAGAAAGCGTTCTCGGGAATCCCAGTAGTGGAACGAGTCAATTTGATGAGTTTGTTTCGAAGTCTCCCTCCGACTTCATCTTCACCGGAAAACATCCATTCTTAGGTCTATCTTAGTTTTTTTGTTTCAAAGACCACATATTTACCGAGACAGTATAATGTTGATCATTCTCTCAAATTTTCGTTCCTTCTCCCTGACGAACTGAATTCTTGTTTATTTCCAACGTCGTTCGTGACGTACATAACTAAACGGTTAAACCACGTGATTTCGACTTCCACAAATATACTCCACTTAATTACTGAAATATCTCATAAATATTCCATTCAGTTTTCTTTAACACGATTGTGACGTGTGTAGAATCGAATTCTTCTCGAAAGGTATCAAGGCACACAAAAGAATCTGTTGAGACTTTCTATTAAAAAATCATTGACTGCGCTCGTCCACTACATACACTGAAATCCATTCACCAGTGACGATTTTTGAATGGACTGCTGAAAGGATGGTAACATTACTGCGATTGATCGATAAGTATGGACAACGCCAGCGCAAACAATTCGCCACATTTAATTTACTTGTATCAATTCAGATCATATTTATTTCAATTTGCCAGAATAGTGAGGTATCGTCCCTCTTGCGACTATTTTCAAAACGTTTATACTGTTCAGAACTTATAGGGCGACTGAAAGGTTCATCACTGCACTGCCCTTGAACTCTTTCTGTGGACATCAATTTCCCTTCTTTGCAGTGATTCAATCTTTTGAAAACAATTTTTTTTCAAAAAAGTAGAGTCTAATTTTCTGTTGAGAGCAAGTCAATAATATAATATTTTGACCCTTCGTCGTAGAGTGGATCTTGGTTACCTAATGAACTGCTTGGTCCTAGATATTATTTCTTTTTGCTAGCCACTATAGCTGTTCCTTAGAGTCTGCCTTCGGTATTTATCTATTTACCAACCTGACTGTCGGGAGAGCCTGTCGCTGGCCGCTACGTTGAGCGCTGGTGTCATCATGTTACTGAGCCGGTAATTCGGGCCATCCCTCAGTTGGCCTAGGCAGTTAACGCGAAGATGCTTGAAAACCATAATCAGGACATCCGGTACGTCAGATTCGAGGTTCGAAACTGGGACGGTTGCATCTCTCCGATCCAGCGAACAGTCATAACGGTGGGAGTAGGGAGGACTTGTCTTTCCTGGGACAAAAGATCTTAAGCCGGCCCCGGAAGAGACTCCACTCGTCCGCGTGACGTCACAGTTGGATGGCGGGAAATTCTAATGGACCAATGGCGGCCAAGGTCGTATGACGTCACACGTTAGTTCCTCAACCGGCCGCTGGGAGGGCAGCATCTCCCAAGGGCTTAATTTCTTTGGGCGCAGATATTCCACTCACCCAGGAGAGTGAAAGCTAGCGGGGGAATTCCGCCGCCCGGGGCGTGTTTACACATGATACGCGCTCTGTTTACTATCCATTAGACGTTGCGACAGGTGTCAACTTGCTCATCCAAGGCATCGGGCGTTTTGGCCTTGCATAACATAGTATCGCGGTTTCCGATAGATGGCGGGGCATGTCTCGATACGCGGTTGTGAAAGCTACAAATATTTCCAGGCATAGGTGCATAGTATCCCGTTTCCCGATAGATGGTGCGGCATGCTTCATTTCTCAACGCGATAGGTATTTAACAAGCTTTTAAGAGAAATATTTCGATGTTTGCGTGAGCGGCTATTGTTTGCTCGGGGAGTCCGACAGGTTACAAAATGGCTCCATTACAGAGCGATACAGCTTGGCTGGTGTGTGTTCGCCATCCACCATTATGAAAGCATAGCTGGCTGGCGGACAAAGTAGGGCGTCCAACACATCGTTCGTGTGATTGCAGAATTTTGTACAGAGTCTCAGGCTTGCAGCGTATTAGTGTGTTTCCTGCTATCGATAAGGAATTCAGGTTGTGCCATATGCTCATTGCACTGCAAAACCGCCCCAGCGGGATACATAGAAATATTTCAGCATTCACTTCGGTTCAAGAAGAAATTATTACGAGATGAGAATAATTATTATATGTCAGTTTTCGTAGTACAAATCTAGGAAACATTTTTTATGGTAGCCCAATCACTCGTGTTTTCAAAACGAAAATCGAAAATTTTGTTTTCATTCTGGGTGAACAGACAAACTGCTTGAGTCTTTGTATTTAATTTAAAAAAATAGACCATGTGAAAGCGTAACTTTTACGTTTAAAACGTGATAATGAACCACGGAATGTCTTGGCATAGGTCAAATTCACGTCTATACAATTCAGTTCTGATATTCAAAATTGGCAGAGGGTGCTTTGCACAAAAAATAACTCTGTGCGAATAACAAGAGGAAATAAGGGTCAGTACGGTGGGATTCCAATATAATTAATCGTTAATGATAACTCGGGAATTTCTGTCACACTGCCATTATTTTAATTTATTAAATTATATGCAATGAAACAAAGCGATAATCCAACTAATGTTTTAAACTCAAAGAAGTGATTTCCTAATGTATGTGTCTACAACCTCGATGAACTTTGTGCATTTCTATCCTATTGCTATGACCGAGCGTGGTGGTGTAATGGATAGCGTTCTGGCCTCGCATTCGGGAGGACGGCGGTTCGAATCCCCGTCCGGGCATCCAGATTTGGGTTTTCCATGGTTTCCCCAAATCACTCCAGGTGAATGCCGGGATGCTTCCTTCAAAAAGGCCATGGCCGAATTCCTTCCCATTCCTTGCCCCCATCCTTTCCCGTCTCTAAAGACCACGTTGTTAAAAAGGGACGTTAAACTGTTACAAAAAAAAAACTATTGCTATGGCATTAACTTTCCTACCTATTTTATCTGAAATATGCCCACTAAATTATATTCACATGAATATCATTGCCTAATGCAAAGTTGCAGATGTGAAATCCAGTTTGTGAATGCCGGGTTGCTTCCTTCAAAAGGACATGGCCGAATTCCTTCCCATTCCTTGCTTCCCATCCTTTCCCCGCACCAAGATCCACCCCTAGCCTCATCACCAACATACGCCCAGCACTTCCCCAAACTTCATTCTGTTTCCAATGATTCCCAATCCAACTTCTGAACAGTTACTGACAGGGTTACCTTTTGTTCGTGTGTTAAAGTAAACCAAAAATTCGCAAAGTCTTCTCCTAATCATTAGCCAGCTACCAAAATGTTCACTTAAGGTGGTTCTACTGCAGTTTTCAAGAAAATTCTCCAGGAAAATATTTTTCAACCAATCAGGTGTCAGCAGAGTTCTCCATTCGGTTTAAATGTTCCCATCTGACGCCAAACTTCGGATTCAGGACCAAGTGTAACATTTGACTGTAATTGCATGCTTTGTTCAAGTAACCACGATAAAGTTACCATAATGCTCTTAGCTAACTGATAGTTTCATGGTCATCAAACAGGCATCATAACCCACATTTTCATAGAAGATCCCCACACATCGACAAGTATCCAAAGGTGCAGACACTAGTTCTATTGCGCCGAAGTTAGCACCCACGCTTGAACTGTCGTAAATTGTTAGGTCAAAGTGGGTGTTTGGATATTTTATCCATTCAGGCCTAATCATCTGAAGTCTAATGCCAGATTGTGGTCATTGCCAACTTAGGCTCCATACACCACTCAGAATTATTTCGCCAATATCCATTCTAACAGCATTATACACCACATACAGCCCCTGACACTCTTCCAATGACATCCAGTCCAGTTCCTTTATTAAGGCACTTGTTGAATATTTTCCACTAATAAATCTAGCTGCTATATTTTGCACCTTGCATTTGATGTACAAAAAAATGTGGTCTCCATACTACACTTATATATACAAGAAATGGTCTGACTGTGGGTTTGTACCCAAGTCCTTCGCTTCTCTGGTACATCCCCTCATCACCCCCTCTGTTAAATGATTTTTATGTAGTGAAAAACGTGAGAAACACAATTCGTATGCCAACACAAACGGCAGTAAACTGTAAAGAGTACAGTGAAATGGGAGATTGCCAAAGCCCTGAAGCAATGGTTAGAAGCACACGTTGATGGTGAGCATAATTCTATAACCATATATTTTAGACTCAAATTAACAGAGGAAGTAGACACACGCACACACTTGTACATGCATACAGCGAGGTCGACAGAACTAACAGCAAGCATCATGGAAACGATGAAGTGGGGCAGAATTGTCGTTACCACTGATTAACTGGGCAGAACTATCGTTAAAAAAAATCATCAGACAAACGAGTTTAAGTCAGGTATCACAATACTTACACTTACATGCACAAAGAGAGACGCAGATATACATGTACAAGTCTACAGAAAGTTCAGGACAACTACCTGCACCAACCATGGAAACAAAAAAAGTGGTGTAGTACTTTCTTGCCCCCATGACTGGCTGAAAAACAGAACTCTCCTTACATATCATCTGCCTGGCGAGATAGAGGGTGTGCAAAAGATGGCATGTTTTCACCATACACCTAAGTATTTACATCATAAATAGTGTTCATCACACACAATTGATTACATTTACCATCAATACGTTTCCCCCACACTGCAACCCTATCTGCCATTCATTAAGAGTGCCCCAGGTACCATGAGTTACAATAGACATTTGACTATCAGCAGATACCAGAACCCCTCATATTCATACTAGGTCTCAACCACAAATCCATACGTATCCATGCACAAGCTCAAAGAAACAGGAACAGCAAATCATACATCCAGATAAATGAGTTTAAGGAAGGTATCACCATACTTACGCACACAGACACATATATCCATGCCTACAGCGAGCTCAACACAACAACCAGCCCAATCATGGAAAAGAAAAAGTGGGACAGAACCACCATGGCTCATAACTGACCAAAAAATCATGAGTAACATATGTTCCAGGTACCATACTCTTCACATCAACATCATCTAATTTATCTCACACAACAGACCTCACTACCATCCAGTATCATGTGTGCTAGGTACAAAACTGTTCACATTAGCACCACCACATCTATCCCACACCTTAACCCTTACTGCCATTCAGTAACATTTACCCCAGGTACCACGAGTAGCAGTAGACATCTGGTCATCAGACAGATATCATAACTCCCATATTCATACTAGGTCTCAACCAAAAATCTGTACGTCACCTCACACAAGCAAGGTATCACCACATTTACGAAAAAAAACACACAGAGATAGAGACGCATACACACGTTCATTTCCAGGCCTACAGCGATCTCGACTCAACAACTAGCCCAATCATGGCAACGAAAAAGTGGAACAGAACACCCATGACTGGCCAAAAATCATAGAAAGACACACATAAACACATACATACACACTAACATGTCAATGCATTCAAACAGTTCCATTCATCACCACACATAACTGGAGGAAAAAACTGAAGAGTTACAGGATGTGTGAAGTTTGAAATCACAGCCACATCTCTCCCACACCGCAACCCTTTTTGTCATTTAGTAACATGTGACCCAGGTACCATGAGTTACAATAGACACTTGTCTATCAGACAGTAATATGTGCCCCCATGTACCACGAGTAGCAGTAGACACTTGGTCATCAGACAGATATCATAACTCCCATATTCATACTAGGTCTCACCCACAAATCCATACGTCACCTCACACAAGCATAAGTGCAGGACAAACGAGATAAAGGAATGTATCACCACATTTACGAAAAAAACACACAGAGATAGAGACGCATACACACGTTCATTTCCAGGCCTACAGCGATCTCGACTCAACAACTAGCCCAATCATGGCAACGAAAAAGTGGAACAGAACACCCATGACTGGCCAAAAATCATAGAAAGACACACACACACTCACATGTCAATGCATTCACACAGTTCCATTCATCACCACACATAACTGGAGGAAAGAGACTGAACATGCTAGATCCAAACTGAAGAGTTACAGGATGTGTGAAGTTTGAAATCACAGCCACATCTCGCCCACACCGCAACCTTTTCTGTCATTTAGTAATATGTGCCCCCCATGTACCACGAGTAGCAGTAGACACTTGGTCATCAGACAGATATCATAACTCCCATATTCATACTAGGTCTCACCCACAAATCCATATGTCACCTCATACAAGCATAAGTGCAGGACAAACGAGATAAAGGAATGTATCACCATATTTACGCAAAAAACACACAGAGATAGAGATGCATACACACGTACATTTCCATGCCTACAGCGATCTCGACTCAACAACTAGCCCAATCATGGCAACGAAAAAGTGGAACAGAACACCCATGACTGGCCAAAAATCATAGAAAGACACACACACACTCACATGTCAATGCATTCACACAGTTCCATTCATCACCACACATAACTGGAGGAAAGAGACTGAACATGCTAGATCCAAACTGAAGAGTTACAGGATGTGTGAAGTTTGAAATCACAGCCACATCTCGCCCACACCGCAACCTTTTCTGTCATTTAGTAATATGTGCCCCCCATGTACCACGAGTAGCAGTAGACACTTGGTCATCAGACAGATATCATAACTCCCATATTCATACTAGGTCTCACCCACAAATCCATATGTCACCTCATACAAGCATAAGTGCAGGACAAACGAGATAAAGGAATGTATCACCATATTTACGCAAAAAACACACAGAGATAGAGATGCATACACACGTACATTTCCATGCCTACAGCGATCTCGACTCAACAACTAGCCCAATCATGGCAACGAAAAAGTGGAACAGAACACCCATGACTGGCCAAAAATCATAGAAAGACACACACACACTCACATGTCAATGCATTCACACAGTTCCATTCATCACCACACATAACTGGAGGAAAGAGACTGAACATGCTAGATCCAAACTGAAGAGTTACAGGATGTGTGAAGTTTGAAATCACAGTCACATCTCGCCCACACCGCAACCTTTTCTGTCATTTAGTAATATGTGCCACCCATGTACCACGAGTAGCAGTAGACACTTGGTCATCAGACAGATATCATAACTCCCATATTCATACTAGGTCTCACCCACAAATCCATATGTCACCTCACACAAGCATAAGTGCAGGAACAGCACATCATACATCCAGACAAACGAGATAAAGGAAGGTATCACCACATTTACGCAAAAAAAACCACACAGAGATAGAGACGCATACACACGTACATTTCCATGCCTACAGCGATCTCGACTCAACAACTAGCCCAATCGAGGCAACGAAAAAGTGAAACAGAACACCCATGGCTCAAGACTGACAAAAAAATCATCATTAACATGTGTTCCAAGGAACAAACTCCTCACATCAAAATCATATCATTTAACTCACACTACAGACCTCTCTGCCATTCTGTATCGTTGGTAATATGTACAAAGCAAATTTCATAAGTTACCACATACATACAAGTATTTGCAGGAAAGGGTCCCGACACACGACATCCACACTGAGGTGTTACATGATAGGCAGATGATAGCATGTCTTTACAATACATCTCAGTGCTCACCACACATACTTGATTTTTAATGTGCCATCAGTATAGCTGGTGGCTGGAACTAAGCTCTTGACAATTTTTGGTCAAAAGTCATTTGTTAACAGCAGCTCATCAAAGACAAATTTTGGGTGAACCTTCCTAGGCGGGCGCGGCGGGAGGTGGGCCACCCTTCCCCACTGCGGACAGAAATACCGTAATACGCCGGTCTAAAAGCGCGGACCGCGATGGATTACCGGAGTTTTCCGACCGGGACCTACTACCGGTAACCGCATTTTTAGGACCGCACTGAAGACCGGAATTTCATTGCGCTAGTAAGGGGGTTATATGCGCCGGTATACCGACCTACACGATGTACGCGTCCGCTGTGAGGAAGGGTGGCCCACCTCCCGCCGCGCCCGCCTAGGAAGGTTCACCCAAAATTTGTCTTTGATGAGCTGCTGTTAACAAATGACTTTTGACCAAAAATTGTCAAGAGCTTAGTTCCAGCCACCAGCTATACTGATGGCACATTAAAAATCAAGTATGTGTGGTGAGCACTGAGATGTATTGTAAAGACATGCTATCATCTGCCTATCATGTAACACCTCAGTGTGGATGTCGTGTGTCGGGACCCTTTCCTGCAAATACTTGTATGTATGTGGTAACTTATGAAATTTGCTTTGTACATATTACCAACGATACAGAATGGCAGAGAGGTCTGTAGTGTGAGTTAAATGATATGATTTTGATGTGAGGAGTTTGTTCCTTGGAACACATGTTAATGATGATTTTTTTGTCAGTCTTGAGCCATGGGTGTTCTGTTTCACTTTTTCGTTGCCTCGATTGGGCTAGTTGTTGAGTCGAGATCGCTGTAGGCATGGAAATGTACGTGTGTATGCGTCTCTATCTCTGTGTGGTTTTTTTTGCGTAAATGTGGTGATACCTTCCTTTATCTCGTTTGTCTGGATGTATGATGTGCTGTTCCTGCACTTATGCTTGTGTGAGGTGACATATGGATTTGTGGGTGAGACCTAGTATGAATATGGGAGTTATGATATCTGTCTGATGACCAAGTGTCTACTGCTACTCGTGGTACATGGGTGGCACATATTACTAAATGACAGAAAAGGTTGCGGTGTGGGCGAGATGTGACTGTGATTTCAAACTTCACACATCCTGTAACTCTTCAGTTTGGATCTAGCATGTTCAGTCTCTTTCCTCCAGTTATGTGTGGTGATGAATGGAACTGTGTGAATGCATTGACATGTGAGTGTGTGTGTGTCTTTCTATGATTTTTGGCCAGTCATGGGTGTTCTGTTCCACTTTTTCGTTGCCATGATTGGGCTAGTTGTTGAGTCGAGATCGCTGTAGGCATGGAAATGTACGTGTGTATGCATCTCTATCTCTGTGTGTTTTTTGCGTAAATATGGTGATACATTCCTTTATCTCGTTTGTCCTGCACTTATGCTTGTATGAGGTGACATATGGATTTGTGGGTGAGACCTAGTATGAATATGGGAGTTATGATATCTGTCTGATGACCAAGTGTCTACTGCTACTCGTGGTACATGGGGGGCACATATTACTAAATGACAGAAAAGGTTGCGGTGTGGGCGAGATGTGGCTGTGATTTCAAACTTCACACATCCTGTAACTCTTCAGTTTGGATCTAGCATGTTCAGTCTCTTTCCTCCAGTTATGTGTGGTGATGAATGGAACTGTGTGAATGCATTGACATGTGAGTGTGTGTGTGTCTTTCTATGATTTTTGGCCAGTCATGGGTGTTCTGTTCCACTTTTTCGTTGCCATGATTGGGCTAGTTGTTGAGTCGAGATCGCTGTAGGCATGGAAATGTACGTGTGTATGCATCTCTATCTCTGTGTGTTTTTTGCGTAAATATGGTGATACATTCCTTTATCTCGTTTGTCCTGCACTTATGCTTGTATGAGGTGACATATGGATTTGTGGGTGAGACCTAGTATGAATATGGGAGTTATGATATCTGTCTGATGACCAAGTGTCTACTGCTACTCGTGGTACATGGGGGGCACATATTACTAAATGACAGAAAAGGTTGCGGTGTGGGCGAGATGTGGCTGTGATTTCAAACTTCACACATCCTGTAACTCTTCAGTTTGGATCTAGCATGTTCAGTCTCTTTCCTCCAGTTATGTGTGGTGATGAATGGAACTGTGTGAATGCATTGACATGTGAGTGTGTGTGTGTCTTTCTATGATTTTTGGCCAGTCATGGGTGTTCTGTTCCACTTTTTCGTTGCCATGATTGGGCTAGTTGTTGAGTCGAGATCGCTGTAGGCATGGAAATGTACGTGTGTATGCGTCTCTATCTCTGTGTGTTTTTTTCGTAAATGTGGTGATACATTCCTTTATCTCGTTTGTCCTGCACTTATGCTTGTGTGAGGTGACGTATGGATTTGTGGGTGAGACCTAGTATGAATATGGGAGTTATGATATCTGTCTGATGACCAAGTGTCTACTGCTACTCGTGGTACATGGGGGCACATATTACTGTCTGATAGACAAGTGTCTATTGTAACTCATGGTACCTGGGTCACATGTTACTAAATGACAAAAAGGGTTGCGGTGTGGGAGAGATGTGGCTGTGATTTCAAACTTCACACATCCTGTAACTCTTCAGTTTTTTCCTCCAGTTATGTGTGGTGATGAATGGAACTGTTTGAATGCATTGACATGTTAGTGTGTATGTATGTGTTTATGTGTGTCTTTCTATGATTTTTGGCCAGTCATGGGTGTTCTGTTCCACTTTTTCGTTGCCATGATTGGGCTAGTTGTTGAGTCGAGATCGCTGTAGGCCTGGAAATGAACGTGTGTATGCGTCTCTATCTCTGTGTGTTTTTTTTCGTAAATGTGGTGATACCTTGCTTGTGTGAGGTGACGTACAGATTTTTGGTTGAGACCTAGTATGAATATGGGAGTTATGATATCTGTCTGATGACCAGATGTCTACTGCTACTCGTGGTACCTGGGGTAAATGTTACTGAATGGCAGTAAGGGTTAAGGTGTGGGATAGATGTGGTGGTGCTAATGTGAACAGTTTTGTACCTAGCACACATGATACTGGATGGTAGTGAGGTCTGTTGTGTGAGATAAATTAGATGATGTTGATGTGAAGAGTATGGTACCTGGAACATATGTTACTCATGATTTTTTGGTCAGTTATGAGCCATGGTGGTTCTGTCCCACTTTTTCTTTTCCATGATTGGGCTGGTTGTTGTGTTGAGCTCGCTGTAGGCATGGATATATGTGTCTGTGTGCGTAAGTATGGTGATACCTTCCTTAAACTCATTTATCTGGATGTATGATTTGCTGTTCCTGTTTCTTTGAGCTTGTGCATGGATACGTATGGATTTGTGGTTGAGACCTAGTATGAATATGAGGGGTTCTGGTATCTGCTGATAGTCAAATGTCTATTGTAACTCATGGTACCTGGGGCACTCTTAATGAATGGCAGATAGGGTTGCAGTGTGGGGGAAACGTATTGATGGTAAATGTAATCAATTGTGTGTGATGAACACTATTTATGATGTAAATACTTAGGTGTATGGTGAAAACATGCCATCTTTTGCACACCCTCTATCTCGCCAGGCAGATGATATGTAAGGAGAGTTCTGTTTTTCAGCCAGTCATGGGGGCAAGAAAGTACTACACCACTTTTTTTGTTTCCATGGTTGGTGCAGGTAGTTGTCCTGAACTTTCTGTAGACTTGTACATGTATATCTGCGTCTCTCTTTGTGCATGTAAGTGTAAGTATTGTGATACCTGACTTAAACTCGTTTGTCTGATGATTTTTTTTAACGATAGTTCTGCCCAGTTAATCAGTGGTAACGACAATTCTGCCCCACTTCATCGTTTCCATGATGCTTGCTGTTAGTTCTGTCGACCTCGCTGTATGCATGTACAAGTGTGTGCGTGTGTCTACTTCCTCTGTTAATTTGAGTCTAAAATATATGGTTATAGAATTATGCTCACCATCAACGTGTGCTTCTAACCATTGCTTCAGGGCTTTGGCAATCTCCCATTTCACTGTACTCTTTACAGTTTACTGCCGTTTGTGTTGGCATACGAATTGTGTTTCTCACGTTTTTCACTACATAAAAATCATTTAACAGAGGGGGTGATGAGGGGATGTACCAGAGAAGCGAAGGACTTGGGTACAAACCCACAGTCAGACCATTTCTTGTATATATAAGTGTAGTATGGAGACCACATTTTTTGTACATCAAATGCAAGGTGCAAAATATAGCAGCTAGATTTATTAGTGGAAAATATTCAACAAGTGCCTTAATAAAGGAACTGGACTGGATGTCATTGGAAGAGTGTCAGGGGCTGTATGTGGTGTATAATGCTGTTAGAATGGATATTGGCGAAATAATTCTGAGTGGTGTATGGAGCCTAAGTTGGCAATGACCACAATCTGGCATTAGACTTCAGATGATTAGGCCTGAATGGATAAAATATCCAAACACCCACTTTGACCTAACAATTTACGACAGTTCAAGCGTGGGTGCTAACTTCGGCGCAATAGAACTAGTGTCTGCACCTTTGGATACTTGTCGATGTGTGGGGATCTTCTATGAAAATGTGGGTTATGATGCCTGTTTGATGACCATGAAACTATCAGTTAGCTAAGAGCATTATGGTAACTTTATCGTGGTTACTTGAACAAAGCATGCAATTACAGTCAAATGTTACACTTGGTCCTGAATCCGAAGTTTGGCGTCAGATGGGAACATTTAAACCGAATGGAGAACTCTGCTGACACCTGATTGGTTGAAAAATATTTTCCTGGAGAATTTTCTTGGAAAACTGCAGTAGAACCACCTTAAGTGAACATTTTGGTAGCTGGAATCCCTGTTAATGATTAGGAGAAGACTTTGCGAATTTTTGGTTTACTTTAACACACGAACAAAAGGTAACCCTGTCAGTAACTGTTCAGAAGTTGGATTGGGAATCATTGGAAACAGAATGAAGTTTGGGGAAGTGCTGGGCGTATGTTGGTGATGAGGCTAGGGGTGGATCTTGGTGCGGGGAAAGGATGGGAAGCAAGGAATGGGAAGGAATTCGGCCATGTCCTTTTGAAGGAAGCAACCCGGCATTCACAAACTGGATTTCACATCTGCAACTTTGCATTAGGCAATGATATTCATGTGAATATAATTTAGTGGGCATATTTCAGATAAAATAGGTAGGAAAGTTAATGCCATAGCAATAGTTTTTTTTTGTAACAGTTTAACGTCCCTTTTTAACAACGTGGTCTTTAGAGACGGGAAAGGATGGGGGCAAGGAATGGGAAGGAATTCGGCCATGGCCTTTTTGAAGGAAGCATCCCGGCATTCACCTGGAGTGATTTGGGGAAACCATGGAAAACCCAAATCTGGATGCCCGGACGGGGATTCGAACCGCCGTCCTCCCGAATGCGAGGCCAGAACGCTATCCATTACACCACCACGCTCGGTCATAGCAATAGGATAGAAATGCACAAAGTTCATCGAGGTTGTAGACACATACATTAGGAAATCACTTCTTTGAGTTTAAAACATTAGTTGGATTATCGCTTTGTTTCATTGCATATAATTTAATAAATTAAAATAATGGCAGTGTGACAGAAATTCCCGAGTTATCATTAACGATTAATTATATTGGAATCCCACCGTACTGACCCTTATTTCCTCTTGTTATTCGCACAGAGTTATTTTTTGTGCAAAGCACCCTCTGCCAATTTTGAATATCAGAACTGAATTGTATAGACGTGAATTTGACCTATGCCAAGACATTCCGTGGTTCATTATCACGTTTTAAACGTAAAAGTTACGCTTTCACATGGTCTATTTTTTTTAATTAAATACAAAGACTCAAGCAGTTTGTCTGTTCACCCAGAATGAAAACAAAATTTTCGATTTTCGTTTTGAAAACACGAGTGATTGGGCTACCATAAAAAATGTTTCCTAGATTTGTACTACGAAAACTGACATATAATAATTATTCTCATCTCGTAATAATTTCTTCTTGAACCGAAGTGAATGCTGAAATATTTCTATGTATCCCGCTGGGGCGGTTTTGCAGTGCAATGAGCATATGGCACAACCTGAATTCCTTATCGATAGCAGGAAACACACTAATACGCTGCAAGCCTGAGACTCTGTACAAAATTCTGCAATCACACGAACGATGTGTTGGACGCCCTACTTTGTCCGCCAGCCAGCTATGCTTTCATAATGGTGGATGGCGAACACACACCAGCCAAGCTGTATCGCTCTGTAATGGAGCCATTTTGTAACCTGTCGGACTCCCCGAGCAAACAATAGCCGCTCACGCAAACATCGAAATATTTCTCTTAAAAGCTTGTTAAATACCTATCGCGTTGAGAAATGAAGCATGCCGCACCATCTATCGGGAAACGGGATACTATGCACCTATGCCTGGAAATATTTGTAGCTTTCACAACCGCGTATCGAGACATGCCCCGCCATCTATCGGAAACCGCGATACTATGTTATGCAAGGCCAAAACGCCCGATGCCTTGGATGAGCAAGTTGACACCTGTCGCAACGTCTAATGGATAGTAAACAGAGCGCGTATCATGTGTAAACACGCCCCGGGCGGCGGAATTCCCCCGCTAGCTTTCACTCTCCTGGGTGAGTGGAATATCTGCGCCCAAAGAAATTAAGCCCTTGGGAGATGCTGCCCTCCCAGCGGCCGGTTGAGGAACTAACGTGTGACGTCATACGACCTTGGCCGCCATTGGTCCATTAGAATTTCCCGCCATCCAACTGTGACGTCACGCGGACGAGTGGAGTCTCTTCCGGGGCCGGCTTAAGATCTT
Source organism: Vandiemenella viatica (assembly GCA_031002005.1). Classification (NCBI taxonomy): domain Eukaryota; kingdom Metazoa; phylum Arthropoda; class Insecta; order Orthoptera; family Morabidae; genus Vandiemenella; species Vandiemenella viatica. The sequence continues at coordinate 2,583,485 of CM061919.1, read as the reverse complement.
TTGTCCCAGGAAAGACAAGTCCTCCCTACTGGTGGGTATGTGCTCTGGTTTCGTGTACTTGAAATTAAAAGGCCCTGTTACCTTGACTACATTTCTGTTCCTGGTATCAATTTCCTCTGCTTTTAAATATGAGAAAAATGCATCTACTTTGCACTGAGTTCTTTTGCTACTTCATCGATATATCAAAACTCCAGTATGACATGAACGATTTTCATTAAACACTGCAAACATAGCTGTAGGTAAGTTATTTATCGCGAATCTGTTATTCTAAAAATTCTGATTATTGCCGTAATTTCCTATTGGTTATTTCAATTTTTCTTTCTCTACTGTATTCAAATTCGTTCAATTCTTCTTCTGTATTCCGGTAAGAACCGATGATTGAGGACTTTCAAAAGCCGCCTCACGTGACTTCAAATCTAAGCACTGAAGTACCGGTCTCCCTAATTATTATTTCCTCCTTGCCATTTACTACTATGTCCCACGACGCCGACTACTTTTGCATTACGCGTATTTTGTCACTGTCTGAGGTAAAGTGCTCAGTGGTAATTCATTCCAGCCCATGACTTTCTCGTCTACTAAACCTTTCCCACCCTCTTATTATAATGTGTTAGCGTATGTTCATTCTTGTCTCTTCCGTTCAACATGCTATTAGCAACACTTCAACCAGTATGAACTCACGCCTCATCGCCAATATGTACATTACAGTTTGACCTCCCTTTTCCGGCATTAAAATATAAATTACACTGATAGAATAATACAAAAAATACATTTTGTACAAAATTTATACGTTTCGTAAACAGATGTTAAAGCTGCCTATCCTGTCGTAATTTAGATTTTACACTCGAGCTGTCTGGAAAAAAGAAGAGGAGACTAGAATCACTGTACTTAATCGTATGGTTTTTTTTTTCGACCTTTTCATTCTTTTTGAAGCCCAGCATAACGACAGCAAGACAGAAATTCCTTCCGTCAAAAATTATGATTATATATATGGAAGATTTATATTTTTCGCTCCCAGATTATCAATGAAAGAATTAACTATTTGTTCAGAATTTAAAAAATCGGCAACAGTTTATGTCGTCCTGGATGCATTTGTTTTAGTGACAACTTTTTAAATTTATGGAAAAATGAACGTTTTCCTCGTGTCTCTATCTATATTGTAGGTTACTTTGGTCACTGTGCCACCGTGTCCGCAATTCCTTCGAGACTAATTGCGGCCAGAGATGTCAGTACAAAATTGAGGTTGTGGGCATAATTTAAAAACAATTGTATTTAACTAAGCAACCGCGAAAAAATGAACTGCCAAAACACTGAAAGAAACATATGTAATGCGTTTACATTAACATATTAATTATTAGTTGCTTTTGTTTATTTATATTCAGTTGATGTAGATGTTTTCTTATACTGTCTAGAGATATCGCTGTTACAGTTAACTAAGGAATATGTGCCATATTCAAGGTTATGAGTGTTATTTAACAACAGCCGTATTTAGTCAAGCAAATGGAAGGAAATGAACTACCTTTATTTTTGACTGTTTGGAAGCTATTTACATTCGTGTAGGTGTTTTTGCTATAATCTCTGTCACTGTTATACCGTAGTAAGCTCGAAAAAATGAAACTATTTATGTAAAACATTGTCCGACCTGTTAACTTGGTAGTGCGTCAAACAGATGCGACGTTTCGGTGCCTGTTCAGGTTTCATTTTATAAGGGCAGCACGCATAAGGCCTGACAAAAAAAAAAATGGATACTGACTATAAAACGTCGCGTCTACATATTGTTGTACACAAATTTTGATCCTATTGTTATGCATGAGCAATGTTTCCTGCTACACTTTTAGACGCTTGGTACTCTATAATTGTTTCCATTGGCTTTGCCACAACGTTCTTCTTGGCAAATATCCTTTATTATGAAAGTGCACAGTCCACTTCTTAATCTGTTTGTTACTTCCGTGTTTTATTTGAAACATTATCGTGTTTATTATGATTCAAAGTGTATTTTTAAAGTAGCTGTATGACAACATTCCCAACAGATCAGATAACTGACTATGAGGTACAGTTGTAAATCTTTAATAATCTACCAGGTTTTGAGGGTGTGCAGAAATGTACTTGAAATTTGCCATCGTTCTTATCTGACAGCGGTATTACTGTCATGAGAAAAGAGTACTCTTAACTTCCTAGCTTAATCTACACTTACGGAGCCGCCAACATTTTGCAAAGTTTTACCGGCCATCGCAACGAATTTTCTTTAACACAGCGGTCCGTTCAGGGATTATTTGGTTAGACTGGCGTCCTAATCTTCAGGATTCATGGCGCATCATTCCTGCGTAATCTTCTTTGTTATGTCTTGGCACACTGACGGATCAGAGTTGTGATGTCAACAGTCGTTTAATTTTAATTGTTCTCTATTGCTATCCATACTACCCGTAATCAGGACTGCGGAGCAGATACATAACCCTTAAATGTACAGCATTCTCGGAAAACAACTTTACAATATGGAAACTGCACAGAGCTTACAGGTAACATACAGAATCGGTTAAAGTTTCATTTTATGACGAAAACTTCATGTTCTTCACAGGTACTGCTGTGGTACCAAATTCACTTACCTCAAGCCCCGTTGACAGCGCAGATGGTTACTTACACTGGTCTGGAACGTACTCGCTGTGAGTCTTCGTTTCACGACAGCAACAGGTGTGCGTAATTTTCTTACGCGTACGGTACACATCCTATCAGCAAGAATTTAGTCTCTCAACAATTTGTATTTCCTTGACGTCTGTTTCAGAGGTCGGAAGAGTGGCAGTGCGTAGCTACCTCCCAACCCAGTCTATTTTCTATGAGTTATCATTAAAGGTCGAGTGTTTGTTTTATCTTTATCTGAATAACATTAGGGTTTAAAAAATTGAAGTTTTGCTACAAAATGACGCTGCAATGAATTATATCAATAAACTTCTTTTCAAAATTTTAAATTCCTTTTCTAGGCACCGTGTAGATTACTAACTTTTTTCCTAGAGTCGAAATCAAGACACGCTGTACGAATACCAGAGAATCAATAATCTGGTTTAGAAGTCAAAATAGAGATTCGATCTCCCGTCCCACCATCAAGATTTCGATTTTCTATAGTTTCAGAAATCACCCTAAACCCATTTCAGGACAGTTTCTTCAAAGAGGCCACAGTGTTTTTCTTTTCCGTTATTTCCCATAAACCTTTTCTAGTTGTACAAACCGTAAAGTCCTAGAAATGCATTTCCCGGAAGCCTGATAGGCGAAGGACTACGCTCGGGCCCGAACGTGGTGGATGAGTGGCAACGCTCTGGCATAAAAAAAAAAACGCTCGGGCCTCTCATTTTGGAGGACGTAGGTTCAACTCACCATCTGGCCATCCAGATTTCGGTTTTCCATGATTTCCTCAAGTCAATTCAGGCCAATGCCGGGATGTATCCTTCAAAAGACTATGGATAAATTCCCATCTTCTCCAGGTTCTAATGACCTCGACGTCGACGAGCTGTAAAGCCCGTAGCAAAAAAAATAATACATTTCTCTTTGGTTCAACGCTGCACTGAATTAATAGGGCTGGAAAAGATGTGCCATGTCAGTCAGAGTTACATGTTACGTAGATCGTTTTAGAATTTCACTGCCGGCTCTATTCTATTAGATCATTGAACAAATATATTCTCCTTCTCCGCTTTTCTCTCTCCTTTTCACTACGTGTGTTTGCAAAAGAACTTAAATACGCCATTTTTGTTTACTCAATTTTGAAAATAGTTTATTTGGCCTATATTCAACAACAATCTTTAGAATATTTTTGTTACATTTTTAAATGGGTGTACGTCTCATTTATTTCATGACATTAACATTTCTAATAATGTTGTGTTTGACGAGTTGTAGACTAATTACAGGGTGTAAGAAAGTGAATTGTAAACTTAAAAAAAGTATATCGTATCCAGCCACGACACTAAAGTTTTAATTTTTACAGTCCGTATTTTATTTTTCCTACTGTCATTGAAATTTCGATTTGCCAAAGGCATTTCAAGCTGTTTTCGATTCGCTTCTCATTTAGAATTCCGTGATCTAATGACAACCTTTTCAGTTGGCTTTATGAATTTTCTCTGACTTGTTTAAAGAGTGATTTGGTAGCCAAGTGTTTGACTTCTGGTCGAAAATAACTATTTACCTCTTGATAAGCTTTGCTTTGTTCATGTTATGTATTTTGGAAGGTACTCTCCGCCGCTTGCATAAAAACTGGTAGTCTGTATATCTGCTAGTAATTTTTGAAAATGTTCGTATACGCCAGGAAGGTTTCAGATCATGCAGTAACAACTTTGGCGTGCAATCACATAGAATTTTTTTTTTTATTTTTATTTTTTTATTCAAAACGGATTTTTAGTCCTGGTTTCCGACATATAAATGATACGGTTGCTGTATCTATTGTTTCTGAAACAAGTGTTAAATACCTTCAAACGTAAAACAATGAAGTTTGAGATTCATGTTCTTATAGTTCAATTTAATTTCTTTGATCTTTTTCATCGAGTTTAGTCTTACAATTGTGGGACAACTTAACTCAATAATCTACATAAAAATAGAATAGGTTTTTTATTACTTCAGCTATTGTGGAACCTTTTGAACATAAGCTTTCATTGGGCTGAATCTTAACTCCAGCGACCGAATTAAATGTGTGGCAAGAGTTGTGGTAACCTTTCCGGCATCTAGTTCGTCCTTTGACCGCCCTACAAAGCGCTTCATCAGCATGTAATCAGCAGGTTTGTTCGTCATCGTGACGTTCAAGGTGACCTTGTGGTCGTCCGCAGATCACCGACATCTCCTCCGTGCATAGCCTCCTTACCGTACACATCTAGGCGGTATTTCCAGGTCCAACACTTCCTTCGTACACAGTGCTGCACGCAGTTTATCAACTCTCAATAAGGTTTCATTACCATATTGGTATTCTGGTATAGGTAGAGATCGGACAAAACTGACTTTTCTCATCTAGAGGAGTCATCATAATATACCAGAAGACACGATCGGACCAAGTGGAGGATCCTCACACTAGAGGAACTGCCCCAATATGCCAACAAGCGTTGCTATGCGAAGCTGAAAGGAAGCGAACCGGTTAGCAGCTTCAAGTAAAATAGTAATGTGACTTCTCTGCGAAATTTTAAGTAGTGTTCCCAGAATTACAAAATCGACAACATATGATTTGAGTAGAGCAAAATGTTACTAGGGTCAATTACACGGATCCAGAAAGAGTTCTATCTAAGATCTTCAAGGAAGATCATACAACATGGTTAATTCCCTGAGTACAAACATGTATTTCAAAACCCACGAACCTTTCGCTACAGAAATACTAGGTCACCAAGCGTAATAGGTGAGCGGCAACGATCTTGCCTATCATCCGGTAGGACTCGTAATAAATTCTAACTGTCAAGAAGAATTCACCGCCACACAGAACTGGAAAAGTAACAAGAAATTGAGTACCCGCTTATATTCGTTACTAAACCAATCAGTATTCGTTACTATCCACTCGTTACTCGTTACTTCTGATAGCAAGCAAACGGTAGCATCAACCAGTACGCACTGTATCATATCGTTTTGTTACTCATTACTTTTGATACAATCGACCACTAGTATGGAGCATCGCATCGAGTCGCGTCGCCTAAGGGTTACTGTATGACTTGGTTCGCACTCTGTAAAGTTTAAGTAAATTGTTCATTTAGTAAAGTAAATTTCGGTGAAATTTGCACTGTAAAATAAAATAGAAGATAGAATATCGCATTTTAGAATAAACGTTTTTCAAAAAAATGTTTGAAATCAATAAAATTATCAATAAAAAAACAATATCCATCTTAAATTTTCTGTAAATTTTAATGTTAAACAAAAACAAAACCACAAAATAACTCTTTGTGTTGTTAAAATTACTTACCTTGTTAAAAATAACAGCACTTAACAGTAAATAATATTAATTATATTAAAACAATGTATGTATCTGCAACATGTTTTTACTTAAACATTTTTCTTTGTAACAAAACGAATCCAAATCAAAATTCCCAGAAATACGCGATGCACGATGTTCAAGTGTTAATTCTCTCCTTCAGATTCATTTAGTCGCTGGGCGAACCGTTCTGGTTTCCTCATGATGCATTGTATTTGTTCATTTATCGAATCAAACTGACATCAATACGACAAATGCGAGTAACGAAATTAATTTTTGAGTAGTGTTTCGGTACTTTGAATCGGGCGATGTACTCGTTACTCAGTAACAAATACAGCTCTACCGCCAGAAACTAGGACATGCTCTGGCAGCATAGTAGACATCGCACTACCTTCACACTTTCAAGGTAGCGCATTACATGTTGCTGTTGTTATTATCAGCGACGGTGCTTATACCCTCGGTTAATCTTTCTTCAACTAATTAAATCTTCGTAAAATAAAGGAAATGATTCGCTTACCGCAGTACGTGACACTGTGATATTTTGTTCTGTGTGTTACATGAATTGGCTCTAAATGTGTCAGACTTTGTGCTAAATCGAGTTTGCTATTCTACGTTTTAATTGAAGGACACTAATATGTGATAACGCGTCAACTAACATGATTTAGCGAGTTTTCAATGGATAGAAATTGTTTTATTATGTTAAGAATTGTTCAAATTTGTTTTCATTTCATTTAAAATTGTTAGCATTTGTTTCCCGGTAGTATTAGGTAGGTTTTAATCATAACATATTGTTTTGGATATTGTTTTGCGCTATGGAAACGAGTAGCGGCGCCTTTGTATGCGTCTATAATTTCCTGTTCCCTAATCCGAATATCGGTAAAAGAGGTAGTTACGTAAATTTTGTCAGCTAATGTGGCTTCACTCTATTCGGTGACGACTAGGGATTGCAATCCGCAAAATCCGGCGGAAACGCGTGTCAGTCTGCGTGACTCGCTGTCCCACTCGGTCTCTGTCGGATATTTTTCACTGTTTGCCTGTACCCTTCCAGTTGGCATTTGACTCATGAGAACAAGCGTTTGTTTTTGTCAACCTTCGTCTTTCGTAGGTAAATAAATACACTTTTACGTATTCATCAAAACTTGCGTTTGTTTCGAGTACACATTTCTGTAATTTGAGTTATGGTGCATATTTAGTAAGATTTTCTAACTATATAATTATTTTTTAAGTGTCGCACATGTTATCTAAACTATACGGTTACAGCTTTTTATTCACGGTTTCATTATTCCCATTTTCTGTATTTGCAGATAAAGTAATTTTGACAATTTCCTAATTTGCGGCTGAAAATTTGATTATTCGTTGATATGAAACTAATGTTATCGTAATTTTAACGATCGCGAACCTATTTATTTAACAGCTATCAATAGGAAATTGTATATCCTTTGACTTATTGTTTTGGCATTTCTTTGACGAAAGCCACCTGCTTACATGTGCCGCTCAGGCTTTCGATTAATCCCTCTTCTCCTTGTTATTATTTCGACTAAAGGCAAAAAAAGTTATAATGAAATTTTCACGGGTGTATCGACGAATTGTGTTGTAGGAACACCATACTTCGACGGCTGTCTCCGCCGTCTTCCTCGCGTGTGTAATTTCGTGTGTTTGCAATGAAATCAGGAGATACAACCTATGATGACTTCACTCCAATCATTCGCCGAGAAAGTCTCCTTTCTTACTAAAAATAATAATTTCCACTCTAATAACGCCGTTACGCCATTTAAGTAAATCTGAAATACTTACACCGAGCGGGGCGGTGTAACGGTTAGCGTTCTCGCCTCGCATTCGGGAGGACGGCGGTTCGAATCCCCGTCCGGGCATCCAGATTTGGGTTTTCCATGGTTTCCCAAATCACTCCAGGCAAATGCCGGGATGCTTCCTTCAAAAGGCCATGGCCGAATTCCTTCCCATTCCTTGCCCCCATCCTTGCCCCCCATCCTTTCCCGTCTCTAAAGACCTCGATGTTAAAAAGAGACGTAAAGCAGTTAAAAAAAAAAAAAACTGAAATACTTGACAGTTTACGTGTTGGTGAGTAGTTTCTTTTAATAACATTGAATCAACTGTAATATCAAACAAGGAATCGGGAGATATAATAATGAATCAAGCAAAAAAAAAAAAAGCCAAGTCTCATGCTTGTGCAGTGACAAAAAGTTATGAGATCTTGCTCTGAGCCAAGTCTACACTTTACAGAGTATATTCACTTCACTTTGTGAAATGGAATGCTTTTCTCGATGTTATGGAACGTTTATTTAGAATTAAAAAAAAAAAAATTCTGATGACTTGGCCATTAAGCAGTCCATATTTTTAAACTTATGTGATGTATTGTAAGGCACATAATATAACCTAAGACTCAATATTTTCCATTTTTATTATTTATTTAAAAATTGGTTTAGGTTAAAAAACAAATATGTAAAACCCCGAAATACACTTAAGACACGCTAAAAAGTTTTAACGTCAATTTGCCAATCAAAATATTGTTAACTGTTAATTTTTATCATTTAACATTAAAAATTATTTATTAATTTAATTATTATTTAATTTATTAACGTTTTAAAGAACTATGTTTTGAATATATGCGTTAAAAAACTGTTTGTACCAATTCCGCACGGATCCCGCGGGATTGAAAACACTGCGGGATTGCAATCCTTAGTGACGACTCAGTTGTGTTGTTACGGTGGCTTTTCTTCAATAAATGTTGAGTGGCAAATTAAGTTTTCTCATCGCCATAGGAAAGGTAAATAACTAGCAGTGAATTATATCCGTTGGCGACCGTTTAGCCACAATTAACAAGTTCATTAAACATCAGCGTTTGTTATTCCGAACGCCACATTTCAACTCGTGCCAAGACACTTTTTGGGTTTTCAATGGGTTTCTCAAGTCACGCCAGTCAAAAGGCCACGGCCGAATTCCTTCCCGTTCCTTGTCTCTAGTCCCATCCCACCTTTAACGACCTCAACGTCGACGGGGCATAAAATCAGAAGCAAAAGAAAAGAAGTTACATCCAGTTGCAGTTACGCTATATCCGTACTTTCGCATTATGCGCATTTTTAAATTAAATTGAGATTTTTCATCAGCTCCTTCGATAACGTATTCCAGTCTCTGACTTCTTTACTTATAAATTTAAACTACTCTGGCTCCGCTGCGAATGAAATTAAGGGATACGTGTTACTATCTTCGCCTTCGCATACTAAAATTCCTAATTGTTCGCCCAATACCCACCCTAGCCTCAACGCTGACGTTTAAAGATAACCTTTGCTTTTTACACGCATCCGGTTTTCCGATCTCCCTAACCGTTTTATCATATCAGTTTACGGGTTCTAAGTTAATTTACGCATAGAAACCTAGCTGCCCGCCTTTCCTACTGTGAATATTTGGGACCCACAGAGTCCTACAACGATAACGTGACCATATACCTTTTTCGTGAGAGCGGGACGTCTTAGTAATTTTTTCATATTTTACTAGTTTTTATTCAAAAATGAAGAAAACTTGTAATTAGTAGAAAGTATTACATCTTAGGTGAGTTACTTAGCCTTAGTGCCTGACACCTAACGTCTAACCAGCCAGTTGTTTTGTATTTTTCGGCGGAACAAATCAGTTTCAACATATCGGATCTAGCTTTCAAGTAGAAATGGAGCTCATTACATGATTTGTTGATGTTAGTCTTGGTAATGAAAATGGCTTTCAATACTGCGACACTTAAATGAGTTATTTCACTTGTCAAAGTTTTATTTATCACAGAAAAAAAAAACTTTTTTGAGAGGTGCGTTACTTCGACGCACACACTTAGCAACAGTTGTATTGACGTAGTTATTAAAGAATAATTATTAGTTTAGTCAATAGTTATATGAAAGTTCGTACAGTTGAGATTGTTAGCACAGAAGTGTTGAAATAATTCCGCCCAACGGTCTCAACGTTCCAGCTAGTGATTTTTTGATCATGGCGTAGTTGGCAATAAGCGAAAACTCCTCAAACACTTCCATATCTTGGCTGCTGCTAATAAATCCTTGCATGATCAGCAATGGTCTATGCGTCGACTCGACCACCACGCGGCAAAAACCGCATCGTCCGTTTTAGACCTAATAGATAGATGTATTAATTTTGTTTTGTTTTCGAAAGCAGGACATTTTTACTCTCTCCGGGAACAGCGGGACATACAGCCTGAAAGCGAGACTGTCCCGTTCAAAGCGGACATTATCCAGCGAGCAAGAGTCTTGCTGATTGACGCCAATGGTTGCAGTGTTAATCACTGCCATTCTGTGGCTCACTCTATCAATTGATGTGAATGAATCCAGTGCGATCTTGGCCTCCTTTGTCCATTTCTTTTGAAATATCTGTGCATAGCTAACCAACCGAGGCTCATATTAATAAACTTCTATAAACACATGTTGCTGAAATATTGAACCACCTCTCAGATATATAAGATGTCAACCAATATTACTTCCGCTGAGGTCAAACTAATCGTTCTATCACTCTCTATTATATTTTTCATTCCTCTATCATAGTCCTCTAGGAGCCAGGAAATCCCCTGAATCATCCTGAATAATGTGACACCGCAAGGTGTGATGTTATCTACTGTAAGACAATGGATGCAAAAACGAAAAGGAAGCGCAAACAATTTCCTCCATTTTTTCTGTGCCTGTCGTTTTCTGGATGGAAGATTAGGCTGTTTGTGTCCCACCGAAATCTGTTTGGAAATATAATGACATAGTCAATACTTATGATTAATTAAAACTCATATTTATTTTATTTTTTATTATTATTACTCCACGATTCACTAAATGTGGGTGGCGGAGGGTACATTACAGCAATCCATTTGTTCGGAAATATCAATTTTGGTTTGTAAAAAGTAAAACTGTGATGATTAAAAAATTATTTTTTGCAACTTTCCCTGTCAAATAACGAACGAGGCAGGTGTACTGAATCGAAAACCTCGCAATTTTAAAGTATTTTAAGATTATATATCAGTATCTATTTATTTTATTTCATTCCTTATGTTAATACATATTTAATTATGTATTTACTGTTTAAAATTGAGTTATTTTCGTATTATCAGGAGTAAACCTTGTTTAGTTTGAATTTGGCAAGATGGCTTCATAGTAGTTACCAGAACCTTCTTTTGATCTTTGCTTGTAACTGATGCTTCAACGGAAATTCCAAAATTAATCTCCTTTAAATTAAACTTTACTATCATTTTATCCTACCAATAATATTCCATAAAAACAATTCTTCTAAAAATAGGTCAAGTTTCGATGTTTCTTAGCAACAAAAAGCTATGAAAACCTGTTCTGTGCCAAGTCTACACTCTACAACGCGCATTCACTTCACTTCTCTCGGCGTTTGAGGAACGTTGATTTAAAAAAATAAAAAAATGGTGAGTTGGCTATTAGGCATGTTATAATTGTTACTAATATAAAAGGCATAAGATATATGATTTATTCTAAAACATGTCAAATCTGAAAGACATGCGAGAGAAATCTTGCTTCACTCTTACAAATCCACGAAAGCTAACACATTTAAGGTGCATATAGGTAGAAGTTTTACCACCTAGTTTCATAAAATGCGACATACATAATGGCCTAATTACCAGAATTTTTTTAATTTTCAGCGATACATAACACTAAAGGAAACATCCTGTTTTAGAAAGTAAAGTGAATACACATTTTATAGTGCAGTCTTGGCTCAGAACAGGATCTCATAACCTTTTGTCATTAAACAACTGCGAGACCTGTCTTATTTTTACTGGACTAGTTTTTGTGGGATCTCATTTCTTTTTGTAATCTGATCGCTTATTCTAAGTCATCGCTCAGATGTAACTGTTCCACTTCAAAATCCATGGATAAGCATATTTCAGAAATCAAGTCTTATCAATATTCGTGTGTTTGGTAACAACAATGTTCACCTTTTTTGCAAACGATGGATGTGTATCGTGGGCGAGCAATGCCGATTTCCGTAGATTTAACTACCACCATAAGGAAATTCCAAGTAACTTCGAAACCAAACATAGGAAGGAAGTAAAATGTAATGTGTTAATTAAGCTTGTTGATCTCTGTGCATAAAAAAATGAGGCATATGGCCTCATCCAGAACATATATGCACCGAAACGTTTCTCGTCTGAGGTTGCAGTTGGATAAATACAGTGAAAATCACCAATATTGGACTTTTCTTATGATTTTGGAACCATATGTGTATACAAAACTACCTGTTTCTAGGAATTATGATTACGGCGCGTCACAGTGCATAAAATTTCACCAACGTCGAAACTAAGGAGAGGAACGACGTAAAATTTAACACATTAGTTAAACATAGTAAGTACCGTCTGTAATGAAAATCTGAGACATATAAAGAAATTCAGATAGAAATCGATTTTATGCTTGAGGTAGGTATACAGTTTAGGCTTTTCTTATAATATTGTGGTAAAACTTTCTGGTTTCACACCTTCATATTCAGGTCGAAACATATGAATTATATTTCATGCCAACAGATCCATTTGGGTTTGCGTTCGTTTATCACTACAGTGTTTTTAGTCACCCACTGAAAAATATTTGTCATCAAAATTCCGCCAGCCGCTCAGTCGTGATGCTGAACAAATATGAACCTGTACACCTTTATACTTTACTACATAGTAATCTCTCTGTCCGTGTTTAATGCTTCTATTCATACGTCTAAGTTCCTCATATTGAACAGAAATTCTTCAAATCTTGCAGAGCAAACCCCTACGGTCGAATACAGGTCAAGTTTGTATTTCAGCCAACTCTGCTCACGCGGTCATGACCTTTAAACTAATTTTCGTCAGTTTTATCCTCTGTGGAATGCATTACATATTTAAATCAACCTCAAGAAGCCAACAATGATCAATCTATTTCATTGATAAAACAATTTTAACTAAAAAGTTTAATTTATTAGTTTGTGTCTATTACTACTTTTTATGACATTAAACACGTGACCTGAGAATTTTTCTGTGTTCGTTACGGTCACGGAATTACACTTGTTATGCATATAGAAAGATTTATAGTCTCGACCCCAAGAAGCTTGCTGTCGTCAGTTGGTTTGTGTCTGCAAGTGGAACTGTTAGGCCCTCTTCACACTTCGCAATTCCGAAGCGACGTGGCTGAGACTTGAGTATCGTCAATGTGAGTCGCCTGCGAGTGCAATACTCACAGCCGACCTAGTTCCACACACTGAGGATACAGTCTCTTCAGTCTGCATCTACGAGGGCGGTCTGGAAAATTCTAAGCCTAAATATATAAAACCAATTTGATATTTACCAAATCATTTTAATTTCTCAATATGGTCTCCCTGAACACTGATACACTTATTCCAACGATGTTCCAAGTTCATTATACCATCCCTGAAGTGGCTTTCTGGAAGGCCTGCAAAATATCCATCTACAGCTGCAATCATCTCTTCATTTGAAGAAAAATGGTGACCAGCAAGAAAGTTTTTGAGTGTTTGGAATACACGGAAGTCGGGGGGAGCCAAATCTGGGGAATAAGGTGGATGCTGCAACACGTCGTAGTGCAGATCTCTTAATTTTCCCATTGTCAAAAGACTCTTGTGGGCAGGTGCATTGCCCTGATGAAAGATGATTTTCTTCTTCCTCAAACTGGGCCTTTACTCACGAATGTTTTCATCCAGGGTGTCTAAAAGTTTGGAATAGTATTTTCCAGTTATTGTTTTACCCTTTTCAAGGTAATCAATGAGCAAAACACCTTTAGCATTCCAAAAAACTGATGTCATCACCTTCCCTGCCGATGGAACCGACTTGGCCTTCTTTGGACCTGAACAACCCGCTTCTGTCCACTGCTTTGACTGCAGTTTTGATTCTGCCGTGTAGTGGAGAACCCATGTCTCATCAATAGTTATGAATCGAAGCAAAATATCAGTTTTTTTTTTTTTTTTTTTTTTTTTTTTTTTTTTTTTTTTTTTTTTTTTTTTTTAAACGCTCCAAACACTGTTCAGAAAGTCTCATGCGGATGCGCTTTTGATCAACAGTGAGCATCTTGCACAAAGCTTCTTCATATCCAATAAGTCATGTAAAATGTATCCTACAAGTTCTTTTGATATCCCTACGGTCTCAGCAATCTCACACACTTCTATTCGTTTATCATCCAAAACCATTTCTTTTTTTTTTTTTTTTTTTTTTTTTGCTGTCGTCAGTCTTTAGACTGGTTTGATGCAATCCTCCATCCCTTCCTATCCTGTGCTAATCTCTTCATTTCTACATACCCGTTACAACCCACGTCCTCAATTATCTGCTTCATATATTCTAATCTCTGTCTACCTCTACAGTTCTTACCTTCAACTGTTCCCTCCACTAACAAATTAACCAATCCAGCATGTCTCCTTCTTTCCGTAAGCTTCTTCCATAAACTTCTTTTCTCACCCATCATTTCCAAAACTCTTTCATTTCTTACTTTGTCTGTCCACCTAATTTTCAGCATTCTTCTGTAGCACCACATTTCAAATGCTTCAAGTTTCTTTCTTTCCGGTATTCCTAAAGTCCATGTTTCGCTACCGTAAAGTGCTGTGCTCCACACATAGAGTTTTAAGAAGTTCTTTCTAATTCCTAGATCAACCATATCATGCACTTTCTGGATGATTTCTGATTTCTGGAGTTGTTGCACTTTTCGGATGTCCTTTGCGTTCATCATCTGCGAGACTGCTACGGCCACGTTTGAACTCAGCAGCCCACTTCTTAACTGTCGAATATGAAGGAGAAGAGTCCCCATACACTTTTAAAAATCTTCCGTGAATCTCGGATTGCTTTAAACCTTCTTTTACAAAAAATTTTATAACTGCACGATACTCGATTCTTTCCATCTCTGATGCAACTTCGCACCGCGCCTGCATCAAACAACTGTACAGACCAAACTACAATGTAGAATGACTTGCAATTTCTTGCAGGCGCGTCTGGCACATGCACCAACTTGCACGGAAATAAATCACATGGGTAGTGCTGCCTTCTATGGTCGAGAACTTCTCAGACAGCCCTCGTAGCCGTGGCAAAAGTCGTTATAATAAACATACCTGCTGTGGCTTTTAACCGAGTGTTTCATCGAGTGATGATGATGTCATTTTCGCCTGTTCTTACTACAGCTATTATAGAAAAAGAAAAATCTAAGCATGTGTTACAATTCTTAAACCATACATACAAGAGAAAAAGAGGGGTAAAACATAGAGTAGGTAAATAAACAAATTTCGGAAAAGATATCGATCAATTGAAATTTTGAAGTTAATACTGGTGAGAAGAACTAATGAAAAATAAATAAGCGTGCAAGGCTTTTAATGTGGAGTTTATAAATTAAATTAGTTTTCTTGGTGTCACGTCGCATGCCCAACAAAAGCCGACATTTACTACGAAAGATAGTATTCTCTCACAATATATAATTTTCCTCAATTTTCTTTATCAGATAACACATTACAATTGTTCAAATGACGACTCACCAAAAATAAACTTAACTTCTGTTTTCATTAAACTTTTCGTTGATTATTTCACATATACATCTTACTGAAAACTACCAAAATGCTTGCTGTTGATTAATATTGATTTTTAACTATTTAAACTAACTAAATGTTGAAGACTGATTGTTCCCTTCACACTTTGAACTGGATAATATTGCGCTACCCCCGACAATGAATAGGTACAATTAACACTCTAACATTGTCAAAATCATTCACGACAGTCTAATAAAGCCAAAAATCAATTAAAACCAGATATGAATGTCGTCATTACTAAGCCGAACACTACTATTAATTCAGTCTCATCTGGTATTTCCTGTAGGTTGTCTAGCATTAAGTGAGCTCTCTGGAGCAGTTTTGTGGTTAACGTGCAGCCGTCGTGCTCACAGGAGTGGCAGCCTACGGTTTCGAGTTCCTCTGGTCGGTGGCGCTGCCAAGTGCTATACCGAGTGCCTCCAGGGCGCGCCTTCGACCTGGCCCTCCTCCAGCTCCAGGACACGGAACAGCGCCCACTGCCTCCAGCGGCCGAACTCGACCTGCATCCACCTGTCAAAGGTCAGTCCACGTCTCTGGATCAATCAGCAATAGCTTCAAAACCTGGCCTTGTGGGTGAACCTGCTTCAAATAGCTGAATTCTGTGTGATTTCTGTATAAAGGTCGTGTCCGATTTCCTTTTAATACCTCAATCATCCCTCGTCTTTAATTGCCTCGTCTTTGACGAGCCACAAAAGTCTTATTTTAAAAATTAAGTAAAGGAAACTCAACTTTAAAATTCGCAGTCATCTTGCAGAGATGGCTGAGGACTCCGAGTAATCGTTAGTAATTACAGTAATTATAGAGCATCAACATATGATGTCTCCTGGGCAAGTGTTTCATTTTCGAATAAAATGCTGGTAACATGCTTTCTTATGGACAAGGCTTCTTCATTAGGACTCCTGTCACCGAAGTAAGAACCATCGAAGCAAGGAGAAAAGTTGTAAAATATTGCGATACGTTTCTCATTTTGAACGTTATATACTGGCTACGCTTTATACTTGAGCAGGAAACTGGTGTATAGGTTGATGGATCTGACCTCAAATGCTGGTTTAATGTCGTCGCTCCTCTTCCACGCAATGCTCCTAATTCTTCTTCCCATATCCATCCAGATATCATCACAAATGTAAGTTTCATACGCTCGTACACACCCAACGTTCCCTTGACCCGCCTCATGCGGAAGAGCTGCAAAAGGTCGCGTGGCGTATAAGAATCTGCTTAAAACCTTCGAATTAATGATAAAAACAAACCTGGAAGCCTACGTTGGGACTCGGTTCTCACTTCGGATATCCCCATGACGAACGCCGTCAAAACGGGGGCAACACAGCCTACTTCACGTCGTCCTGGAGCCTGCAGCCTGCAGAATCTATTAAGAAATGGCCCATGAAATGAAGGGTGAAAATAAACGCCGACAAATCCGAGGCAACAGGAGAGGCCACAGGAGAGGATGGCTGAAACCAGTATGCTTGGACATGTTCCTACAGAGGACCGTCTTTCTTTGTTTGTGGCTTTAGCCTCCTCGACATGGAAGTCATTAGAGGCGGGAAAAGGCTGGGAACAAGGAACTCGAGGGAATTCGGACATGACCTTTTTAAGGAACCATCCCGGCATACGCGTGGAGTGATTTTGTGGGAAACTATAGAAAACAAAAATCTGGGCGACTGGACGGGTATTTGAATTTGTGTCCTCCCGAATGCGATGCCAGAGCTCGCCCACCATACTAGGTGAGGGACTGTATTTCGATACCTCGAACTCAACCTTGACTAGTGAATCACCTGGAGACACCATGGCAACGAAGTCAGTTTCAAGGTAGAAAGAAAAGAAGTTACCACTTCTTAAACGCCAACTCAATCCTACCACCACGCTACGGGATTCATATTTACGGCGCTCTAATTCAACCGACCATCGGGAACGCTTGTCCTGTGTGGTTATATGCAGCCGAAACTCACCAAAAGAAACTACGGGTGCTATGAAACAGTGCACTAAACCAAGATGTTGCCAAGAGGGATAACCTATCCACGCTACTCCAAGCGAGTTGACCGAGATGGGTGGGCGACATCGCTTGGGCTTGGGATTTGGGAGGACGCAGTTTCAAATCAGCCATCCAGATTTTGGTTTTCAATGGTTTCCCAAAATCATTCTAGTGAATGCCGGGATGTTTCCTTCAAACGTCCATGGCCTAATTTATATGTAATTTCGTTATCGATCTCAAACTTCAAGGTCCGTTTTTTCCTCAACTTTGATGAAGTAAAAATAACTTATTGTTGTATTATATTGTACACTATTATTGATACTGAACACTTCCCATTCCTTGTCCCAGATCCCCCACTCGCCTCTTGATGGAAATCATTCGAGTAGTTCTGGCATGGTTAAAGTCTGTTTCTGTGTACTTTATTTTTATTCTGCTTACAATGTTAACGATAATTGTCGTTGATACTAAATCATTACATCGTTCGTATAGAAATTATATAAATTAATGATGAAAAATCACGACGTATATACACTCCTGGAAATTGAAATAAGAACACATTGACGCCGGTGTGTAAGACCCACCATACTTGCTCCGGACACTACGAGAGGGCTGTACAAGCAATGATCAAACGCACGGCACAGCGGACACACCAGGAACAGCAGTGTTGGCCGTCGAAGGGCGCTAGCTGCGCAGCGGTTGGGCACCGCCGCAGTCAGTGTCAGCCAGTTTTGCCGTGGCGTACGGAGCTCCATCTCAGTCTTTAACACTGGTAGCATGCCGCGACAGCGTGTACGTGAACCGTATGTGCAGTTGACGGACTTTGAGCGAGGGCGTATAGTGGGCATGCGGGAGGCCGGGTGGAAGTACCGCCGAATTGCTCAACATGTGGGGCGCGAGGTCTCCACAGTACATCAATGTTGTCGCCAGTGGTCGGCGGAAGGTGCACGTGCCCGTCGACCTGGGTACGGACAGCAGCGACGCACGGACGCACGCCTAGACCGTCGCATCCTACGCAGTGCCGTAGGGGACCGCACCGCCACTTCCCGGCAAATTAGGGACAATGTTGCTCCTGGGGTATCAGAGAGGACCATTCGCAACCGTCTCCATGAAGCTGGGCTACGGTCCCGCGCACCGTTAGGTCGTCTTCCGCTCACGCCCCAACATTGTGCAGCCCGCCTCCAGTGGTGTCGCGACAGGCGTGTATGGAGGGACGAATGGAGACGTGTCGTCTTCAGTGATGAGTGTCGCTTCTGCCTTGGTGCCAATCATGGTCGTATGCGTGTTTGGCGCAGTGCAGGTGAGCGCCACAATCAGGACTGCATACGACCGAGGCACACAGGGCCAACACCCGGCATCATGGTATGGGGAGCGATCTCCTACACTGGTCGTACACCTCTGGTGATCGTCGAGGGGACACTGAACAGTGCATGGTACATTCAGCCCATCGTTCTACCATTCCTAGACCGGCAAGGGAACATGCTGTTCCAACAGGACAATGCACGTCCACATGTATCCCGTGCCACCCAACGTGCTCTAGAAGGTGTAAGTCAACTAACCTGGCCAGCGAGATCTCCGGATCTGTCCCCCATTGAGCATGTTTGGGACTGGATGAAACGTCGTCTCACGCGGTCTGCACGTCCAGCACGAACGCTGGTCCAGCTGAGGCGCCAGGTGGAAATGGCTTGGCATGCCGTTCCACAGGGCTACATCCAGCACCTCTACGATCGTCTCCATGGGAGAATTGCAGTCTGCATTGCTGCGAAAGGAGGATATACACGGTACTAGTGCCGACATTGTGCATGCTCTGTTGCCTGTGTCTATGTGCCTATGGTTCTGTCTGTGTGATCATGTGTTGT
Organism: Vandiemenella viatica; assembly: GCA_031002005.1. Classification (NCBI taxonomy): domain Eukaryota; kingdom Metazoa; phylum Arthropoda; class Insecta; order Orthoptera; family Morabidae; genus Vandiemenella; species Vandiemenella viatica. The sequence continues at coordinate 2,564,194 of CM061919.1, read as the reverse complement.
ATCTGACCCCAGGAATGTGTATATAAAGTTTCCCATTCCTGGGACAATGAATTCACGGTGTTCTTATTTCAATTTCCAGGAGTGTAATTATGTAGATAAATGTTTGTTCTATTCTCAAACCCTTTTTATTGATATTTCTCCCTTATTCATGATAAATTTTAGTTAATTTACAAGTCGAAGGAAAAACGACCGAGAGCTTCTGTAGTCTAAGCGTACGAAGACATCGCTGCTACTAGTGGTGAATAAAACAGTAGCTGAACTGGTACCGTTTTGTTTATTTTTCAGTACGCACTTCACTCCACCTCCTGAAACATTTTTTGTGGTTTATTTGATTTACGATACTGCAATTTTAAAATTTCGTCACATTTATAATGAATTAAATTTGTATTACAATACAGAATTACATTTTTGATTAAATGTCTCCTTGTAATCGTAGGCTTCCGCGGCCAGAGTCAGTTGATTCTTGGCTGTTCGGGTGGCGCCGCGTCATGTTTCTTGAAACCGACGTTTTGACCCTAATTCTGGGGTCTTCTTCCAGGGCAAAACTGCGTCTTCGATCAGTGAGTGGTCTTATTTTATAGCCGAGGGCCGCGTCCGTCTAGATGGTTCGATTTGCCCGGCCATAAAATAAGACCACTCACTGATCGAAGACGCAGTTCTGCCCTGGAAGAAGAACCCAGAATGAGGGTCGAAACATGACGCGGCGCCACCCGGACAGCCAAGAATTAAATGTCTCCTTGTTTACATGTAATTTAGTTCTCGATCTCAATCTTCTTGGACCGTTTTTTTTCCCGAACTTAAATCAAGCAAAATCCACTTAACGGTTGTATTATATTGTACACTAATTGATACTGAGCACTCCCGCCGTATCTAACTGTTGTGCTTTTGTGTTTTGCTCTATCAACGCGAGTTAGCACTTTATACTTGAAGTCATCACCGTGTTTTTCATGTTGCTTTCCTGTTTATGATTTCCTGTTGATATTGTTATTTACAAAGGTCATCAATAACTGCATCAGTTCCACCTTGGACACAGTGCAACCAATTGAACAGCCTGGATTTAGGTCAGGATTCAGCACAGTAGATCACATTCAAGTCATCCACGAAGTAATAAGTCGAGCAAATGAATACCAGTTGCCACTCTGTTTAGCCTTTATCGATTTTGAAAAAGCTTTTGATTCAGTCCATCACTCAGCAATCATGCAAGCCCTTTTAGAACAAGGAGTAAATCTAGGCTATATCTACTTAATGTACAACATCCTCACCACTTCCACTGCCTTTGTAAACATCGCTAAAGCCACCAAAGAGTTCCCAGTAGAAAGAGGGGTAAAACAAGGAGACTATTCACATCAGTCCTAGAGTTGGCAATGTCAAAAATCCAATGGTAAAACCGAGGTTTAAGAATAAACGGAAGAAGTCTCAACAACTTAAGATTCCCTGATGAATTAGTTTTACTCTCAAACAGTCTGGAAGAGCTCAAAGAACTGATAAATAACTAGAGGCAGCGTGCAGTGAAGTGGGCCTTAAAATAAATATATCAAAAAGCAAAATCATGCAAAACAAATGGACAGAAAAAGATAAAGACAAGGCAGACACAAAAGATTCTGGTATTGAGTCCGTAGATCAGTACATCTATCTTGGCCAACTGATGAATATGAATGGCGACTCAAAGCCTGAGATCTACAGACGGATAAAGCTGGGCTGGAGAGCATACGGAAGAAATCCCATAGTTTTTAAATCTAACACACCAGTACATATTAAAAAAAAAAAAAAAAAAAAAAGAACAGGTATTTGAACAATGTGTATTACCGGTCCTCACATATGCCTGCCAGACTTGGACCCTAAATATTCACACGAAGCAAAAACTGAGAACTGCCCAGCGAAGTATGGAAAGAGCAATGCTAGGGTTTACAAGAAGAGACAGGAAAAGGGCCGTGCATATTCGTTCAATAACTAAAGTAACAGACATCTTAAAAAGAGTCTTGACCCAAAAATGGCAATGGGCCGGTCATATTGCTCGCAAAAGAGATGAAAGATGGACTACAGTAGTGCTGGATTGGATACCGAGAAACCTGAAAAGAGCAAGAGGAAGACCCCTGGATCGCTGGGATAAGGATATACGTCGAGTTACAGCCGTGAACTGGAAGAGGGTGGCTCAGGATCGATCGGCCTGGAAAGAACTACAACAAAACTATGTAGAATTAAATTCTAATATATAGCTCATTAGACTTAAAGAGGCTACATAATGAAAAAAAAGATTGATATAGCTGCAATAATAATAATAATTATTATTTATTTTGTTTCTAACAGTGTGAACTAAATCTGATTGAATAAATTTGAGTACTGTTATGTCTTTGATTCAATTAATGCTTTCTAAAGCTGATTGATAGATGTTCACGGTTAGAGTACCATCTCACCGGAAAGTTAAATGTGTGGTTTCCAGTTAATGGTTCCAGTACAGTTAGGATTTTGGAAGAGACTTCATTAGCTGCTTCTAACCACATGTTAACGTCTGCTTCAGGTGAGGCATCATGTTTGCATGGTTGAAGCTCCGGCAGTTGAATGATTCTCTGTGTGAAGATTGACACATTGCTTACCAACGGTCTCTTGAAAGGAGGGTTGGACAAGCGGGGAGTAGTATAGAGCACCCTCCTGTCCTTGTGTCGAAAATGGCCCCTTAAACGTATGAATCAGAACTAAGCTACTGTTTGAGAATGCAGAAAGCCACGGCAAGCCACTACATTAAATACCCAAAGGATATCGCGAGGACATGTGCATCATATCAGGCAAGGGATTGATAACAGTGGAAAAAAGAGGTTACATGTTGTATGTGGTTTTTGTTGTCAGTGGAAAATAAAATAAAATAATGAGGGTAAACCCAAGTGGTAACTTGTTCAGTCCTACTTTTCCGGAAGTTATTTAGGGGCAGTCGAGTTTAACGTCCTCATTGGCCAATAACAGTGTCGCATTCCCTCGCTCCAAACACAATGAGGAGGGTTTTAGGATTTAGCCGAGGCATTTGGTACGCATTCTGACGATCATTAGTAGTGCACCAACGTTTCACCTACCGTACTGAACAAGTACAGGATGATAGTTTATCTCGGTTCGAACCAAATGAGCTAGTGTTCAACGCCAATCACAGCGCTTTAACAAACTATCCTATGGAATACTTATTTTCAAGCTGCAAGAGTCATTTTATCTGTGTTGTCCTCAGATATGTCCAGAAGCCTTGTAGGACACACACTAAGCCCAACTGGGCACAAGGACAGATAGTTCTTTTCCTCCGTATTGTTGTATGTGTGTAGATATTTGTGATCATGGACGTAGGGTGGGTCTCGCTTCTTCATGTGGTCGAGAGAAAAATACATGAAAATAAAAATTCCCACTTTAAATATTAAAAAAAAAAATAACAAAATAAACCCTCGCAGACTAGTTTTTAAATCGGTTAATTCAGTATTTATTTTATTTTTTGAAATAAAATTATTTTCAATAAGTATTTTTATTAAATTTTTTTGTTTTTGTCCACCCTGAGAGCTAAATCCTGGCTACGCTCTTTGCTGTGTTGGCTGTTATTAAGCGTAGTGTGTTGTTTCTGTTGTGTGTATGATGTGAAAGACGCCAGTGCTTGTCTAGTCAGATATAGACTTCAGAAAGAAACTATTTGATCGTCGAGTTAACGTCCCCATTCGGCGAATCAAACACCATAAATGGCACCGTATGCCTTCACTCCATACATATTGCGAAGAGGTTTTAGATTTAAGCCAGAACTTTGGTACAACGAATGCTAATCTGGCGACTTGGCACCACCGCTCCTATCCATCCCTCTAAATCCAAAATTGTGAAAAATATTTCCGCTACCGTGTCTCGAATAATAGATAACAGCGGGTGTCTGTCGCCATCATGATAACGAACCAAATCATTCGACGGTGCGGGATTGTAAAACGTTAACGCTCGAATATCTAGTTCACAAAAATCTGGCAAAACTCGGGGAAATGACTGTACGCTGGATATCGTCTGTGTCTGTTCAAGGACTGTCGAGTCGTGCAGATTTGTCGCAACGGGGATTCCGAAATTAGGCACGGTTACTTTCTCTACTCTCAACTGTCGAGGTCCGAAGCGGAAGGATACAACGCGACGGCCTGTATGGCACCAGCGGGTCGAGGCGCTAAGAGAAATGAGGACGTAGTTACGTGCGGAACCGGCCGTGTCCCAAACCGGCAGCAAGAACTGCCACTGTACGTGCAGGGCGGCACGGGAAGCCAGCCAACACCGAGGAGCTGTGCACGTAGACGGTGGAAAGAGACCGCTCAGACCCTGCTGTTACTCCGGTGTCGCGAAAACTGCGCCTGAGGTGGAATACACCGCAAGTCGAAACACGGTTACTTGGCGACCGAACACCCCTTTACCTCCTTACCCCTCACAGGGTTACATAAATTCGGAACTCTCATTACTTTTTCAGTTCACCTGCCACTGAAATGCTTTTGTGCCGATTTCCTAAAATACGCACTAGTGCTTCACTTACAGTGTTTGAGGTACTATTCAACAATTCCCTGACTCCTTTACCTATAAATAAAAGAAATCCCGATCTTAAACCTGAAGTCAAGAGATAGTTTATGATGATGGTCGTCTGTTCTGTTGTACATAGTTATTTTTTTATATTACGTTGAGACAATTCTATCACAATAAGTTTACTCATTTGATCGTCTGTTATATTACTCGAATTGGGGGTCAATAAACACTGCTGCTTCCCTGTTTAGGAATCATCCAAACTCTATGGAAAAGTTTTTTTGTTGTTCCGCACTCCTAGTTGTTTTAATGTTGGTAAATGGGATCCATCTAGGTGGCTAAGGAAAACGACATTATAAAAGCCATAAATGCGTTACCGGGATTTTAATCCTCACGTGTTATATCTCTCCGTTTTGAATTCTTAAGACTCGCAGGGGACCATACTGACTGGAATCTCATATGACATGCCATACTTCGCAAATTTAGCAGAGCATAGGAAGTTAGTTACTATCTAAAAGAAGCTCAAGGGTTGAAACTCAAGGATTCCAAAAATATAATTGTTTATTTGAATTATACACATTTTTCATGACGAAATGTAAAGATGTTTGCGTCATTTATGAGAGACTTATTTCTTAGAGCGACTGACCGCAAACTGGACGCCCCTGGTTCTGTATCCGACGAAGTCGAAGATTTATCTTCAGGTTCGATATTCGATGATGGAAGAAATTTTCTTACGTGTGTGTCTATGTTGTTGCATATGTGTATATAACTGTGATGACTATAAATTAGTGCAGTGTCTTTGCGTGAAACGGGTGAATCACCAGGAGTAGTGTGGTATGCCCCACTCCATTCCTACTGCAGAGATCTGTTGGATTGAACTCAAGACTTTGATCGCAATGTGCTAATTAAGAATTGTGCACCGCCACCTCTCCCACCCTGCTGGCAAATTTCTTTCACTGCCAGTTATTCGAACCACCAGTCTAGAAGCGGAGGGGGAAACTTGACAAAAGCTGGTGATAAGGCGCCAACGAACGCGTAGATAGTTTTTTCGGCTGGGGTGGTGATGTCCATTGTCTTTTAGTATTTCCAGCAAATAATCCTGGTCGACGATTCCCTGAAGGATAAAACGATTACAGTAATCTGTTACCTGACCTTTTTGGCGTTTTGAAGATAGCAATGAAAACAAAAAGTCAGTACTGACGCATAAAATCTTTCACCAAGACAACGCGCCGACTCAAACATCGTCCATCCCAATGGAAAAATCACATGAAGTGTTTCCCCATCCACATTATTCAACGGATTTAACCCTTCCCTTTCTCTGGCGGAATGAAATAAACAGGCCAAATGTATACACCCAGATGCAGGCTGTGTTACCAACTAAACCTTTTTTTTTTTCAAAATAAAAGAGGAAGAATGACCTTCTTTTTTTTGTATCAGATGTTTCGAAGAAACTTCGTAGGTTCATTGCTGTAGATGTTTTCGTTGGTAACGCACATTGATAAGATATATACATATAAGTGAAATATTGCACTAATATTGTCTAATAGGTCTGAATATCATGCCAAGTTTCACAGCAATCACGTGAATAAACCTGCTGATAATAAAGACTCCTTATGGCCTCACGGACATAGTGTAGTGACAGCGTTTGTTCACCTTTGTTGTAGGGAGCTAATATAACTCGTAAATCCTACCGAATTAAGAGGATTCAACCGCCGGAGACTTATAGTGCATTACACATTACCAAGTGCACCTAGCCATAAATGTAGAACGGTATAACAGCGTATGGAAATAGAGGCGATACCGGGGCTCAAACGGGAGAGTTCGATTTCCCAGTCTGAAACCTTAATATGGTTATACAAAATCACCATCGTTTGATACTTCATCGGTGACCAAAAGACTGGGAATAATCTGTCTGCATGGTGGCAATTAAGAACACTTAAATACACAGGAAACCATATTTAATTCCCTAGGCCAGCGGTTCCCAACCTTTATTGGTACAGGGCCCACTTTTAAGTAAAAAAAAAAATTTCGCGACCCACCTAATATGAGAGTCTATCTAATATCAGAATGGGAAATTTTGTATGACCTCGATACGCTATCGACTATCCTATCCTACGAATAGACAAATTTTCGTACAAAGGATGTACCATCAACAAAAACAAGGATTGATAATACATAAAACATCAAATATATTATAGACCGGGATGTGGCTCCACAGACCATCACTTTATCAAGTTAACTGCTGAAATTCCACGATTAGAAGTAACGCGATCAGCATTTTAAAATGCAAGTGCTCTGCCAACCACCTGCAGACCCGATTTTAGTGGTTCATTGGTAGCTTTATCATTGTGTTTTACTGCACCCAAATGTATGAAAATATGGAAGACTGGGAGCAGGAAAACACAATGCTACTTACCAGTCAACCACTAAAATGGGTTTTATAGTTGTTTCCCACCTAGATATGACTTGGCACATCAGTGTCATTTTAATTTGCAAATCTAGTTTTAACTAATCTTTGAATTTCAGCCGTCAACTCGATTAGGTGATGCTTTGTGCAGACGCCTCCCGATTTTTTGCAAAGATAATTAAAAATACGTTTAATTATTATAAAAACAGACTTTACAATCAGTGAGATTTCTGACGCTGGTGTTTGCTGATGAGGGCATCGATATCAGGGTTAACACTGATTAATTTTAACCTTAAGTCACTATTTACACATAGTTTACTTCTATATTTGTTTTTCAAAACCAATAATATATATTTTTGTTGTAAAAACCTCGATTTTGCCGCGACCCACCAGTGGGTCGCGACCCATAGGTTGGGAACCCGTGCCCTAGGCGATTCCGTTAGTAAGCTGGGAACGTGACAGTATAGTTGCAATGCAATAGAATTCTTCGGATCTATACCTGGCGTCTGATACGTGATTGCGCCTCAAAGTTTCTAGCGTTCTTCGTTTGTGGTTGCAACAGTAATGTACAAATTAATTGCGTTGTCATAAACACATCAAGCTGGGAATCAATAGTCAAACACCCAAACACTTCCACACCATCATATCATCCTGGCAAAGGAGTCGCCAGATTGCAAGGAACCACGCGTCCTCAACGAAGACCAGAATGCAAGGAGTTTGTCCCTTGCAAAAGTCGTCAGTTTGTCCCGGCCTCCTCTTCTGCAGCTATGCCGTGTCCTGTTCCGCAGACAGCTCTGGCGCAGCTGTGACTCACAGCGACTGCTTATTAAATGAGCCAGAGGAAACAACTTGTACATTCATTATTTCTGTCGGTTTCAATTCATCTGTGTACAACGGCATCTACTGAGTTGTTTTAATTCACGTGTAGGCACGAGAGGGGCTGGCTTCTCCAAGAAGGTCTGCTCACCAGCCTCCCCTCGATCCATCGGTCTTCCACTTTGTTTCTCTACGATCTCTTCCAGATTCGCTTACTAGCTTCTCTCACACACGACAACATTCTTTCCACTCCACTTCAAGCGTCCAAGGTTGGCTCACTATTCCTGGAAGTCTCACTGCTCCTAAGTCTGCAACTGATAAACGAAAAGCCGTAGTTACGAACATGGGAAGACCAAAGTCACATCTTTTATGAGAAGTGCTAGATTCATATTTTGTTAGTCTTATCGAACAACAGTCCTTATGTAGCATCGCTAGCATATAGTTACTAGCATCACAATGTCAGTGGTGATTACTCTAGTAACTTACTTCTCTGAACATCTGTAATCTGTACAACTTGCAGGGCGTCATTTTGAAAATCGAAATCCTTTACGGTAACGCTCTGGCCTCGCATTCGAGAGCACGTGGGTTCGAATTCCCGTCCGGGTGTCCAGATTTGGTTTTTCCGTGGTTTCCCCAAATCACTCCAGGCGAATGCCGGGATGCCTCCTTCAAAAGGCCATGGCTAAATTCCTTCCCGTTCCTTGTCCCCAATCCCATTCCTCTTCTAATAACCTCGATGTCGACGAGGTGTAAAGCCATAAATAAAAAAGAAATTCTTCACGCTCATGTAGATATTCCTTTTGCATCTTCCTGATCCACATTTCGGTATTTTGATTTTGGTTATCTTCAGCTTCGTAGACTTTTGATCTTATTCCTTCAGTTTACGAGTAAGACAGCTCTGAACTGTTAAACAAGCGATGGCCGAACAACTACAAACTATACATCTGAAACAGGGGCGTAATTCTGTAATGCTCTTAAAACTTCGCTCAGCTGATATGAATGAGCTAATACGCCAAATCCTACTCACTTGTTTCTAGAGTCATCTGTTTACTTGTTATCGCAATGAGTGAGCATAAGTTTTATTGTCCACTGAGCCAGGCTTGATTATCATTAAGCATTTAGTAAACACAGGTGTTAAAGTATGTATAATAAATTTTACACAGTTCCGCAGTGAACACTTTTCAAAGTTGAAGCCGTCGTGAATGGAGCTCAGACATCGTTGTAATAAACGTTCCAATACACGCGAGCGCAGTACGAGTAAATAGCCACGAGGTTTGAACAGGAGCGGGTGCAGCACGAGCTATGGACAAGTCTACCCTGCACCTCGACTGTGAGACAAGCCTGTTTGCAATATTTGCTTGGGAGCGTAATGTGGATTTTTAGAAGTTCGAAGATCGTCCAAATAAATGGATACAAGACGAGCCTCCATTACTATTTTGCTGAAGCTTCCTTCACATTCACACGTTGGAAAATGACCCCGTAAAACGGCTTAGCTTACAAGAGTGGCTTGAAAAAACTTGCGCATGAGAGTACAAACATTGCAGTCTATAATGGGACAGCTTGCTGCCCTTTCTTGTGATTACGATAGTGTCCAGCGTTACGGCTAGGCACTTCCTTGCGGGGACACAACTGGTCGACTTTACTTCTAGCTAGGCTTCTGTTGAGCCTGTCTCCTTCGATACTTGGGATGGCACACTTGCTGCAACTAGCCGTCAGCACATGATCCACAGCAAGGGTTTGTATCCCGCCACCACGTGTTGCAGTGTATTTTGCAACCTACCACAGGTTGTTTGTAATGGTTGTTAGCGTCCAAATAGGTTTCGCCTTCTGATTTCGCTACGGGTGCACTGAACTGAAGACATTCACAGACGTTCTGAGTAGGGATAAAATGATAAGAGTAAATACAAGTATCGATACATTCCTTCCGATACCAAGTACTTTTTGTATCGATACTTTAAAAATAAGTATCAAGTAGGTATCGGTCAAAAGTACTCGTATCGGTATGTATACCAATATGACGAATATGATGATTTCATTTAACACGTTAATTGATACATTAAACGCTCATCTACACTGTAAAGAATATTTTTTTGGTCGTCATTATTGCATTTTTTTCAACACATTCTTTTTCTAAGTTTGTGTTGTTGGCAAACTTGTTTGTCTATGCCCAACTGAAAGTCAGTCGCCATTTTTTGTCGTAGTCGTCATTGACTCATTGTTTTGTTTTCGTTCTGCGTTCGTAATTCTAACCTAAGGCTGTCGTCGTTGTTTTGTAGTTAGTTTTGCGTAAGGTATATTTGCTGATTGAAAATGGGACCTCCAAAGTCTAATGTCAAGTGCCATATTTCAAGAAAAATGATAACAAAAACGCAAGCTGCAAAAAATGCTTTAAAACTGTGCGGTTTTGTGGCAATACTTCTAATTTGCATATTATTGCACCTGTTAATAGAAACGACAAGATTTCAATGTAAGTACGACATTTATTAATCTACAAAATTATTATTTGGTATGTTTGGATGTTGATTGTGAGTAGTGTTGTGTGGACACGTTAATCAATAGTACCTGGGTGACCGATCTACGCTCGGTATATTTCGATTTCTGTTCAATATCCAAGATTTCGAGTAAAGTTTGATTAAAGTAAAAGGCTTGAAGGCTTCCTAGGCGTTTTGAGGTGCACAGTTCACCAAAGAGAAGCTTAACTAACATCAGTAGGCGTACTGGTACCTGAAACTTCTACGTTATGAGGTTAGAGCCGTTTTCGAGAAAACAAATACAAATGTGCTCCTTTCTTTTTTTTAAAAAAAATCGTGTTAAAAACTTGAAAAGCAAAACGTTATCTACATGTGAAATTTCATCCAAATCGCTAGATCCATTTGCGAGACCGCCTCACATATTACTTTTAAAAAAATGCTATTATTATGTAAAATAGAAATCTTAATGCTAGTTTGATAGGCCCTATTAATTAATGGTGCGAGATTTGTGGTATTTCAGAGGATTCTACGATAACCCTTGATGATGGATTCTTATGTAACTCGACGAGAAAAATTGAAAGTAAAAAATATTTTTTTATATATATCTCGCTTAGTTCTCGAGATATCGTATCTCAAAATTTACGCGGTTGGTTGAAATGCGACCTGAACCAGAAGACATATTTCGCCATAGCCAAGTTTGATGGTGAATTCGTATGAAACTCGTCGAGACAAATCGAAAAAAAGGATTTTTTCTGATATCTCGCTTAGTTCTCGGGATATTATATCTCAAAAGTGAAGAGGTTAGGATTAGCTCCAGCCTGGACCAGAAAAAAAATCCACCAAAATGACCATGTCTATATGGTTTCAATGTTTTATTTTGTACCTAGTGGTTGTTGTTAGGTTGAAATACAGCCTGGACCAGAAGAAACGTCGCCAAAAGCACAAGGAACTATACCTATAAATGATTTTTGACATGCTATATCTCGAAAACCAAGAACATTTATTCTTTATTTTCGATATGTTTCATCGAGTTCTATAAGAATTCATCATCGGGTTGTGACGTTAATAGAACATCATCTGTGCTAAATTTATTCACTCTGATAAAACTATGCTCATACATGGCAGTAATCTCACATCTGATCAGCATTTCAAAATGCTAATAAAACAATTCCCATAAGAAGTAACCTTCGTTATAAACATTAATAAAGCACAAGGTCAGACGATTCAAAAGGCAAGATTCTATTTATCAGAACCCTTTTTTTCGTATGTGCACTCGCACGCGGCTTTTTACTTTATTATCAAACTCTACTCGAAATCTTGTACATTGAACAGAAATCGAAAGATGTTTTATAATTAAGGAGGTAGTATTTAATGACTATCTAACAACCACTTTTTACGGTCAAAAAGTAAACGATGTTACTTTATAAAGAAGTTTCTGATAAAACCATTGATAAATTTTTAATTATCTTCCTTTTTAAATGTTTTACAATTAAACTTGCAGTGTTAATATTTCCACGGGTCAGCCAGTATTCAAGAACTGTTCGTTTAATTATTCTTTGAAATCAAAGAAAATCAATTTGTAGGCTTTCTGGTACCTGAATTGTCTACGAGATGGCGCTAGTGCCGTTTTCGATATACGGAGTGACAAAATTGTTCATATTTTGTAAACTCGCTTTTTTGTAGGGAAGACAACTATTTAGGTAATCTTAAAAGTCAAAACGTTATCTAAATACCAAATTTCATCCAAATCATCACAGCCGTTTCCGAGATCCGAAATATATATATATATATATATATATACAAGAATTGCTCCTTTAAAGATATAAGATTGTTTGATATAATCATATTGAAAGTATTGACTGGTATCGATTAAGTAAACTTTTAACTTACTAATCAATATTTTATCTGCCTTGTGGAAACGAGATGGTTAAGTAGATAGACAGAACGTTTATTTTCAAAGTACAAAACGTGTACTGACTTTATGGAAGATAAAGTGTATTTCAATTTTTTCAAGAAAATGAAAAAAGAAGATGATAATATCGCAGAGGTTAGAAGTCGAAATAAAGAAATAGTTCTCGATTCCCCTAAACCTTCGACATCGACATCCACAAGACTATGTTCAATAATACACAGTCAGACTCTAATCTGAATCCAACCAGTGATGGTGGTAAAACATTAAAAACTATGTTCGAAAATATTGCTTCACAAAAAAGTAAGTGACAATGTATTTTATACTGTACACGGTTACAGTTATTATGGTATTTTAATGTAAACGAATATTAGTATTGATAACATTTTAATTTGAAGTAATTATAGTGTAATACAGCGGTTCCCAACCTTTATTGCTACACGATCCAGTTTTAAGAACAAAAAAATTTTCGCGACCCACCTAATATGAGAGTCTATCTAATATCAGAATGGGAACTGTTGTATGACCTCGATACGCTATCAACTATCCTATCCTACGAATAGGCAAATTTTCGTACAAAGGATGTACTATCAACAAAAACAAGAATTCATAATACATAAAACAACAAACATATTATAGACCGGGAGACGACTGCACAGACCATTACCTCATCAAGATGAATGCTGAAATTCCATGATTAGAAGTAACTCGATCAGCATATTAAAATGCAACTGGTCTACCAAGTAGCTTTTGGTTTAAACCACTTGCAGACCCGATTTTAGTAGTTAATTGGTAGGTTTATCATTGTGTTTTACAGCACCCAAATATATGAAAATATGGAAGACTGGAAACAGGAAAACACAATGGTAAATTTACCAGTCAACCAGTAAAATGGGATTTGTAGGTGTTTTCCAACAAGATATGACTTGGCACATCAGTGACATTTTCCTGATTTGCTATTAACAAGGATAATTGGTAAGACGATATGGTAGTTTGTTTGTTGGGCTGACACTGACTTTTCCATTGTATATTTGGTAGAACGATAATATCGTTTTTTATTTTGAAAGAATTCAAGAGGCTTAAACGTGCACTCAGGATGCTTGGTAGACAAATGTCTTTCAATATTATATGAATAATTACGCCTATGCAATTGAATATTTGTTTATTTCACCGAACGCGTTTCACTTCATATCTGAAGCATCTTCAGCGGTTCGTTCTGTGGGGTATTTTTACATGAATTAGTTTCTTATATGCTAATTTGTACATGGGGCTTATGTTAATAAATATATACAATTCTACTTACAATTTTCCATGAATTACAGTATTTGGCATAGATTATGCCGGTAATATCGTTTTTGCATCTTCATTTCTGTGAGTATCAAGTCACTTGCACTGAGCACTGAATTTAACATTTATTCTGTGTGTTGTACTTTCTTACGATAATTACCGTGTGTGTTTACTGTGATGTATTTGGCATGGCGGTAGGTTTGTTTATCGTTTGTCTTCTGTTTCCTTGGTGGATGGCGCGCTTTTAAATATACGTTTGTTTTCAGATTAGTGTGTTTGGTGTATTTTTGGTTATATCTTTTGAGGTGGGTGTTTGCGTTTCTTATTTTCTTTTAAGAACTGTGTACAGTGTTGGGTCCGTCAGGTTCGTGTATTCATTTATTATGTTTTTTCCTTCTGCCAGTGATTTTTGGATATGGTAATTTTCTTGAAAAGTTAGTAGTTGTGGTTTACTGTTGTTTATAGTTAGTATTTCCATATCTTTCTCAATTTTTGTAGGCTGGTGATTGTATTCTAGTAGGTGCTCAGCGAAAGTTGAGTGGTTATTATATTTTAGTGCTAAATTGAGAAAGATATGGAAATACTAACTATTGCTTTTCTCGCTGCCTGCATTGTAATTACAGATACTTGGCTCTGGTTCAGCAACATTTGCAAACCTATTATTACTTGCCGTGGAGATTGAAGTTTCCTCACCATTTGTATACTCTCTTTTACGGCACGATCCAGTCCTCAACAAACTTTCCATAATCACATTAAATCGACTCTCAATCAAAACAAAACGCAAACAACAACTCACTCTCACAAGCAAAGGAAAAATTGTTTCGATCAAAGACATTGGTTTCGATTCAAGGATTAACAAGAAAATGACAATCAGATAAGTATGGTATGCCCGCACATCTCCACTCTAGAACGGGGCGGGAGAGGGCGTGTTCAGGGTTGCGCGATTGCTGCCGCTGCTATATCTCACAAAGAGGTTATTGCATAATACCAACTGTATGTCTAAGAAAACTTTTTTCACACAAAGTTTTAATTTAAGCTAATAGCTTTCATGATTATTGCTCTTGTAAAATATCGTGTTATATTTTTTTAAATAGATGAAAAAACGTCGATTGTTCCGCAACCCACCAAAACACACGCCGCGACCCACCAGTGGGTCGCGACCCATAGGTTGGGAACCGCTGGTGTAATATATTATCTGGAAGGTTAATATTTCAATACATTTACGAATTTTGCTTTGTTTCATGGGGTGGCGACAACATAATAATATAAATATGTGCATTTTGTATTTTATATGCAAGGACATCCTACCATTCAATGTTGTTGAAGGTGAAGGTTTTTTAAAATTAATGAAGGAACTGGCCCCTTATTACAAACTAACTTCGTCAGCACACTTTAAAAAGTTACATTGTGACAAATATGACATTGTGAAGATGAAGTATGTTCCAAGAATATCTAATGCAACTGAGTTATGTGTGAAGCTTGACAAAGAGTTTTTTGGGTGTCACAGTACATTTTTTTTTTTTAGAGGGAATAGTCCTTATCAGTTCGAGTATTGCTACCCGGGAACTTCAGTCAAACCATACAGTAGAGTACATATCTAATGTATTTGGCGATACTCTAAAAGATTGGAGTATACCACTATCTCAAGTTACTTGCGCTGTTACAGACAATGGCGCTAATATGGTTGTCGCGATTAAAAAAAAAAAAAAAAAAAACTCTTGGCGAATCGAAACATTTACCGTGCTTTGCACATACTGTTAATTTGAAAAATGTTACACCTGCAATTATGAACATTATAAATAAAGTTAGAGAAATTGTTATATGTGTCAAGAACAGTGTTATACAATCAGACAAATTAGGAAAAATACAGATCGATAGTGGAGTTCCTAAGGGATATACTAAAAAATTTATTCTTGACGTTAATACACGTTGGAATTCACGATACTATATGATTGATAGATTTTTAGATATGTCGGAAATTGCTACGCAGCTTTTACTCGATACTACAGATAGTCCTGAATTGTTGACTGGACAAGAAATTGAAATATTGAAACAGGTAGTCCCCTAGTTACAACCATTCGACTTTGTCACAAGAGAATCTTCAGGCCAGAATTATGTTACCTTATCCAAAATCATACCCATGATTTATTGTTTGACGTCGCAGCCAACAAAATTTTCATCATCAATAGAACGTGTCACTCAGTTGCAAACAAACCTACTGGATGAATGTAAAAAAAAAGATTTGGTCTCATTGAATTTAACAGCCTTGCATCTTTGGGAACAATTTTAGACCCACGTTTCAAAAACCTCCATTTTCAAGATGCAAGTGCATGGGGGAGGGCGACACAAAAATTAAATAATATTATTAAAGAAGATCCGACAATGTCAACCTGTGGATCTGAAGAAGAAGCAACCCTCGAAGATTTTGATTTTTGGTTACACCGCAAACAACTTGCAGTTGGCCAAAAGCGGCACCGTGCTAATTCAAAAGCCGATGAAGTTTCAATTTATTTGGCTAATCCAGTCTGCGCTTTAAAAGCCAACCCATTAGAGGAATGGGGGGAATTAAAATCCGTATTTCCATGCTTATACAAACAAGTGCGATTTTTTAAAAACATTGTCGGTACCTCTGTACCTTGTGAAAGGCTTTTTTCCAAAGCTGGCGTAACAATGACTACATCCAGAAGTCGTCTAACAGGCAAACACTTAGAAAATCAAATATTTTTGGAGAGCACTACAAAAACCAACTTTTTTTCATATTTTGTCCTAGTCGGTATTGGTCCTGTAACGATCAGTAAGGTGAAAAATAATATCTTTCGTCAAATAAATATATATTTTTATATCAATAAAGACTATTAATACGTATTACATACTTTTTTTTAAAATTTATTCCAAATTTCATTGCGAAAAATCATTCGATACGAATAAGTATCGATACCTTTCAATGGATACCGAATAAGTATCTATGGTTTACGACCGATACTGTATCGAGTAAAAGTATCGATACCTCAGTGGTATCGTTTTATCCGTAGTTCTGAGCATCGTACCATCTTCCTCTATACACCATCAATGAGGTGGTAATATCATCTCTGTTCTACATACACTGCAGTTACTTTTTCTCTTACCCAATAATGATCCTGGCCCTCTATCGTGGACGAATTGTGAACATCACGGTGGAATTCAAAGACGGGTTGATACCGGTGTTGTGTTATGAGTGTTTTCGTGTTCTCCGACTAATAATTGCTTTAAATGCTCTGGCGTTGAACATTATTCAGCGACATTTTTTTACCATGTTTATTTGAATCACCCAGATTTTTAATATTATGCAAAGGTGCTCTAGATTCTGGCCAATTACTATGCATTTTGTTATGGCAACTAACAATTCTCATGTTTTGGGTGATATTGCTTACATCACGTTTTTTCAATAAATTCAGTACTTAGCTCTTGCTTAGTTTGGTCTAAAGAATACGTTATCTTATCAACTGTTCAAATATTTAACAAATGTTTATAATTGATTCAGTGTGAAGGCCAAAATGAACTTGAATTAACACTTCTTATGACTGCGTTAACTAAACAATATAATTGGTGCAGAACAAAACGATATTTATAACAAAGTGTACAAGTGGCTTGAGTTCTCCAAACGATATTTATAACAAAGTGAACAAGTGGCTTAAGTTCTCCAAAGGTCAGGCAGTAGCTAACATTACCGTTTACACACGTCAGTCCAAACCGAGCAGGACATAGTAGACAACTTTGTAAATTTAATACATAACTCATAAAGGGACACAAATTTGATGGAAGCTTCAGGAACGCTTTGCATTAAAAAGAGACTCATTTTTGGCGCGCTTTCTCACATGTGATTAATCATGTGTACATGGATAGGCTGCTGAAACGAAACCGAGGCTGGTGGGTGAATGGTAACGCTCGGTCCTGGAATTCGAGAGGACACGGGATCAAATCCCCATCCGACAATCCTGATTTCGGTTTTCAACGATTTCCTGAAATCACTCTAGATGAATGCCGCGATGGTTCTTTCAAAAAGCCGTGGCCCGACTCCTTCCCACTCCTTCTCCAGCGGTAACAACCAAGCTGTCAATGTGTTCTAAAGCCTTTTTCCGTCCTTTTACAATCATATCTCGCCTCTAACGATATTGATGTTGACAAAACGTAAAGCCACAAGTAAAAGTCAATGGAGGATTTTCATGATCATCTTTTCATGCTAAATTTGTTGTTTTCGCTTGAACTGTGAACTGTCAACAATGTAGAAGATACTGTTCGTACATTAGAAAGGCCTATCGGTGCGAAAGACATAAAACTCCGAACCGCTGCATCCTGCTTCTGCACAGTAGTGTTAGGCCTCACACTGCTGTTAGAACTGAAATATCCACACCAAACAACTGTGAGTCGTCATCCCTCTGAAAGGATTTAAGTGGAGAGAAATATTTAGATAACGAAGAGTTACATGACTTCAGAAACGGTTAGCGCCTTGAAAAATGTATGTAAACGGTATAGGAGGCTGTGTAAAAAAAATATATATTTTTTTTATTTTTGGTTTGCTATATATTGGTTAAATGAAGCGTTTATTATAATTTGTTTTACTCTTCTAGCCCTTAGGATTTTTTTTTTTTAATTTAAGTTAGCTTCACATTTGCCATCTTTTTATCCCTACAATAGTTACCTCACTGCTTCAAATTTTTCAGAAAATCTGTTTTGAACTTGTCTATTAACCATACTAATGTAATTCATATATGTGTAGCAATCTTCTCCAGTCTTCTTCCTTTCTTCTTCTACTACATTCCAGAATTGTGTACCTGTGGGACTTTTGAATTCTGCGTAACATCGGTATATCTTTCGATAGCTGACGTTATCTCCGCTGAAGGCGAGGCTCTATGGCGATTGATTTCATCAGAGGCGCTGTCATGATTGTGGAAACAGACTTCTGTCAGGTGTGCACTGCGCCATTTCTCGGAAAAGTTCGATCTTATCATAACATAGAATTATTCACCAAGGGCAGATACAGGAAGATCACCTGACAAATTGCACAATCTAAGTTATCAACACATACTACGTCTTTACGTACAACACTCATTTCGTTTAACAATGTTAGCGTAAAATGCAGTTTTCACCGCTACCTTCTGCTGGTACAGACTTTCAGAAGTAACATTGCTCAGTTTACTTTTTAGAGAAAAGAATGCATCACTTGCTGAGAGTAAAACGACATCAGAATTAGATACAGTGAAATTGCACCTGTACGGACTCTAGCAGACTCAGCAGATGGCTAATCTCCTGAAGACGACAATAGGCTTTGGTCGAAACTTCGGGGAGAAGTGTTTGGACGCAGGTGTGAACGAAAATTGCAGCGGTGCACAAGTTCTAGTCCCAATTTATAATGGTCTGGATATTACAGTATTATAGGCTTATGAAATGAGCTATTGTATCAGCAGAAGCAATAACCAATAATCACAACAGAGCTCGGAATGTACAAAAAACACTGAAGAGCTTAGTAGACAAAATTAATTTCAAGATCTGGTAGCTTTATTGACAAATAACGCTGCGTGGGAGGGGTGGGGGCGGTTTGTGTGGATTATTTCGTTAGGAGCTGCATCAGGTGAAATAGGATTGCTTGCAGTATTTTGTTTTTATTTTGTAAGATTTTGCAGGATTACATCTTAACTTGACAGTTTAAATTCATCAATTAAATTGTTCATATATGATAAAATTTTTCAATGTATCGGAGTGGAATTTTCTCATGTAACTACTCGCATGGTTTATGTGTATGAAAGTCATACCACAAGACTAAAAAACATGAGGTTACGCGAACAGAATATCACCGAAATAAATTTGCTCAACAGCTTACGTTGATATATGGCAACAACACTAACTTTAGCGCCTTGGTTAGATCGTCCTTAAAAACCAAATATAAAATTACAGTTCCCTCCTGCATCAACTCTGTACGTCTAGAGTAGACGTGAGATGGAGTACTGTACTTCCTGGTGATACTGAAAACTCCAGGTGTGCCGGTAGAAACCGGTTGCGAATGTAGAACGTAAACCAATATTTCAGTCAAGGACCGACGACTTCCATGACACCTGGTAGCATAGTACGTTTGGCAAGGCTTGAGTTAGGTCTTAATTCGTGACAATAATAGCAAAAGGAAGAGAACTTGTTTGCAAACGAATCACATGTAGTTACCGTAAGATGTGCTATTCTCTCTGTTTTAAAACGTGTAAACACGAAAATTATGAAACACTGTACTAACTGTTACATATTAGAATTTTTCTATGCGTTATTCTAATGGATTTAAACAACTAGGGTATGTTTTTGATTAAAAAAAACTCTAGCTGTGAAAAAAATACATAGTATATTATATTTAGCATGAAGGGCCTTACAACAGCTAACATTATCTGGTGGAACAAAGAAATATCAAGTGCTACCAAGAAAGCTTAGAAATGAATGTAATGAGAAGAAGCTGCTGTCATGCGTGGAACACGTAACAGACAGAACTGTAAGAGACCATGAAGATAATGGGGACATCATTCATAAATCAGGAGATATATACATGGCACGAATATTTAAGAAGAACTGATAAAAGAAAGTGCCAGTAAGAATATGGAATTAGGAAGTTGTTGGTAAAAAAAAAAAAAAAAGTGGTGGAACATTAAGAACAGGGGGATAAAGGAGTGCTAAAAACTAAAGGTTAAAAGTTGGAAAAGTGCGAGTTACATTTCGTATCTCGAATATGGTAGATCAGACGGCAGTGGTTTGACACACACACAAAAAAAGGCAGCAGACTCGTTTCCAACCTCTTAAAAAACCACGCGCGCAGATTATGTTTAGTGCACATCAGATCAAATTTGTTATAAATACTTTAGAATACAATGGACTTGAAATTTAGAACATTTTAAATAAAATTATATTAATATACGTCAAAGAAATCTGAAAATAAAAACATTTGATAAATTTGCTCACAACTTACAAAATAAATTAGATCTTAGTGTTTTTAATATTTGTCAATATTTCGAGTTCTTAGGTAAAAGCGTTTTTGAGATAGACCCTGTAATAAAAATGGTCCAAAGTTGTCAACTTTGATGATCACTGGTTTCTTTATTTTCCAGTGAAAAGAGAGAAAAACCCGAACCCAGTTTATTTCTAACCAACTTCACTTTAGAAAATTTTAAATACGATATTAGTTTTCGGGTAAGGGGAACACATCGTATGTGGAAACTCTAATTGTGAAGCTTATTTGGTTTACGAACTAGACGCCTGAGACGGAACAGAACCATAATCAGAACATATGGCTGCAATATCAATAAAAATTAAAAGCTGTCGGTTGGTAACCGCATCACTGGAAAACGAATGGATCGATTTGGCAATTTTTTTTAGAAAATATTCGTAATATTCTGAATAAGGCTTTTAAAGAAAGAAAAATTGGAAAAGTTGCACGGAAAATTAAGAAAAAACTGAATGTGCATTTTTCTATGGACTGATTTGGCTAATTTCTTCAAATGTTCATAGACCCTAACAGTTAGAAAAAGGTTTTTAGAGAAACAAAAATCGGAAAAGTTGCCCGGAAAATTGAAAAATTCTCAAAAAAATCTGAAAATACTTTGTTCTATGTACGGCTTTTGTTAATTTTTTTTAGAAAAGGTTCAAAATAGCTCCAATAAGGTTTTTAGAGATAGAAACATTGGAAAAGTTACCCAGAAAAATGGAAAATTCGGGAAAACTGAAAGTGTTTTTTTCTATGGACCGAATTTGTTATTTTTTTTTTAATGTTCATGATAGTCCGAATAAGGTTTTTGTAGGGAGAAAAATGGGAAAAGTTTCCCGCAAAATAAGAAAATTCTGGAAAAACTAAAAGTTGCCGATTTAGCTAACTTTCTTAAAATGTTCGTAATAGTCTTAATAAGGGTTTTAGAGAAAGAGTAATTGGTAAAGGTGCCTGGAAAATTGGAAAATTCTGTAAAAACTTAAAGTTATTTTTTATATAGACCAATTTGGCTATTTTTTACATAAAAAAATGTTTGTAATAGTCCGAATAAGGTTTTTAAAGAAAAAAGAATTGGAAAAGTTGCCGAGAAAATCGGAAAGCTCGGGAAAACTGAAAATGCTTTTCTTTTTCTATTGGATTTTTGTACGAACTCAAGACCGTAATTCATGATTCAAACTATGCTGATGCGTAATTCTTTTTTGTTTTGTTCCTAATCCTCCCGGAATGAAAATAACTCAATTAAGTGTTTTTATTGAAAAAACTTGAAGGTATCGAGAAAATCTGGAAAAAACGCATTCCAGCCTAAATTAAAATAAAATTACCTTTAACAACTGGATGTCGTGGGTCATTTCCTCAATTGCGAGATAATAAATTTTTATAAAGGTTAATGATACGCCAATGCAATTGAATTTTGTTTTATTCTTTGTGTCGTATGCGTTTCACTCTATTTCCAGAGCGTCCTCAGCGACAAACGTGACTTTTTTTTATTTTATGCTCTCATAATTAGGGTACGTGTGAAAAACATGGCGTGGTGTTTACAGTCACATGTTTTAAAGGCGGTGGTGATTGCAAATTTAATAGTGATACTGTAGTAAATTTAATAGTGATACTGTGTAGTCTGGTCGGTGCAAAGTAGTGCTGAGTATCTTAGAAATATTTCACAATGATTCCCGCTAAAACCTACACGGAGAAGCAAACCCTGACTATGAGAGCATAAAATAAAAAAGTCACATGTCGCTGATGATGCTCTGGAAATAGAGTGAAACGCGTACGAGACAAAGAATAAAACAAAATTCAATTGCATTGGCAATTTGTAAAAATTGATAGAATTACCTTTGTTTTTATATTTATGTTGTTTTTCGATCTGTCCAACAAAAGTAGTTATTAATTGAGGACATGTGTTTGATGATATCTCAATTTGTCATCCGATGAGCGATACATTTAATTGAAAATTGAAACGTGAATAAGAAAATGATTGCGATGCATTAAGAGAATCAGTTCGAACGAATGTTCTACTGTTGAATTGGCAACAAAACCATGTTCATGAAAATTGAGAAGGATGGAACTAAAGGGATTTTCTTCCTGGGTACTTCGCGTACAACTGGAAAAAACGTTTTTGATCTCATTGGTTTTGGCAACGATTCGCTCGCAGAATGAAATTTCACTTCCATTTGCTTCATCAGGAATTGCAGCTACGTTGTTGGAATGCATTCAAACAGCTCATAATGAAAGAACTGGCCAAAGTTCTGCAGCGTTGCAAATTGATTGCTTGGAATGAATGTTCTATGACACAAAAAAGTCTTAGGAGACATTAGACCGAGCGATGCAAGATCTATCAAACAATTAAAACCGGTTTGGTGATGCGTTAGCCGAAATGTAAATAAAACACATTGAATTTCATTAAGATTTCAAATTTAGTGGAAGAAAATTAATCATTTGGTTAACATGAAATTCGGACTTAATTTAATTGTGACCTAAATTTTGGAACAAAACCGCATGATTCCAAGTCTGTCACATTCCAGACACATCACACATTTCCAGCATTTAGATATGATTAATCTCGCATGTAAAATTTCCCTTTGGCATACTTCTGGATGTACTCCTCCTCAAATTGAATTACCATGGACACAATCATTAATAAATACAATGATCACTCAGAAATATGTTTTTTTTTCTCATTTTTACTTTATTTACTAATTTTCAACAGCTTTTCACAATACGATCAAAAACAAATTTAATGAAATTTGATCAGGTCAACTAGTACAATAATAAAGATTTGGACTCACAAACAACGAATACTGGTAACACACTCGCTGGATTGTGATGACATTCGAGTATTCCATTAGTTCCCACTACATTCTCCTGAGCCAATTCTGTAGAAAAAAAATTAAAGCGGCAAATACTATTTTCGAGATTTTAAAGGATTGCTCCTCCTAAATTCCCCTAGGTCGTTTTAACTATTTTCTTATTTTATATGCAACAGGTTTAATAACTAAGACAATACAATTACTAAAATCATATACCCCAACATTTCGAAATTTGCATTCAGATTACGGCGCGTCAACTTTCTCTTGATTGCACTGCTGTAATGTGATCAGTAAACGGAGAAATCATTGTACATATAGATAAAAATAAGTGACACAAAATCAAGCTCGTTTCAGATAATTTTACATTTTTGGTTGAAGTCAGTAAAAAATATTTTGTTGTTTTTAAAACCCTCTGCGACTAGGAGGGTCGATAAAATATGAATAAAACTAAAAATAGATCTTTTTTAATATATATCAATAAATAACGAAACAAATAGAATACTTTTTCCTTACGTAGTTAAAGCTATGGTCGGATTTTTTTTTTTTTCCAATTATACAAGCATTAATTTTGTTGGTTTAATTTTTCATCGTTAATTTTTTTTTATTTTGATGTATACGAAGCCAATTGCTATCGTAATGTACATTTCTTCGTCGTCTTTGAACATTGTTTTGATTCCCCATATAGAGTCTAGTTTTATAAAAGCTACTTTAGAAACATAGCAGATACATCTACAACACAGGTGAGCGCGAAATACAAGGGTCGAACATCGTTATTCGCCTTGTTGATGGCGAGACACATGAAATGTAGAAAATCCGCTCCTCATACAGCATTACCAAACACTGAATTCGTCACTCTACTCTGGAAAAAGAAATTTTTTATCAAATTCAATGGAGTTGCTCTTGGCAGTAGAAGAATAAAGCGGTTGCTAGCGAATGTACCATTAAGTTTGTGATGTCACATGACGACGTCACATAAAATGGCCGCACTTCCGGTGCTATCTGTAACAGGGTCGTGCAGATTTCTGTCGTCTTACAAAATGGCAGAACTATTAATTTAATTGCGATGGAGCATATGACCCTACACACCTATTTCACCATTTCTTGGATTTTTTCCTATTTGGTTTGTATGTGTAAATCATTGTGTAGCTTGTTTTAATAATATAGTATTATTCATAAGAGATGAGAAAAAAAAAGAGAGGCATCACACATCCAGTTCGCTGCATGTATTGGAGAGAGTGAAAACAATAAATGAAGGAACTACTGGACATATCATTAGTCATATCCTTGTTTAAGCACGGTGAACCCTCATAAAACTATAAACTTTGATGCGTGTGTGTTTTATCATTTGCTGAGGAATTCTGCTTTTAGTATTTCAGGTTGAGCATTCAGATGACGAGAATTGACATTCTTAGCCCACATCAAAACAGAACAATCATCACATAATGTGAATCAGAACTTGAATTCAATGCAGTAATATCAATAAACATTAACATTACGATTCAGAAGAAGTAGGCCCTACTATTAGAGTCACATTCACCATAGAACCTGGCACCTGTCCAACGTGTCTGCACGGGTTTGGTCAAAATTACGTCACTAGATTTTTCCGAAATCGTTGGGTGGGGTCAGCCATGTAGATTGGACTTGATCAGAAATTAACCTTCCTTTCCTACTTCCACGTGAGTGATATCCTTGACTTCTATGCGCGCAGTCCTCTCTCAGATCTAGTGATCTGATTGCAGATTTCATACAATTATTCTAAATCTGTCCGCCAGAGCAGTAGGTGTGTGCTGTTGTAGGTGAGCCGGTGGTGACGGCGGGGTTCTGCCCGCTGCCCGGCGAGGAGAGCCGCACGGAGCCGGCCGTGAGCTGCGGCTGGGTGTCGCTGGCTAGCGCCTGCCGCCTGCACACCACCTGCTGTGTCCACCTGGGCGACAGCGGCGGCGCCGTGGTGCGGCCGAGGAGCGCGCGGCTGCTGGGAGTCATCGTCTGCAACACGCGCGCCGGACAACGCGTCTACCCGCGGCTCAACATGGCCGTGCCCGCAGCCGCCTTCGCCGCCACCATCCACGAGTACCGCCGCAAGCGAGGTACAGACCACACGTGAGGAAAAACTGCACGTGGTTATTTAGAATATTATCGAAATCGCAACAACCTGTGGCGAACCACATTATTTAGTTAAAGGTCGTTAAAAGAAAACGAGATGTAAGTTTAATTTGAAATTCGAATGAAAAATTTCCGTATTATGATTAACTATCTGTATAAGAAAGAGGTGGAACCAAGGATCATTCCTGACGATATGGTGGTTATATTACGGCAAGTTATCCGTGCCAACAGTACGGCAAGAACGGGGGCATGCGAGTTTAAATGGAGGATAAATACCACTGAAGGTATTCCCTCGCAGAAAGGCTCAGGAGAATCTCGAAAGAGTTGTCAAGCAAAATAGAAGATGTAAGTTTTATACAAGGTTTTGCTTTTCCAGGCAATGCTCCCAACCACATGTGTCACACTGCTATAGTTGCAAATTCGTGGCTCGTTTATGAAACATATCTTCCCGTCTCAGACCTCCACCTTTTTCGAATCCTTAAAAAGTCTCTTTTAGGCAAACATTACAGTTCACGTTTTTCCACCTTCTTGAGAAATCTTTTTTATGTATATTGCATAAAAAGCAGTTTAACGTCGTTTGATTAAGTGTCTGAAGCTCAGAGAGAAAAATTTACAAATTTTCATTGAACTCGCGTGCATTAGTGTAACCCATGAATCTCGAACATGATGTTTCCATAGTACGGGCGTTTCATTTATATATTTTCTTCATCCACACAAAATAACGGCTGACCTAAACCAACTGCAGGCAATTCGTGGACATCTTCGCAAGTATGGTGCATTCTGGTTGTTGTCGATAAATTATATCTTGTGTTGAACAGTTTGCTATCAAGATTATATATGTTAATAGATTAATTTGAAATCATAGTTTACATCTGCATTGGGTGTATGATTAATTGTTACGCTCAGTAAAAACTTTCCACAAATGTCCTGTAGTTGTTTGTGATATAATTGTTTTTCTGGGTTATAAACTTGCCGTGGCTTAGTCATAAAGAAAGAAACTGCATTTTTAATATCTAATACTATGTTGTTTCGTAGAGACAATTGTGAATATACACACTAAAAGAAAACAATAGCATTAGGGTCATCACATGAAGTGGTATAATGCTGAAGTGTTCACCTTGCTTAGCATTCTCTACTTTTTTATGGATATTTGATTTTAGTTGAACACTGACGTTTCAAAACTCATGAGATATCCTCTAATAACTTTTGGGACCTCCTAAAGCTGAGAGAAGCGCAGTAACTCGACATGGCAAGGACTCAATTAGTCGGCATAAGGAGGGATGCACGCAACCATGTTGTCTCGATAGCCACCAGCAACTGCGTGGTTACTCAGCGGAATTCGTGTATAGTGATCTGAATGGCCAAATGATGTCCAGAATGCTCTTCAAACCAATAGCGCATTTCCATTGTAATCGAAGAACTTCGTAAAACCGAACATGGTGGGTGAGAAGTTAACGCTCTGGACTCGCATTCGGGAAGACGCCTGTTCGAATCCCCGTCCGAGCCTTTAGATCTGGGTTTTCCATAGTTTCCCCAAATCATTCCAGATGAATGCCAGGATGCTTTCTTCAAAAGATCATGGCCGAATTCCTTCCCGTTCCTTGTCTCCAGTCCTTCCCCGACTCTAATGACCTCGGCGTCGACGAGGCCTAAAGCCATAACAACAAAAAGTCCATAAAGAGCTGCGAATGCTCACCATGGAGCTGAGCATTGCTGTGTCTTGTCATGTACCCATTCAGATAAACCAGGAGGCCCAATACATGGCAGGTAAAGACGCTTCACCACCTACTTGTATGCCTTGCTGGCATGTCGGATCCATGAATACACGAATCTGAAACATAATTACTTCACCGCGTAATTTTCGTGAGATAGACGGGATCATTTGCATCTCTACATTCACGTATGTGAGGTTCACAATTTAACATTTATTTATTATTAAAGGATAAGACAAAAATTAAATTCTTGAGACATATGATACAGCGTAAGCACATAAGGAAAAAAATCAACGCAGAAATAATCAATCAATAAAACTCATCATTAACCTAGGATATGAAGTTTCATTAAACAAAATCAACATATCGTGATATCTCTCATGAAGGCTTCATCACTTGAAGCAGTGCTTCTGGTTTCTTCTTGATCAGTTGAAAACAGTAACATATCGAAGTACCAAAGTGACAGCGTATATGCATCATCGCTGATGAACCAGACTTTGATGCTTTCACTTTCTTCAGTTCTTTACGAAATGCGCATCGCAAATTAATTTTTTTCTTGACTGTATCATTTGTTGCCGTAGAGCTCACTGTTTTGTAAAACTCCAATAATTTCCCGTATGCCTCATTTGTTTGCATACGACTCGTCTTTTACCTTCCACAAACATGGAAATTGCCGATATAATTCAATAAATGAGGAAATGAATTGAGGTTTGTTGTCCATTTTCTTGACAGTCCTAAACAGATTAAACAGCGCGAAAAATCTGTGGCCTGTCGTCAGGCACATAATAACGTATCTGTGAGGCGCGGTAACTGAGGTCGAACTGCGTGTGTGTGTCCGTTTTGGCCTTGAGATCGTAAATTTCAAAGATTGTTAACTGTGGACTGCTGGCAGTTCAGGCCCCGATCTCAACAATCCACACACTGACAGTTACGCCATACCTGCAGCCTACGATCTTAATATCGACTGTATGTGTGTGTTCAACTACGATAAACTGACAGTTCAGTGCCCTCAGATAAACTGTAAATGTATGGGGCGCTTTAGTGCCTCCTCAAAATTAACTAACACTCCTAAAGCGACAAATATACATCATAAAATTGTTTCCATCTTAGCAGGGTGTGCCGAGTTAGGGAACGTCCATAAACAACGTAGCTCGGCCTAAAGGGAGGTGGAAGGGTTGACTAGAATGCTACGCTGAACAACGTGGGAAGGAAAAGGAGGGGGGGATTGGTTCTGAACCAAGCCATGTAGCTTTCATTCGTATTATTTGTCACAGTTAAAATAAGGTACAGAACACACAGCAGCATGTGAATACTTATTCCCGTCATTTAATTATCTCCGTATATAATTTACGACAATCTGGCAAGTGAAAAAATACAAAATGTGTTCTGGAAGAAATAGGGTAGGAAGCTAGGAGCCACGCGGGAGGGAGGGTACACAATTTAGAGTATTGATTATAACATTGAGTAATTCGATTATTTTAGTAAGAAATTTTGCTGAGCTGTCGACGACCCTTGTTCGTTAAGCTTCTTCGTTTACTCACCCCACAAAAGTATTTGCCCAATGTCTCCATGCCACATAGCAAACTTTTAACTAAAACTTTGCCTTTCTTATCTCTCGAAGTTATTCCATTACACTTTGTCGGCCGACGTGCCGAGAATTCTCGCTGGTCCCTTGCCGTCACCTGGTCACCAACCCTTGGATGCGTCACGTAACTAACACATCGCCGTCTCTTCTCTCGCATCCGGTCACCTCATTCTGCTCCTCTGCTGTTATTTTATTTTAATTGCAATGGAGTACACGCTCTGGTGGCAATTTCCCTACACACTCATCTTCCCCCTTTCCTGCACCCACCTACATTTGCCCTCTACAAATTCATTCAACATTTTTGGTAAATTATCCATCATTTCCCTTGGCAATTTATTCCAATCCCTGACACCCTTACTTAAAAAAGAGAACCTTCCCACACCCTTGTGCTTGAAATTGAGTGCCAGCTTGTGGTCATGGTCATCTTTTCCCTTACATGCACTACTTTTCATACCTACGCCAATATCTTTCCATGCCTCATCACCAGTATACGCCTTGTACACTCCCATGACCCTCTTCACCCTCCTCCTGTCTTGCAATGAATCCCATTCCATCTCTTTTATCATATCTGTTACTGATTGCATTCTGCGATAATTTCCAGAAACAAATCTAGCAGCCCTTTTTTGCACCCTCTCCAACTCCTGTATTTGATGCGTAAATGTGGGTCCCATACTACACTACCATATTCAAGCAAAAAAGGTCGGACCAAAGTTTTGTAACCCAATTCCTTTACTTCTCACGTACATCCGCTCATCACTCTCTCCAACAAGTGCAGAATTTTGAAACTTTTTCCAACCACCTGTCCAGTGTGTCCTGCCCAGTTAAGCTTGTTATCAAATGTAATGCCAAGATATTTACATTTGTCGTTAAAAGCGTGATTTTTCCATTCTCAACACGCCAAAAAACTTCGTCTCTCTCCATTCACCCTCTGTTTGCCTTAAGCTCTTGTTAGTACAAATATCTCTAGCGTGTGAATTATCTTTGTACCTCTTATGCCTGTTTCCCTTGTCCTTGATATGAAAACAGTGATCATCACTTATCTGACCAACCGCGCGTACCACGGAAAACGTTTTTAATCGGACCAAACTACCTACTTCCAATCGTGTGGGTTTCAACGCATGTGTTCGTGGATCTTGGTTAGGAATTGCAATCCAGCAAAGCGGGATCCTGCAATCCCGCGGGATCCCGCATCATTAGACAGTTTGGCGGATCCCGCACAAAATTAAGCGGATCCCCAATCCGCAAAATGCAGCTAATTCACGTGTCAGTGCGTGACTCGCTGACCCACTCGGTCTCTCTGGGATGTTTTGCGCTGTTTGCCTGTACCCTTCCAGTTGGCATTTCACTCGTGTGAACAAACGTTTTGTTTTTGTCTACCTTCGTCATTCGTAAGTAAATAGATGCAGTTTTACGTATTCATCAAATCTTACGTTTGTTTGGAGTACGCATTTTCGTAACTCGAATAGTGTTGCGTATTTAGTACGATTTTCTAACTATATAATTATTTTTTAAGTGTCGCACACGATATCTGAACTACACAGGTACAGCTTTTTATTCACGGTTTCATTATTCCCATTTTCTGTATTCTCCGATAAAGTAATTGTGACAATTTCCTTATTTGCGGCTGAAAATTTGATTATTCGTTGATGCAAAACTAATGTTATCGTAATTTTAACGATCGCGAACCTATTTATTTAACAGCTATCAATAGGAAATTGTATATCCTTTGACTTATTGTTTTGGCGCTGCCTATGCTTTCTTTGACGAAAGCCACCTGCTCACATGTGCCGCTCAGGCTTTCGATTAATACCTCATCTCCTTATTATTATTTCGACTAAAGGTAAAAAAAAGTTATAATGAAATTTTCACGGGTGTATCGACGAATTGTGTTGTAGGAACACCATACTTCGACGGCTGTCTCCGCCGTCTTCCTCAGCGTGTGTAATTTCGTGTGTTTGCAATGAAATCCGGAGATACAACGTATGAGGACTTCACTGCAATCATTCGCCGAGAAAGTCTCCTTTCTTACTAAAAAATAATAATTTCCACTCTAAAAACGTCGTTACGCCACATAAGTAAATCTGAAATACTTGACAGTTTACGTGTTGGTGAGTAGTTTCTTTTAACAACATTGAATGAACTTTAAGATCAATCAAGGAATCAGGAGATATAATAATGAATCCCACAAAAACATTCTTGTAAAAAAAAAGTTAAACCTCGAAATATACTTAAGGCATGCTAAAAAGATTTAATGTCATTTCGCCAATTAAAATATTAGTACCTGGGTGACCGATCTTCGCTCGGTATCTTTCGATTTCTGTTCAGTATCCAAGATTTCGAGTAACGTTTGATTAAAGTATAAGGCTTGAAGGCTTCCTAGACGTTTTGAGGTGCACAGTTAACCAAAGAGAAGTTTAACTAACATCAGTAGGCTTACTGGTACCTGAACCTTCTACGTAATGAGGTTAGAGCCGTTTTCGAGAAACCAAATACAAAAGTTGCTCCTTTTTTTTAAAAAAAAAAAATCGTGTTAAAAACTTGAAAATCAAAACGTTATCTACATGTGAAATTTCATCCAAATCGCTAGATCCATTTGCGAGACGGCCTCACAAATTGCTTTAAAAAAAAAAAAAAAAAATCTATTAATATGTTAAACAGAAATTTTAATGCCAGTTTGGTATTAATTAATGGTGCGAGATTTGTGGTAATTCAAAGGATTCTACGATAACCCTTGATGATGGATTCTTATGTAACTCGACGAGAAAAATTGAAGGTAAAAAATATATTTTTTAAAATATTTCGCTTAGTTCTCGAAATATCGTATCTCAAAATTGACGTGGTTGGTTGAAATGCGTCCTGAACCAGAAGACAAATTTCGCCATAGCCAAGTTTGATGAATTCGTATGAAACTCGTCGAGACAAATCGAAAATAAGGAATTTATTTTTCTGATATCTCACTTAGTTCTGGGGATATTATATCTCAAAAGTGAAGAGGTTAGGATTAGATCCGTCCTGGACCAGAAAAAAAATCCACCAAAAGCACTATGTCTATATGGTGGAAATGTACTTTCAATGTTTTATTTTGTACCTAGTGGTTTTTGTTAGGTTGAAATACGGCCTGGACCAAAAGAAACGTCGCCAAAAAACACAAGGAACTATACCTATAACTGATTTTTGACATGCTATATCTCGAAAACCAAGAAAATTTATTATTTATTTTCGATATGTTTCATCGAGTACTATGAGAATTCATCAGGTTGTGACGTCAATAGAACATCATCTGTGCTATATTTATTCACTCCGATAAAACTATGCTCGTACCTCGCAGTAATCTCACATCTTCTGATCAGCATTCAAAATGATAATAAAACAATTCCCATAAGAAGTAACCTTCGTTATAAACAATAAAGCACAAGGTCAGACGATTCAAAAGGCAAGATTATATTTATCAGAACCCGTTTTTTCGTATGTGCACTCGCACGCGGCTTTTCAGGAATTTGTAGATGTATTAATATTTAATTATGCACTTTATTATCAACTCTACTCGAAATCTTGTATATTGAACAGAAATCGAAAGATGTTTTATAATTAAGGTGGTAGTATTTAATGGCTAACTAACAACCACTATTTATAGTCAAAAAGTAAACGATGATTACTTTATAACTGGTACCGGTAATATTAATTTCAAAGAAGTTTCTGTAAAGTTATCACCTCTGATAAAACCATTGATAAATTTTTAATTATCTTTCTTTTTAAATGTTTTACAATTGAACTTGCAGTGCTAATATTTCCACGGGTCAGCCAGTATACAAGAACTGTTCGTTTACTTATTCTTTGGAATCAAAGAAAATCTATTTGTAGGCTTTCTGGTACCTGAATTGTCTACGAGATGGCGCTAGTGCCGTTTTCGATATACGGAGTGATAAAATTGTTCATATTTTGTAAACTCGCTTTTAGTAGGGAAGACAACTATTCAGGTAATCTTAAAAGTCAAAACATTATCTAAATACCAAATTTCATCCAAATCGTCACAGCCGTTTCCGAAATCCGAAATATATATATATATACAAGAATTGCTCGTTTAAAGATTTAGTAGGGAAGACAACTATTTCAGGTAATCTTAAAAGTCAAAACATTATCTAAATACCAAATTTCATCCAAATCGTCACAGCCGTTTCCGAAATCCGAAATATATATATATATACAAGAATTGCTCGTTTAAAGATATAAGATATAAGATTAACTGTTAATTTTTATCATTTAACATTAAAATTCATTAATAATTAAATTATTATGTAATTTAGTAATGTTTTAAGTAACTATGTTTTAAATATATGCGTTAAAAATTTGTTTGCGCCAAATCCCGCAAAAATCCAGCGGGATTGAAAACACTGCGGGATTGCAATCCTTAGTCTTGGTGAGACGCTGATGTCTACACTACGAGTAGGTTTTCTGTTGCCGTATCCAATAACCCAAGCGCAAATTGAGACGCGTATGTGAGGTGAAACTACCCAGCAGTTCTCGAAATTGACCGGGCGTTAGGCATAATTACGCCTGATTTTTTTTCATTTTACTCCCGTGAAAGCGTCAAAGGCGTAGAAAATACGCCTAAGCATCAAAAGTTAAAAAAAAAAAAAAAAAAAAAAAAAAAAAAAAAAAAAAAAATACATTTCATTACTTCGTTTTCAGTTTTGCATGTTCAAGGTTTAATTCTAATATCTAATTTCAATTATAATATAATTCCTGCCGCGTTGTTGATCTACTTTAGAGTTTCAAATAATACGTTTCTGAAGTTCAGTTTGCAAACGTGTAGGTGAAGTACCGCGAAATAAAAGACAATTCTGGATCGTGCGTTTTTCGTTTAGCAAAGGAAGTGAAGACGTTTCGTAAAATTACTGACTTTATACCAGCTGTAAAGACAAGAAGTGATGATAAAAGTTTACAAGCACTGGTAAACGAGGAATGCCAGAAAATAAGAAACATCACCCAGGGCCGGCGCTAGGAATTTCGGGCCCGGGGTAAAATGGGCGAAATTTTTTTTTTTTTTTTTTTTTTTTCCCTCTACATAATGGCCAGGCGACAGTGGGCGTATTCTTGGCTTCATGGCCTGAGGGCCCCTATAGTCGGTGATTGGGCCCCCCATCAGCCGGCGGGGCCCGGGTACTTTTGATCCGCTTACCCCCCCCCCCCTAACGCCGGCCCTGACATCACCTCTTCGACTATTACCAATAGGCGTGCTGCGACTTAACGTAATCCAGGGGGTCACCAAGCAAGTAAACAATCAAATACATTTAGTAACTCATCAGCTGATGTGCCTACTGAAGATCATTGTGTAAAATTCAAAAGTTACTGTAATAAATACAATAAAATCAAGAATTATATTAACCTATTTCACAATTTTTGGTATATAATATATTGGCACATTTAGACCTATATACAATTTTAACTGTGTTGGAGTAGGTTGTAAACTATAAAATCTGTATTTTCATAATTATAACATAATTACGCCTGGAAATTTTCATTTTACGCCTGATTCTGAAAGCTAGGAGTAACAAATACGCCTGGATTTATAAACGAATTTCTAGCACTGCTACCCAGTCATTTGGAAAGCTAGGTGGCACGACTTGCGTCTGCTCACAATACGTGGCACTGTGGTTGAGACGGTTCAGCAATCGTACTTTCAAGTAGCAACGCGTATTTCATCATTTTCTTGCCCAACGCACAACTAGCAGATGCATTCCCATCGCTAGATCACCCCATTGCTCCAATATCAACGGTGATAAATTTGTAATCTATGTCCACTGCTGTTCCTTTCGGAAAAAATATTAGGTGATTTAAATTTCTTATTCAGCAAGGAATATAGCAAAACTTCGTCCTCGCCATCATCTGATTCTGAATGATAATAACAAGCGCTTTCTTCGCGTGGCACACATTTCCAGATGCGCGTGGTTCTCGCGTCTCTTCGAAACTGCGTCTCAATATGCGGACACCACGCTACGCGTGTTGCACATGGGCAGTGCAGAGACCGCGTAGACGGGTCTCGAGCGCATCTCCCATTATTCAGTGTCGGATATACGGGAGGGGCTCTTGCTCAGGCGAAACCTTCAAGGGGGAGGGGGCCAAAATCATGTTTGAAGGGCAGAAAATTTATGTCACTGGCGTTCTTGTTGTAGCTCCACTACAGGCCCGGGCGGCGAGCGACAATAGGAGTGGCAAAATAATGTTTGTAATGTTTGGAGTGGCGGTTGTCTCACAGTTTTGCCCCGGATCGGAAAATTGCTAGAACCGCCACTGCACTGCGGCAGTCAGTTCACTCACTGTCGTCCGTCTTTTAAAGCGGAAGCATCTGGTCTCCATTATGTTTTGTGTGAGAGGTAATACGCATGACAATGTGGAGCACAGATTTCTGAATTTCCAAAATCCTGTGCCCCAACGTCTCAAGTCCTGGCTATCATCTATCAAATTGCGTCCAGTCTCGAGTAATTCTAGTTAGGTAGCATGGTCGCGTTAGTTTCACAAAGAGGCAGAGTGTTTGCGCCACCTATTAATTTTCATCCTGCTAGCCCATCTGTTTTGTCACGTCAGTATGTGTTAGCCGAAGTATATTTTAGCACAGGAAACATCAAAAAATAAATCGTCTAGTATAATGAAAATGCGTTTGTTTTTGGTTTCAGACGTGTCGGTGCTTGAACGTCTCCACTGCAGGAATGCCAACATACAGAGCCAGTGGCAGCTAAAGTGTACTTACCCGCCCTCCAAGCTCTGACTGCGCCCCTGGAGCGAGGGAAAACAGCTCAATAACTCTCGCAATCACGCCAAAATTTCATATTGCAACTAAGCTGATAAAGAAAGTGAGAATTGCAATGAAGCTGACATGTAAGAGAAAGAATGAAGTTATTATTTTGGAAATGTTGTTTTCTCTTAGCCTTTATTTACAACATGTGTCACTTCGAGAATTAAATCTTTGTAGCAGTGGTAAATTTATTCTGGCCATGTCTGCAGCAATTTTATGTAAATTACTTGTATTATCTAGAGCTGTAAAGTCTTTCCTTGTCCTTGCATTATAGAAGTTCACCATTTCATTTCTTGACGTATGGCATTAATGAGGTATATTGCAAAATATAAGGACATTTGGCAGGTAATAAGTAGCTTATTTAACCAGAGATCAATTTCCCTGTTACCATCGAAGTTTTATCCTTGGCTACAAAGACTTCCAAAAGTAATGAGAGAACAGATTCTTTTCCAGAATATTGTTTCAATCAAATCTTGACATATTTTGAATGCTTCTTCAGGTGTAATTCAAAATTTATTTGTCGAGGCATCGACTGGTCTGTTGGCCCACAGGCTTCTGACTCATAAATAAAGTTGCATACTTCAAATTTACACATGTTATGTGTTGCATTGAGCCAAAACCCAATATCATTTTTAAAATTTTGGAAAATAGTTTAAATTCAGGGTTTCATAAAATTAAAGGTGGTCAAACCAAAAGGATTAAAAAAAAATGAAGGTTTTGCATAGAACAAATTTTAAATTTAAAATTGACTGTCAGATATCACTGCCTTAGAAACAACAGTTTTATAATAACATTTGTGGACTTTTTTAAATAAATATATATATAAAACTGCAATTCAGTTGATAGAGACACATGTTTGGAAATACATGAAGAACATGGAGAATATAAGAAACTTAGCTGTAAGCAAGAAACATTGGCAGTTACTAATCAAATCCTAAAAAATACAGTGTCAAATATAAAACACCTTGAAAAACCTTGAAGATTTCAAATCAAAAGAAGAAACACAAATGATGGCCTTTTCTCAACACTCTTCAGTTTTGTCGGTAAAAAGTAACCATAAAATGGAATACCAAACAGCAAGAAAAAGGAATACAAGAAATTAAATCAAGCCATAGGTTCTTGATTTTCAAATTCAACTGTCTAGTCTTAGCAGCTACAGCAGCAGAATACACCAGTGTTTTAAAAGAGACGGCTGAAAAAGTAGGACTACAATTCTCTTTTCAATGAACAGCACATGACAAGTATTAAAAATTCTTCAAAATCTTAAATATGAAAACATTAATAAAGTAATCATATTTAAGTGCTTTGGAAAAATAATACCCCCCAATAGTCCGAATTTAGTCAATAGAGCAAATGCTCCAATAAGATTATCAATTAGCAAAAGATGTTTGCTACAAAATAAATATCAGTAAAAGCAAAAAATCCACACTACAATGCAGTTAAAAAACCATAGTGTCTCTGTGTGGCAACATGTTTAACTTTGTGCAAGAAATGAGAAAATTAAGAATCAAAAGAAAAAAAGAGAGAAATTTTTTGGACCAAATAAAATTGTAATGAAAAGAAAATAAGTAATAAATTGAAAATGATAAATTTCCTCATGCTAACAAAAAAAGAACAACTGCTTTTTAAATATTATTTGATTATTTTGATAAAAATTCTAAACCAAAAATTCTTTGTTGTAAGAACTGAGACTTTCCCGGCAGGGGCAGTTCCGGGGGGGGGGGGCTAGGGAGCTCAAGCCCCCCCCCCAAAAGTATCTAGGTTGACCCCTGACATTGTAATTTTGGAGACCTTTTTTTATTTTTCTTAGCTCTACGGATTCGAGGCCCGTAGAGGCAATAAAGACTACCCCATGCCCGACTCAAGCTCCCCACAAGCAGGCAAGCACTCTGAACCAAAATCCGCTCAAGCCCCTCCCCCAAACCAAAATCTGCTCAAGCCCCCCGGCCCCCCCCCAAAAACCAAAATCCTGGATCCGCCCCTGTTTCCCAGCGTATGCTTGAAATGAAGTCTTCACAGGTGTACCACAGGATAGTGTTTTGAAAACGTCATATTGCAACAACTAGCTCCGTCATCTTCATCAGGTTCAAATATGTTAGATTTGTATGCTTTCCATAACTACCTCTATAGTTTGTCATTATTTCTTTCAAGTAAATTCACAAGTTTGCAACAGCAAAAGGTGGCAAAGCTACCGTATGTAAAAAATATCAGACGGTTAATTGCATCCTGTTTCTTTTTTATACATCTTAAATTAAACATGACTCAATATTGACAACCAGGGGCGTAGCTACTATGGGGCTAGGCGATGCAGTGCACCGGTGCCCTCACGCTCAGGGGGCCCCCAAGCATACCTCAATGGGCCCCCAAGTGAACCTCTAGGGGCCCTCAAGCGCGAGCCCACGCGCCTTCATGGCAAACTGGCGAACTTTTTTTTTTTTAGCTCTACCGTCGTCTAAGGGGCCCCAGAGAACACAGGAGCCCCTCACTAATGGCCCTCGCTGCTCAGGGGGGGCCCAACCACTGCTCAAGGGCCCCTAAAGAACAATTCAAGGGCTTCCATCCTCAGTTCAGGGGGCCCCTACCAGCACACAAAGCAAAAAAAAAAAAGGCCTGAGGGCCAAAAATTTTTTTGCACCGGGGCCCTTGTTGACCTAGCTACGCCACTGTTGACAACACTGGTTTTGTGAATTAATTGAAGCTACAGACCAATTACAATCTTTATGTAAATTATTTATTAAAATTTTACAGGGATATAAATGTGTTTTAAATAATAACAATGGTT
The DNA here is from genome assembly GCA_031002005.1 of Vandiemenella viatica. Classification (NCBI taxonomy): domain Eukaryota; kingdom Metazoa; phylum Arthropoda; class Insecta; order Orthoptera; family Morabidae; genus Vandiemenella; species Vandiemenella viatica. The sequence continues at coordinate 2,526,028 of CM061919.1, read as the reverse complement.
GTTAAGTTTTAGAATTGAGGACAAAGTATTTGAAAGCCCAATAGTTAAAATATCACACATTTTGTCCATTTGTGTCAATATTTTCTACTGATACTTTAGCCCATTATGTCCTCAATGCCAATTATTGACCACACCCTGAAGCAATTTCTTAATATCTAAATGAAAAATTAAGACAAAAAAATCACTTCAATTATAGGAAAAACAGGCTATGAATCATCTCTGCTACACAACCTTGTCATCATTGTTTCAATTATTAATACCATGGTAAATTAATTTATAAGTCAAATTTATGATTGATAATGAAGAATTATATATATATATATATATTAAGGAAGTTTTGTTATAAGAGTATTGTACTTTTCTAAACATGGGCGCCAGCAGGATTACTTTAAGAGAGGTGCATCTGTTTTTATATATATATATATATATACATTATATATAACACTTGTTACTTATTAACTAAGGATACTGAATTTATTGACAAGGTGTTGTACAAATTGGGACAATAACGTAGGTGCCTTAAGTTATTATTCAAACAGTGAATTTAATAATAAAATTTTTGTTTCTTAATCTTTTTCTGTGTATTTTCTTTCATAGCAGGGGGTGCAAATTCACCCCTTGCATCCCTCTCCCGGCACCCATGTTTCTAAACTTCATTAAATGCAAATATTGAGTATAGTAGTAGCTTTGAACTTTATACTGTTTACAAATTCTATTGTTTAAAAACTGAAGTTGTACTTTCAATTTAAAATTACTTCTTGAAAATAATTTCTTCCATAGTGTATTTTTTCTGGAAGCATTATTTCATGTAAGTAAGCATTATTAAATATTTTCACAGGCTGTGTTTCAGATTCCTCAATAAAGACACTTATAAAACTTTTGTCATAAAGACATATATGCCCAAAATATTTTTTGTGAATTTACAGTAATTGATTGTTATAGAGGATAAAGTAAATCTTTGTATTGGAACTTCAGAAAGAAACATTTGGAATATGGCTAATATTATGATTGCTTTTTATTTGTGATAAGCTTTATTAAAAAATAGGATCACATTTTTAAAATATGATTTTTTTATTAAAAATTTTCTGGAAATACTTTAATTTTAATTTAATTTAATTGCAATGGAGCACAGGCTCCGGTAGCAATTTCCCTACACACCCATCTTCCCCCTATCCTGCATCCACCTACATTTGCCCTCTACAAATTTTATCTTTAAATTCTTTCAATGTTTTCGGTAAATTATTCATCATTTCTCTTGGTAACTCATTCCAATCCCTGACACCCTTACCTAAAAAAAGAGAATCTTCCCACACCCTTGTGCCTGAAATCGAGTGCCAGCTTGTTGTCATGGTCATCTTTTCCCTTCCATGTACTACTTTTCATACCTATTGCAATATATTTCCATGCCTCATCGCCAGTATACGCCCTGTACACTCCCATGACCCTCCTCATCCTCCTCCTATCTTGCAATGTATCGCATTCCAGCTCCTTTATCATATCCGTCACTGATTGCATTCTGCGATAATTTCCAGAAACAAATCTAGCCGCCCTTTTTTGCACCCTCTCCAACTCCTGTATTTGATATGTAAAATGAGGGTCCCATACTACACTACCATATTCGAGCAAAAAAGGTCTGACCAAAGTTTTGTAACCCAATTCCTTTACTTCTCCCGTACATCCCCTCATCACTCTCTCCAACAAGTGCAGAACTTTGAAAACTTTTCCTACCACCTGTTCAATGTGTCCTGCCCAGTTAAGCTTGTTATCAAATGTAATGCCAAGATATTTACATTTCAAGTCTTCAGCAAGCAATTCTTTCCCTACCTTATATTCATAATTAACCTTTTGTTTTTTATTTGTGTATCTAATTAGCTGACTCTTCTTTGCATTTATCTTCATCCCATGTTTACCAACCCAACTAGATATCCTGTCCAGATCACCCTGCAACTGTTTACAATCCTCCATCATTTTGATTATTTTATACAGCATTATGTCGTCTCCAAACAATCTAATTTCAGATAGTAAACAATCAACACAATTATTCATTAGAATAATGAATAGCAATGGTCCCAATACGCTGCCCTGTGGCACACCCATTTTTACTTCCACTTCTTTTGATACTACATTTCCTGCCCTAACTTTCTGTTTTCTACCTTTTAAAAATTCTTCTACCCAGCAAATCACTTTCTCATCCACTCCAATGGTTTTTACCTTATTTACTACCATTTTATGACTTACTCTGTTATCTGACAGAAGCAACAAGTCAGTTTATTGATAATTTTAAACTGAAACCTTATGCTAATACAGTGAAGTACATGCATATGTAAATAAAAAAATCAACAGTATGTTATCAGAAACATATTTACCCAACCAAATTATCTTAATGTTACCCCTGACAAAAAGCAAAAAATTTTGTCATTCCCAACTGGGCTTATGTTCCCCTTTTTAACTGTGACATGATGACACACTTATTGCATAATACTAAGTCACACTTGTTCTGTGACAGAGCATACTGTATATATAAATTAACTGTATTCAGTGATAGTGAAGATCCTCAGCTAGAGTCACAGTCTGGAAGAAAATTAAATTAAATAAATCTGGAACATTTTTGTCAATCCAATTTTTTTCACATGAGCTGATTTGCATCAAGTGGAGTTCCAGGAATACAGTTGTTCCTTTATAATTTAAGCCATATCGAATCTTGATCCTAGGATATAATTACAATGTGCTCTTTTGGCCATGAATGACCAGGAGTATAGTTGTATTAAACATTGAACTGTGGGTACCAAGTACTGGATTTATTATACCTTCTGCACTTGTTGCTTGTGTTCTTAATCATTTCCTGAAATATCAGACTGTATCTCCAAGAAGTAATGGGTTGATATGGGAAGACCTGTTTCTTTTAATTATGGGGAACTTCTCAGGATCAACAAAATTTGCTTTTGGTATACAATTTGTTTGGAAATGTAATTAGCTTATCGAGGGAGCCTTGTACGAAAGAATACCAGAAACCATTATGTAACGCAGATAATTTTGTTTTATTTTCTTTGAAGTAAAATTTTCGCTCAGTGTTGTCGATTTGGGGCATCTATGCAGGCACTATCAAAGATTGCAAATGCTCTAATTATGAAATATGCACCATAACCCAGCAAGTTGTTAACTGAAAATTGTTGCATCCAGTTTCACTACTTTATAAATGGTTCCTCAGATTTTGTTTCCTGCAGTACATTCACAACTAAATGACCCCATTATTAACAAGCCTTAAAAATCAAATAAAAATCTTTTTGTAAGATATTCCCACTTTTTTTAACCATTATTACTTAACCATCCTCATTTGATACTTTGGACTAGTTAATTTTCAATTTACTTTTACATCAACAAATCACAAATCCGATCTCAACATTGACTGTCTATAGAGTTTTCATCCAGGGCACAAGGTTACAGGCTTCTCCACAGTAGGCGGTCAACGCAACCTTGAACCAATCAACGTGCAAGTGCAATTCACCTCAAGACTGTGAAAATTGAAATTTTGTTCTGCTAACAAAAGTAAGTACAATGAAAGACTAAAAACTCATCAAATCCTTATGATATAGCGATGTTGGCAGAATCAGAATGAGAATGGCAAGATATGATGTTAGATGCAGTAAGAGATGGAAAACAGTTTGAAATGAAGATGAACATTACAAGTCAAAATTTATGGGAGGAAAAGAAGATAGCACTGTCACTTTATTGGTGGAGGATATGACACTGGAACAGATGAAATCGTTCAAGTAGTGTGATTTGAAATGGAAGGTGTACAGAAGTTGTAAGGAACATAATTTTTATGTGAAAGGAAAGCCAGAAAAATGCTGACTCAATTATGAATGAATGTTTTGCATGGAGTGTCAAGTATTATGAATCAGAGACATGGACAATAGAAAGAAAACTTTGAAAGTTTTGAAATGTGGTTGTTGAGAAAGTAAAATTGATGGACAGACTAAGGAATCAGGATATATTGAGGAGGTTAGGGAGGAGAGGAACCTGATGAGGATAATAAAGAAGAGAAAAGCATCCTGATAAAATCACATACTACGTAGAAATTGTCCAAAAAAGAAAGTCATGGAAGAAGGCTGAAACTGTAAACAATTTAGGGAAAATGTTGAGTACTGGAAGATATGGGAAATGTCCATTTGATACATCTCGAAAGACAGAACCACTAAGGAAGTAGGAATAGCAGTATACCTGCCAATTTGACTGTGCAGGTACAACAGGTCCCAGGTTCCCCATGTCATAGACGGTTCGCAATTTTAAGCCGTAAAGTTGTATGAACATTTTCACTTATGATACAGCTCATGTTTCTTTTAGCAGACAGGTGGTGTCACTTATCCCCCCACAACATATAAGCAGCACGAGAAGGCAAAGCCATTATGGAAAGTAACTTCTCAGTAGACAAAAACCTCAGGTAAACATAGCATAATTTTCCAATACCATTTGCCTTTTTCTACTTTTAATCCAGGGTGGGTCAAATACAAACCAAACTTTATTTTAAAAAGAAAAAAATAAATAATAAATAAATAAATTTTCACTGGATAGTAAATAGCGAAACAAATATAAAAATCTCTTTCTACATAATATCTACACACATTTTTCCATCGCACTGGCATTTTTCAAATATTTCCTTACAAAAAATTATTGGATGTCAATAACGCATGAGGTCTGATACCTCCCCATCGCTGGAAAATTTCTTTTTGTCAAAATATTTTATGAGAGTTCCAAAAAAAAAAAAAAGAGTGAAAAATTTGGACTATAGGATAATAGGAGAATGATCCAGAGCTGTCCTGTGTAGCTCTTCCAATTTCACTTGATCAGCATTTTTTTTTTTTTTTAAACTGCTTTACGTTTCTCAACAGCGAGGTCTTTAGAGACGGGAAAGGATGGGGGGCAAGGAATGGGAAGGAATTCGGCCATGGACTTTTTAAGGAAGCATCCCGGCATTTGCCTGGAGTGATTTGGGAAACCATGGAAAACCCAAATCTGGATGCCCGGACTGGGATTCGAACCGCCGTCCTCCAGAATGCAAGGCCAGAACGCTAGCCATTACACCATCATGCTCGGTGATCAGCATTTGCAGTGTAGGGCAGTAGAAGGATCCTGTATGTTGTAGCAAAGGGGAAAATCCAACTAATGATCCTGGATGTTTACCGCATGACGTGATTAACATGTATCTGGAAAAAATAGCCTATTCAGCTACCTACAATCATGTCACAAGCATTTGAACTTATGGATGTAAATAGTACAGGAAATTTCCATGACATAATTCTAAGGCCGTCCCGGACCTCCACATACACCAGATATTGATCATGAAAAAACATTAGTCAGCCAATTGGGCACATGAAATTTCCATGATGTAATTCTAAAACCATCCTTGACCTGCGGAGTTGCCAACAATTTTCAATTTCCGTGAGGTAACATCCAGCAATTGGGCACATGAAATTTCCATGATGTAATTCCCAGACCTCCAGAGCTGGAGAGACGTCAAATTTTCCTGTTATTGTAATGAAGTTCAGAGAAATTGAATCAAAATTTTCCAAGAGAAACTAAGATGTCATAAAAGTTTAGGGTATATATAACACAGTAAGCCCATACACATAGCTCAGTTCGTGTTTTTACAATGGCACTCCTCTTTTAATTGTCATACAAGTTAAATGTCAGTGAAATTATGCGTACTCATGAAGAATGTGGAGTACTGATCCAGGAGATTGATGCAATTACTGGATTCTTCAACAGTAGTAAACATTACCAAATGAATGTTTCACTCGGGAGCCACAACGTCTGTTATCGAACAGTGTCTGGAATGAAAACTATTTTGGTTTTCAATAATGCTACCTTGGTGAATCTATATGGAAGAACCTGATCAATTCTTAGCCTGCAGTGACACACAACAGCAACACCAAAATGTAGTGGAGTTGTCAGCTTATGAAATATTATGTCGAATTTGTTAATATATTGACTTTAAAAGTGCTAAGCAATTATTCTCATGCTCCAATACAAAAACTAGTAGATGTGCATATTGATATTTTTTATATGAACGAAGTGTCATACAACCCCAGTTTCTACATTCGATTATGAACAGTTAAAATTATAAATTATGGTGTTTAAAAATTTTGTTAGTTTTTGGTGACGTTAATTCTAATAAATTTGAAGTACCATTGTGTAGAAAGAACTTAATTAGCTTTTGGTTAGTGAGTAACTCTTGCTATTTAGATCTGTCATCGATTAATGATGATTTCTTCTATTTACTTCATTCTCAAATTTACAGATTGCTGCCATCGATTGCCAGAGGGTTTTTACCTTCCCCTAAAGGTTACTGATTAATATTGTTCTTGACCTAATTAAATAGTTCTACCAAAACTGAGAAATTGCTTTCAATTAATATTTATTTTTCCATGAGCTCTAAAATAAGATAAAGTGCAGACTTCTTCAAAGATACTAATTGAACTCACAAACATATGCAAAATTTCAGAAATTAACTGAATTACAACCAACTTTCAACTAACTCTACTCGCCATCTCAGCACGATCAGATAAGTGCCAGAAAAGCAGCGAAAGTTTCTCGAATGTTAACAGTTAACTCAAAAATAATTACAAATTGTACAAAACCACTCGCAATCATTAGAAAAAATCTTAAATTTGAAGTTAATACTGTTTACATTCATTTACGCACAATATCATCAACATAAACCAGTACAAACCTCTTCGAATTTTCCTCCAAATATCATGACTCACATCCATTGTATCATGAAGTCTTCTGAAGGATTGATCGTAGTACAATGTCAGTATACAGACTTGTTTCACAGTGGATGAAAGAGGGCTCTAGTACCCCTAAGGCTAGTAGAGATCCACACAGAAGGACAACAGAACATATAGATCACCAAATTGTGTGGGTGGCTGTTGCAGGCAGATGGGGAACTGCAGGCCAGATCCAAGCAGTGGTTATGGATAGAGTCAATCCCCGAATGATTGTATATTAATTCCTTGAAGCTGGATTACTCTCTGACCACTATGAAGTGTTTTTCCATTAATCTGATTTCATTCCCAACATCGTCTGACCCGGTGTAATGCATTACAGAAAATGGACACGTGAATTGCATACATTTTGTGTGTAGAGATGAGTCTGGATTCTGTCTATGGCATAGTGATAACCGACAACAGTGGAGAAATGGCTAACCCTGCTTCAGTTTCAGAGCATCACACAGGTCCAGTCACTTGTGTCGTGGTTTGGAGCCAATCAGCTTTGACAGCTGGAATGATTTAGTTGTTGTTGAAGACACAGTTACAGCCTGCCACTATGTGCTGCACCCTATTATGATACCCTTCATGTCCGCCATCCAAATCGCATCTTCCAACTGGATAGTGCCAGATCTCATACTGTGACCATCACAACACAACCCTTGCAATGGGTTACGATCACAATTTGGACTGCACGGCCCCTCAGATATGTCCAAATAGAGTATGTATGGGATGCCAGGATTACAACAACTGACTGCACAAGACATGCAGGCATATAGTGACATTCTACGAGAAGACATTGCTGGCAAGGATCCACGAATGTGCCAGTCCTCAAGGTGGACATACTTCATACTGACAACAGTATCTAAACAGTGCTCGAAATTGACCGGGCGTTAGGCGTAATTACACTTGAATATTTTCGTTTTACACCTGCAATCTCCGTCAAAGGCGTAGAAAATACGCCTTAGAATTAAAACTTAAAAAATTACATTTTGGAACTTGTTTTCAGTTTTGCGTGTTCAAGGTTAAATTTTAATAATTAATTTCAATTCTTGTCATTTTGATCTATTTCAAAGTTTCCAATAATACATTTCTGAAGTTCAGAAGTGGCAACTGTGTAGGGAGAAGGACCGCAAAGTGAAAAAAAAAAAAAATTTAGAGCATGCATTATTCTTTTCTCTTATTCGCTTAACAAAGGAAGTAAAAAGATGTCTCGTAAAATTACTGACTTTATACCATTTGTAAAGACAAGTACTGGTGATGGAAGTGTTACAAGTACCAATAAACGAGGACTGCCAGAAAATGAAGAAACATCAGCTGCTGACAAATCAGGCCCTTCAGCTACTACCAGTAGGCCTGCTCCGACTTCACGCAATCCAGGAGGTCAACAAGCAAATAAATGATCAAAAACAGTTCAAAATTTATCAGCTACTATGCCTGTTGTTACCACCAGTATATCGACAACTAATGCCGTGGGTAGACACACATTAAGTAAGTGGCAAAAAAGTTTTCCTTGGTTATCAATAGAACAAGACAGCGAAAGTAGTATATTTTGTGTCGTTTGTACGCAGTTTGCGAATTCATCTTTAACGAGTTTTGTAAATGCAAAGGTTATATCTAGATTAGAAACAGTTAAAAAACATGACAAAAGTGAAGTCCATCAGAATTCGTGTGCGGCAGATTTGGGGGGAAAAAATTCATTGCAGACACCGTTAGCTCTTACGTTGAGTGCCATGAGTGACAAAGTACACCAAAAAATATGTGTTTTATTTAATACTGCTTAATCCATTGCAAAAGGTAACTTTGCGTACACAGATTACCTACGTTTGTTAGAGTTACAAGAAAAACACGGTGTCGAAATTGGTTCAACATACAGAAATGACAAGTCGTGTACTCTTTTCGTCAGTAATATAGCAGAAAATTCACGTATCCAATTACAAGATATCATTCAAAGTAGTGACTACATATCAATTATGTGTGACGGATCAACTGATAAGGGTGCAATTGAATGTGAAATCATCTACGTAGCATCTGTTAAAGAAGAGCAGGAGTGAGTAGATTTCTTAAAATTAAAGCCATTAGCTGATGGATCAGCTAAAAGCATATTCGAATGTATTTTGGACACTTTAAATGAAACATTCGATGATAATTCTTGGAATGAGAAACTTGTAGGTGTCTGTCTAGAGGGGCAAGTGTTAATATGGGTGTTAGCAATGGTGTGGTTGTAAAATTGCGCAACGTGTGCGGGAATATTATATCGGTGCATTGTATTGCTCATTGGATAGAACTATGCGTTTCTGATAGCCTCAGTAACATAAACTACGCTCAAACATGTGAAAAAGTAATTAAAGGTGTATACAATTTTTTTTCTAAAAGTCCAAAGCATAAGAAACAATTTAAAGATTTGGCTGAAGCATTGGATGAAACAGTCGGTAACCACCTATATGTCATATCCACCAGGTGGATTTCTTCAAAAAACAAAGCTTTAAAATCATTGCTCAGGAATTTCACAGTCACTGTGCTGACAGAAACTACAATAAAATTTTTTAAACAAAAGTGACGAACTACTTAAAAACTTTAAAATCAGTGCGATTCATGAGATTTTTGTGCTTTCCAATTGATTTAACTGATGTTTTGTCAAAATTTTCCAAAAATATTCAATATGACAAGGTGAACATTGAGAAAGTAATGTCTCAAATTACAATCCGCGAAATGAAACTCAAAAAATTAATTGCTGCCAACGTAGCAAGTCTGTCTCAATTTGATAAGGACTGTAACTTGGGTACTGGTACTTGTGAAAATAAAAGCATAAAATTGAGTAAAGAGGGTCTGCAGAAATTTTTACGCGACCGCGAAGATATAATCAGAAATTTCTTAACAGGATTAACAAAACGCTTCTAATATCTTCAAACTAATTGCTTGTTTAAAAATATAGACATTTTTAATGCAATTAACATTCCAAATGAGGATATATTAAGTTATGGAGTAAAGGAGTTGAAGAGGCCCTCAAGGATTTACCTGCAGCAGTGACCATAAGCAAAGAACAAGCTTCTGATGAATTTATACGCTTTAAAATATGAGCTAAGGACAAGAAGTCTCTGTCAAGTCGTCAGCTTTGGAACAGAGTATATAGCGAAAATAGTGAAGACAACCAATATACAAATTTATTAAAAATCATTTCATGTTACCATGTGCTTCCATTCATCACTGCAATATGTGAGCGAGGTTTCAGTAAGCTTAACAACATGAAAACTGAAAAACTATATTGTTTGGATACCCTAAATGTAGATGACTTATTACTCATCAAAGTGAATGGACCTTCACTGAATGATTTTGATCCCAACCCAGATGTGGCTTACTGGTGGAAAAACACACAGAACCCTCGAAGACCAGAATTCCTAGATAAGAAGTGACACAGCACTTCAGGTAAGGCCGTAAGGCATTTTTCCTGATATTTAAAGTGGGGAATCATTGCATTTACTATTCAGTTACGATACATTCAATAAACTGAATGTTTTAGTTTCTGCGATCTTGCCGATAAATTGTACACAGAAACTGTGAAATCAAATTATTCTTAGAATTTGTACATCAAGGAAAATATTTTACAATTTTTATTTTATATATTGACATATCTGTATTTAAAAGAAAAAATTCTCTGTCGATGAATCGGGAAAATATTTGCGAATTAAAACTCTGAAGATCATTGTGTAAAATTCAAAAGTTACTGTCATAGTACAATGAAATCAATAATCATGTTAAATAATTTCACAATTTTGGTATATGATGTATTGGCACATGCAAATCAAATTAATTTTTTCTGGGACTATTTACAGTTTTAAACTGTGCTGGAGTAGGTTGTAAGCTATAGTATCTGTATTTTCATAATTATAATATAATTACGCCTAACATTTTCGTTTTACGCCTGAGTCTGAAAGTTAGGCGTAACAAATACGCCTGGATTTATAAACGAATTTCTAGCACTGTATCTACAGTTAATTATCTCAGCCTGACCCATTTCAATTTGTTATCATTTCTTCTGGGAATGACCCTGGATATCCTTAAAAAGTTTCTTAAAATTACACCATTCCTGTGTGGTCCTGCCAGTGTATGTTGATTAAAATTGTACTACATTGCTTTATTTTACCTAGAGAATGGAGCTCACAAAAATCTTTAATGACCATCGTAATCCTAACCAATAAAGACCAACAGTTTTTCCCATGGAATTAACCGACTTCTGTAGTGATCATTCATAGGCTTAACATCCAGGTTACAAAACAGTTACTGGTCATATAGCAATGAGACACATTTTCATTAATGGCTGTGCTAAGAGGACGAATTCAAGGACTACTAAATTCACAGCCTAAATGATTAGATCTTCATTTAAACTTTTAGTGGATTTAAACACAGAGCTATGTACTTTCAAAAACTAATTTTATATGTATATTTGACAAGCATAGCTGGGCACAGTTAATCCAAAAGTTAATTTTATTAATTGTTAATCCACTACTCAAAAAGTTAACTTCAATAACAGTTAAAACATTACATTTTTGCAAATTTAATGCAAGTTACAGTGGCTTAGCTAAGTTAACAAGGTCCCGGTGCAAAAAAATATTTTTGGCCCTCAGGCCAGATGGGCGACTTTTTTTTTAAAAAAATCTGTATCAAGTCTTGTAAGGTTTGGTGGCCTGCTTTACGGGCCCTCCCTGAGCTGAGCTTTGGACCCTTGATCAGCATTTGAGGCCTACCTGGGCTTGGGGGTCCCAGTGCACAGCACTGCCTAGCCTTCCAATAGCTACGCCCCTCGTTACAGTTATCCATTAAAAGTTAACCATCAACATTAAGTCTACCCAATGTCCCTCTGGAAATTGAGTTCTTACTGGGGTTCATTCTACATTTTAGTCAGCTTCTCAGACATATCGGATTCTACATCTGGTGGAATCATGTTGGCAATAAAAAAGTTTAGAATGCATTGGTCCACACCAGCTTGAGATACACCGCTATTGGTAACTAGGACGCTAATAGATTCTCCAAAGCTTTGTTGACAAAACATTTTATTAGCAGATGAAGATTGAAAAAAATCACACTTTTGCTGCTATATACACCAGAAGAATCCACAGCACTTGAAAATGGCTTTTGAATGTTTTACCTTTTCCCACGAGTTGACTTATACTTTTTCTTTAAACTGTAAATCTTTGGATATATGTATCCACTTCATGTGTTATTTAAGATTATTAAGACTAGAAATGTGAGCCTAGATTGTAGAAAGTTTAGGCAGACACAGTTTGCATTTAAAAATGAACTGTTCTCCCAATATTGATTTATATGCAACATAATAGTTATGTGTGCATCACACTCGCATTCAAACTTCACATTACCTGATTCGTCTGCTGTTTGACACGATGAACATACTAGCGTATTGTGGTGCATAATTCAAACAAACAAAATGCCAACAACAACCAATGTAACGAACTAAAGTTAATGGAAGTTGAGAAGAACGTTAATGATTTTCTATGTTAACTTAAAATTTAAATTTCTGTAAGTTTGTTAACTTTCTTAATTAACAATTAACAGATTAATGGTTTTCCGCCCACCTGTGGTGATAAGTCACTCCTGACCTTTATTCATTGGTTTTAGGGGGTAGTAAGTGGTTATTCTTTTCACATGCCATCCTAGGTAGGAGGACCCGGGCCGACAACCACATATACACTTCAGAGACTGACACATTCATCATCACACAAGTTAAATGGTGGTGTCTCACCAAGCGGTTCATTGGAGGTGTTAAAAAAAAAAAAAAAAAAAAAAAGTTTGACACAACTAATGTATTTTTAATTATGATTTTAAAGTTTTGTGAAGAAGGAACTGATAAAAATAAAGTCTTTAGGGAAGATATAAATACACAATGGTCTACATGGTGTGTGCAGATGTGTTTAAATGTGATAAAAGACTGAACTGTAGTGATCATGAATTTGTGTGCAAACTGTGGGGGGGGGGGGGGGGGGGTGTATCTCTACTAACCATGATGAATATAGTAAAACTGTATTATTTTGTGAAGTTAAGAAGATAGTTGAGAAGGAGGTGTTTCATGTATAAATTAATGAGATGTGTTGAACCAGGAGCGTTTATACTTATTGAGATGTGGATGAAATACAACCAAATGAAAAAATTATATACTTAAGGGTGAACCTGTACAATAAATGATCAAGCAGCAACAAATGATTAATAATGTTTTTATTTATCACAATCAAATTTGTTTAAAATTACAATAGCTGGTGTTGGAAGATGCTGTACACAAATTATTTTTTACATATTGAATTTTATAGGCTAATGTGGACATGAGTCAGAATGTGGTAGCAGACCATATCTTATCTATTTCAAATTGAAGTCTCATTCTCGTACTAGTCATCTTCATGAAACCATTCCACCTTATAGGTGGGACGACCATGAAATCTTTTAAACACACTACCAGTAACTGGAATTCTTGAAATTGATAGAGAAGCATAACCATTTTTTTCTGCTCTAACTGTTGCCTTAATCTCATTTGTTTATAAAATTTCTTTGATTCAATGTATTCATAAATAAAACATAAAATTTATACATATTTTCAAATAAATAAGAATCCATTACCAAATAAGATATTTCTGAACATAAACCCACAATTCTACACTTCCACTCTGGAATAATTTGATTAAGGTGCTTTCTCCTACAGTAAGGACCCCAGTTGTGATTATATTCAATAAAACTTCATATTGAAAAAAATTTCTCTATGTATACACACTAAGGAAGATATATTACACCAATTTCTATTTTCATAATCAGCACATTCTTCACAATGCTTTTGTCAATTCAAAAACAATGTTTCTTAAAAAACAAAAAGAATTATTATTACTATTATTAATTTTAATTGTGATGGATCTAACACTACGGAAGCAATTCCCCCAGTCATCCGTTTACTCCTTTGTATATACATTTTTTTTAAAAAAATTGTTTTATAATTGGAATGTTAAATTCCTCCCCCATTTATGATTCTAATTTATAAATTTTAATTTTAAATTCCTTAAGCGTTTTTGGAAAATTATTCATCACTACACTTGGTAATTTGTTCCAATCCCCGACACCCTTACCAACAAAAGAAAATTTTCCCACTCCCTCGTGCATGAAATCGAGCGCAAGCTTGTGGTCATGGACACCTTTCTCCTTCCATGTACTATTCCTAATTCTTTGACCATCATTCCTCCAAGCTCCATCCAGCATTCTCTTCGCCCTCCTCTTTTCCTCTAATGAGTCTCAATCCAGCTCCCTTATCATATCAATTACTGACTGGGTCCTGCGATAATTTCCACAAACAAAAATCTAGCTGCTCTTCTTTGCACACCTTCCAACTCCTGTATTTGATAACCAAAATGTGGGTCCCAAACTACACCACCATATTCAACCAATGGTCTGACCAAAGCTTTTTAACCCAACTCCCTAACTTCTCTGGTACATCCTCCATCACCCTCTCCAGTAAATGAAGGATTTTAATTCTTCCTTTAACAAGTCTTTTAGATTATAAACAGAACATTACATTTGTAGAGAACAAATATCTGGTATGAAAGATGACTTCTAAACTTTGAAAAGTAATCGTAATAAAATACCAGTTTTTTCAAACAAATTTCCATGAGTTTTTTTGTATACTTCCTCCAAATACAATGAAGAAAACAAACAATACACAGAGGTTCACTATTTTTCTTATTAAGTCTTATCATTTCTCTCACTAAGCTGACATCCATTGTACTACCTGGAAGCAATAACTGATTCCACTCTCTGAAAATGTGTTACGTCTCATCAAAAGTGTCAGGTACCATATATAGAGAGAGAGGTACATACAAACTTGTTTTTCACTCCAGCACTGATGAACATGTGTTGTTGGTATAATCAGTGATTCCCAGCAATAGCATTCATTGAATAGGTGTGTGAATGATTCACAAATATGAGTGGGAAAGAACACGAAAATACAGCATTCGTAAAATACATGTGTGAATAGTTCATGAATATGAATGGGTTACAATCTCTGAAATATTAATACAATATCAATAAAATACATTACCATCATTTAGGTCCCACCCTTGTATTGTGAGCAACGATGTATGCCAATTGTATTGTATCCATCACATACTTGTTCACATCCAGGGACGCCGTAAGCGGGCGTGCAAGGCATGCACCGCACGCAGGCGGCACGTCCAGGGGGGCGGCATATCGAGCAATCAATCACTTAATATTTTAGGTCACCCACTACAGCATAAGAAATCACCACCCCATAAAGAAAAAGGTCACGGCAAAATAAATGTGCCGCATTCATACACGGTTTTGCCGCTCCCTAAAGCAGGTTGCTGTAGTTAAAACAGGGTGCGGCAAAATTGGTATTGCACCAGGGTATTAAAACAGCTACCAGCGGGCCTGCTCACATCTGTAATGAATCCTTAATGCAAGGTATATTTCTAAATAGACTAAATTATGCAGATGTAAAACCATTATTTAATCCTAATTCTTTACTTCAAGGGTCCTTAATAATGCTCTATAATTATAATCAACTTTCAGTTTTTTTTATCTGTGTACCTAATAAGCTGACTCTTCTTTGCATTTATCTTCATCCTATGTTAACCTAGCCAGCTAGATATCATGTCCAGATCAACCTGCAACTGTTGACAGTCTTCTACCATTTTGATCCTATTATATAACATTATATTATCTGCAAATAATCTAACTTCTGATAAGTAAACGTTCAACACAATCATTCATTAGAATAACCAATAGCAGTGGTCCCAAGATGCTACTCTGTGGCACTCCCAAGTTCACTTCAGTTTCTTTCGGTACTACATTTCCTACCCTAAAGTTTTGCTTTCTGTCTTTTAAGAATTCTTCTGCCCAGCATATCAATTTTCCATCAATAAAAGTGTTTACTTTATTTAACGCCATTTTACAACTCACCTGTCAAAGGCTTATAAAGATCTATTGCTACACTATCAATTTGACCTCGCCTGTCCATTTTATCCGAAATAGCTTGCATATAGCCTGCTAACTGAGATTCGTATGGATATCCTTACCTAAAGCAATGTTACAGACTTGAAAATCACTTACATTACTAACAGTACCGGATTAGCCATTTAGCAAGAGTTAGCAAATGCTACGGATCCCGTTTTTTTACCTCTACCACTGCCCCGGAAGGCGAAAACCAAGGGCCCTTTCTTCACATTTGCTCCGGGCCCAGCGCTGTTTGAATCGGGCTCTAGTTCCTCACAGACACGTCTGATGTGGTTGCGTATGAATCTGCCACTGTAACATCTGTGTAACATCAGTGGTAGTTGATGGAGAGATTTATCAGTTAGTTGGTTATATACAAAATATCTCGGGTGAATTGGACAATGGAGGACAAATCGATAGTTTAGCTCAGTTTTTGATGTGTACCATTCTTTAGCAAAAGAGTATGGTGATCACAAGAAGGATGCTAAGAGCGAATTGCTCCAAAGTTGGAGGAAGGGGGACTGGGCGACAAAAAACACTAGGTATATAAAACAAAATGGAAACAATGTTTTATTGCAAATAGGCTCTAACCCATGATTGCAGAAGATGAATTACATGACATCCAGGGTGGCCCTAGGGTGGTGCAACCGCACCGGGCGCCGTCATATTGGGACACCGAAATTCAGCGATAGATCGTCTGAGCAAAAAATAAATTCGATAATAATCCAGCTTGCTAGTCACATATTATTTTAACATACTAATCATCCAGAATAGTTTATAAACGTAAGAGCTTCAGATTAATGGGTAGTCGTATAACGTTATAGAATCGAGTAAGCTCGAGTTACTCCAATCAAGAAAATCACAACTCGTCCCATAATCAGCACTCTCTGGTGCCGCGCCGGGCCTTTCTCACCTGTTATCTGCCTTTTCGACAATAGTCTTGGAGTTCATTCGCATGTGCATGGGGCGAGATTCAACCTACTTGTGTATTTCCTCCATGTTGGACCTTAGATCATTACAATTAACGTTCGTCTCGTAAATATTTAAAGATAAGACATGTCGCTACAGCAAAAAAAAAAAAAAAAAAAAAAAAAAAAAAAATTGTCTGGCGCACAATACTTAAAAAGAAAACAAAACCAAGGCGAAACTGAGAAGACTTCAAATTTGCTAGTAAATTTTTTTATAACTGAGAAGTCATCTGAATCGTTGTCACCAGAACTAGTCCAACACGCGACAGAAAAAAAATATCTTATTTAATAGAAGTTTTTCAGACGAGGCTCATGCAGATAAAGAATAGCAGCATGAGAAGCTGGAACGGCTGGAACGTCGTCTGCGGTTCAAAATATTACAGAATTATACCAGACATACCACCACCGTCGCCTTTTCAAAGTACAATTTATGATATTTCAAAATGGTCGCTCATTGACTCTGCAGCCAGAGATAAAATAATTATTCCAGCAACGAAAAAAATCATAGATGTCATTTTTAGAATACGCATTTTCAATGTCAAATGGAGAAACTTAAAAAATAAGACGCTTGTTTATTCTAAATCCACAGACAAAGTGTATTGTTTTTACTGTTGTTTTTTCAACAGAAGGTCTCACTCTTATTTGGGAAAAGAAGGATTTGATTCCTGGAGCTTCTAATCAGAGCGTCTCAAAACTCACGAAACTTCCTCAAATCACCAGCACAACATGCTCAGTTGGATAGATGCGTTGATTCGAGTAAAGAACGGTAACTTTTGGAAATATTGCTACTAGGAAAATATTACCCTATGATGATGGAGCATCTCCGGGGTGACTAATTATTATTTTGGTAAATGTATTCAAAACGAATAAAGTTCGTAATAAAATTTTGACTATGTTTAAGTCATCTAAATACGGTTCCATCGTACTGAATTGAGCTCCTAAAGTCAGTCACGTCGAACAATCTCCTTTAACGATGCCTCGCGAAGTCCAAGTGCTTGAGTGTTTTATTGATACATGGTAAGTAACTCTTCGAGACGTGGGAGTTTCACGCACTGGCCTGTTTATCGACGATACTTTGCAAAAGTTTGATATGGATAAGCATGATAGTCTCATGGAGGAAGGAAATTCCTTCCTCCATGGATTGTCGAGGCCAAAGATAAAACAATGGATTCAATATGATAGGAGCGTGGAGGAAAGAATAATATATTCCTTCCTGCATGGATAGGAGGAATCAAAGGTATCGAAAGCAGAATTCTGAACCAACATCTTTGAGCATTTTTTTTTTTTTATCTATGTAGCTGTCATTAAATTTGGTAATAGCAGGTACCGCCAAAACATCAGTTAAATCGGTTTCCTTGTCCGGATTTCTTTAATGAATATTTGTTCTTGTCTCTGGTCTATGGTAAGTGGCATCCGAGCTCTTAGGAGGACTATCGACAAAAAAAAATTGCGAAACTCGTTTGGAGAATAGAGTTTCTAGCCTCACTGTGGTTCGTTATCACTACTCTTAATTTCGCGACGCCCTTCTAGAAACGAATTATTCATCTGCAGCAACAGAGGCCTTGTCTCTGAGCCAGATCATGGAGCAATTTGAGTTCATAGTTACGATGGTGGCTTTGTATGATACATTGTTTAAAATAAATATGAACATGGGAATTGAGAAAGAGTACTGTGGTTATTCGTCTGCTCTGATAACAGCTAGAGAAATTGTTTCTCGGACTGGAACATATCCTATCATTAAGCCAATCAGATCCTGAAGAAAGTAGGGATTTTTTTATTACTACGCCGTAGATAAGATAACAACAGATCCAGAAGAATTGTTTACAATGAACGTGTTTTAGCATACCATCGATACCATTGAGAATGTGTTGGTTTCTCAGTTTGCACAACTATCCAAATTTAATGATATAATTTCGCTCTCACAAATTATCAAAACAATTCCTGAAAAGACCGAATTGGAATAATCTTCTGCTGATTTAGAAATAAGTTTAACTGATGGAGAAAAATGTGAGATATCTGGTTGTGAATTGGTTTAAGAACTTTCTAACTGAAACTGTTGTTGATGGGGATTGAATCAGCAGAACAAATAAAAGATCAACTTATGAAACAAAATGGTTGGCAGGATATATTTTCGAATGTGTGAACAGCATTTCGAATTTTGCTAACCATACCTGATCTGTCGCTAAAAGAGAACGAAGTTTCAGTAAATTAAAACTTATCAGAATTTAGTTACGGCAAATGAAGACTCAAGATGGACTGTCAAATCTTACAATTTTATCTATAGAAAATAATATCGCCCCAGGGAAAAAGCGAGGAAAGTGACAATCTAGGCTTTTTAGTTATGATTTTATTTCTTTATTTGTTTGTTTTTAAACAATTATTAAAAATTATGTGAATTTGACAAATACATGATGTGAGCATCGTGTACGGCCCAGTAGCTTAAATAAACCATTTCAAATATATAGTGTTCCTTTTTACTCTTGTTGTTTGCCATTCATACCGCTGTTATCCTATGCTAATCTTACTGAGGTTTCAGTTATTATCTATACTAATATTATAAATTCCGAAGTAACTCTATCTCTCTGTCTGTCTGTTCGTTATGGCTAAACGGCAAATCCGATCGTGATGAAATTTGACAAAGAGATGCTATTTGCCATTATAGGAAGGATGTAGGCCTACGATACTTTCTTCTGTATAAATAATAGATATTATCACGGAGTTTTGAAAAATTACTGAACGGCAATAGACAGACGCATAGGATGTGTAAGTCTCTGTAGTACCTTCCGATATAGCGGTCTGGTAGCTCAGTGGTTATACCGCTTGCTTAATAATGTTTCGAGCGTGGTATCCGATTCAAATCTCCGTGGAAGCAAAGGTTTTTAAGAATTATTTTTCTTCGCATGAACCACGCCTGGACGGCCAGTTGTTCGGATTCCGTGTTAAACTGTAGATCCCACAAATTTAGGCATGTAATATGTGGCAAATCGTAGGCGGTTTAACAATGCGGTGCGTGTACACTTTTTACGCTATATTCATCCCTCAGGCTTTGTTTCTCTCGCCGCCAGTCCGTGTTATCTGCACTAATAATATTATACATGCGACAGTAAGTCTCTTTCTCTCCGTTAAGTTTTGCGGACGAAATGGTTATTCCGGTATTGAAGGAATTTCACCAGGAAAGGACACAGTACTTTTTTTCGGTATGAATAACATTTTTAGTTGCGAAAATTTGAGATCTTATCGAATGGTGACAGACAGATGGATGCGTGTGTTAGTCTGTAATGTTACGTTTGTTGCTCAAGCTGTGCTTCTCTCGCAGGCGGTTAGTATACCATTTGTTAGTAAATTTCTTTTAGAGACAAAACTTATTATTTAGTATAGATGTCGAATTGCTCTGCACTATACTATTACTTTGCGTCTGCCTAAAAGTTTCTGGCATCAGTTTATTTTGTCTTCTTTTTGACATGTCCTGCAGGCGTAAACCTGGCGTAAGGTGTAGCTCTAGCAGAGCATGAGCAGCTAAAATTATTATTAAAAATAAAGCTGCCCTCAGTTAACCCCCCTCCAACATCCGTGCAACTTGGTTTGTTTTTCTGTTTTTAAATATGTTGAAAATTTATTCTCTTTATGAGGCAGCTTCGACGGTAGAATGATATAGTGTTGGCTTTGCCGTCATATTATGCCGACTCGCTGTTGTTTGGGACAAATCTTACGTTACTTACATCTTTCTATATCCAATTCTGGCAATGAAATTCAAAGTCCACGAGTTCGAAGTTGCTGGTAACAACTAGTAATTAATACATAAAGACTTTCTTCTTCCCGCGGTTCTGCTCGAGTGGAATTCTTAACGCATTATATATGTATTCATATTCAAATTCTTTTTAAATCGGGATAAAAGTGGATAACCAAAACATTATTACAAATTTTGTCCTAAGCCGTTCAGCCATTTTGATGTCAAACAGTAAAATCCAAGCAAATAAACTATCACATTAATAATATTAGGAAGATGAAAAAAAATTATTTAATCTTCAGTCTGTCTATATGGACACCTTATTCACGAATAAGCGATTGCACATTTAAGGCGTCACAATGACATCTGGCACCACCTGAAAAACTTGCTAGGGCCACCCCTGCATGACATTCTTGAATTGCTTGACCGCTGGTTGCAAATGTATAGTGCTTTAAACTAAAATGTGAATTGTTTCGTCAGTTGCTAAATTTTATCGGCTAAATTAGTATGAAACTTGTTTACCAAAGTTTTATTAATTTAAAAATAGTTGAACGCTTGGTAGTTAGTTATGGACAACATAAGAAACTCTCTGGTTTTAGTTATCTAACAATTTTAAATTCCTACACACCTAATTTGCATTCCAATTGTTGACGTTGGGGGTTCTATCATACCTTGCAAGCTCAGTTCTGTCAGAAATATAACAGATTGCTATTTAATTAGTTCTAAATAACATTAAAATAACTTGATGGTAGTAAAAAAAATATTATTCGTAAATAACTGATTGTAATTCAGAGTAGGACTACATTGTGTCGATATTTTAATTTTTTTTTATAAAAGTACTTACTGTCTAGTTATTACTTACCGCAAGGCGATTGAGAAGTAAACCTTCAGTCTAATATTAAATAAGCAAAAGACAAACTCAATTAAGCCCATCGTAAAATTTTTATTAGACACTCTATCGCTTATATTTAAGACATACCCACTGAAGTCCAAAAGCCAAGTAATAGGAAGATGCATATTATATATCCAGATGGAAGAAACGTATAAATGTTCTGCGCAGTGTCGGGGTATTCATTCATTTATACTCTCGTGAGTCGTGCGGAAGATTTTATGCCATAACTATAGTCGCACGAAATGATAATTATCATGTCGTGCGATTTAATTACAGTACTAGCTTTCTTTTGATAGCTCGTTTCATTATTTAAAAACCCGACTCAGATTTTCTATCGGCATCACGATCACGCGAATTCATTTCATAAATCTTGTTTTGCACATAAGACTAACTCAGAAATAATTTACAAGTAGTTTTGCACAGTTTTTTTTAACAAATCACTCTTTACTATAAGTACTGTTAATAACGTAAGATTCACTAAAACTTCATCTTTATATATAAAGATGAATGTATGTTTGTTTGTTTGTTATTCATACAAATCCACAGTTTTCATCCGATCTCGATGAAACTTTGCACACTTATCCTTTGAAACAAGGAGAAAAATACTGTCTACATTTGGTTAAAAAATTATCTGTTTAAATAACACATATTGTCTCATAACTTCGAAATACGGCGATAGACAGACACGTTGGATATGGACGTCTCCATATCGTGTTTCCGCGTAGTGGACTTGCAGCTCAGTGGTTAAAGCGCTTGATTACGAACGTCGTGGTCTCCGGTTCAAATCTCCGTGGAGGCTAAGATTTTTAAAAATTGTTTTTCATCGTAAGAGTCAGGCCTGGGCCGTAGGTTATTCGGATTGAATGTTAAACTGTAGATATTAGAAAGTTAGGGGTGCAATGCGAGACAAATCGTAGGTAGTCTTGCACTGTTGTAGATGTACACTTTTTTAGGTTATAATGATCCCTCAGGTGTTATTCGCAGTGTGTGAGTCTCCGTCTTTTTGTTACGTTTTGACGACTAAATGGCTATATCGTTGTGATGGAATTTTATAAGGAAATCTGTATGAAGGGCACAGGATATTTTTTCCAGTATGATTAACAGTTGTAGTCACGAAATTTTGAGACCTTACCGAATGGTGACAGAAATATGTTGGAAATTGATTCTCTTCAAGAGACAGGTTCGACGGTACAATGATATAGTGTTAGCTTTCCTGTCATATTATTCCGACTCGATATTGTTTGGAACCAATCCTTCGTTACCAACAACTTTCTATATTTAATTCTGGCATAAAAATTCTTAATCCACGCGTACGAAGTCGTGGGTACGAGCTAGTATCTTATAATTAAGGATTGTAATCTCGTAGTGTTTTCAGTCCCGCGGGATTTGCACCAATCCCGCGGAATCCAGCGGGATTGGCGCCAACAGTTTATTAACGCATATATTTAAAACATAGTTATTTAAAGTGTTAATAAATTAAATAATAAATCAATCTTAATTTTAATGATAAAAATTTACATTAACAATATTTTAATTGCAAAAATTACATTAAAATGTTTAGCATGTCTAAAGTATATTTCGAAGTTTTTCATTTTTTTTAAAAATCTAAACCAATTTTTAAATAAATAATCAAAAATTGAAAATATTCTGTCTTAGGTCACTTCATGTGCCTTATGATAAATAAATCATATCAGTTTGAAAGCGTGGTATGCATAATGGCCAAGTAACCAGAGGTTTTTTTTATTCTAAATAAACGGTCTATAACACCTAGAGAAAGCATTATGTTTCTCAAAGTGAAGCGAATATACTCAAGTAAAGTGTAGACTTGGCTCAGAAAAAAATCTCATAACTTTTTGTCCCTGCACAAGCATGAGACTGAGACTTCGTCTATTTTTACAAGAATTGTTTTTGTTGGTGTCATTATTATGTCTCCTGATTTCTTGATTGATCTCATTGTTAATAAAAGAAACTACTCACCAACACGTAAACTGTCAAGTATTTTAGTTTTACTTTAAGTGGCGTAACGACTTGTTTAGAATGGAATTTTTTTTTAAGTAAGAAAGGATACTATCTCGGCGAATTATTTCAGTGAAATCCTCACGGATGTATCACCGGACTGCACTGTAAAAATACGAAATTTCACACGAGAGGAAGACGGCGGAGGCAACCGTCGAAGTATGGTGTTTTCAGGGCCGCCGTAAGCGGGCGTGCAAGGCGTGCACCGCACGCGGGCGGCACATCGAAGGGACGGCAAAACGAGCGATCGACAGTCGCCGCCCCACGATAGTTGCCACTCCATTGTCGTCGCGACGAAATTTGTGACGTAATTATGCAGCGGGCGACATTTTTTTTAGCTCAACAGCTGCTTCGGGCGGCCGGCGACACTCGGAATGGCAACGATGGGGGCGGCAAATAATGTTCGAAGGGGCGGCAATCTACAGTTTTTTGCCCCGGTTCGGAAATTTCCTAAACCCATCACCGGCTGTAGTTAGAGAGGGGGCGGCATAATCGGTATGCACGCGGGCGCTGAAACAGCTAGCGGCAGACCTGGGTGTTTTTACAATACAATTCGGCGATACACCCGTGAATACTTCATTAGTTATAACTTTTATTGCCTTTATTCCAGATAATAACAAGGAGTTAAAAGGACACATGCTATTCGCTTAAAAATAATGTATTGTGGTGGCGATTGATCAAATCATCCCAAGAGGGATTAATCATAAGCCAGACCGGCACATGTTGGCAGGCGGCTTTCGTCAAAGAATATGTGTTTCAAACGCATTGAGGCGGCGGCCAAAACAACAATACGTCAATTTTTATACCTATGGCTTTACGCCTCGTCGACGTCTAGGTCATTAGAGGCGGGATGGGACTAGGGACAAGGAACGGGAAGGAATTCGGCCATCGCCTTTCGAAGGAAGCATCCCGGCATTCGCATGGAGTGTTTGGGGAAACCATGGAAAACCCAAATCTGGATGCCTGGACGGGGATTCGAGCCGGTGTCCTCCGGAATGCGAGGCCATAGCGTTTACTGCTCACCCACCACGCTCGGTAACAATACGTTAAAGGATATACAATTGCCTTTTGCTAGCTGCTAAATAAGTAGATATGCGATCGTTAAAATCACTATAACCTTAGTTTCGTATCAGCGAATAATCAAATTTTCGATCGCAAATACAGGAAGTTGTGACAATTACTTCATCTGTAAATACAGAATATGGGTATAATGAAACCGTGAATAAAAACTTTAACTATACAGTTCAGAAAATGTGTGCGACCCATACAAAATACAGTTAGAAAATCGTACTAAATATGCAACATAACTCAAATTAAAGAATTGTGTACTCAAAACAAACGTAAGTTTTAATGAATACGTAAAAGTGGATCTATTTACTTACGAATAACGAAGGCTGACAAAAGCAAACGTTTGTCCAAACGAGTCAAATAACAACTGGGGTATAGGTAAACAGTGCAATACATACGACAGAAGCCGAGTGGGGCCGGAAAGCAACGACGGGGCAGCAAGTTTTACAGACTGGCACACTTTTTCGTCGCATTTTGCGAATTGTAGATCCACTTAATTTTGTGCGAGATCCACCAGACTGTCTAATGATAGGGTTGCTGGATTGCAATCCCTACTTATAATGTATATTTGCCTACTTAACAGGGCTTCATTTAAGCATAGGCTACATAGGCCCGC
>CM061919.1:2466990-2499974 GCA_031002005.1 Vandiemenella viatica | reverse complement strand
CAATCTAGATACTCAGAGATACGAAAGCAGTAAAATATAACTGACAACTTTATATTTTTCAGATAATCTTGCGCAGCACTGCACTTTGATAATGAATTCGTATGTAACTCGATTAAATAACTCGAAAGCGAAGAATAATTTTTTATATCTGACTTAGTTTTTGAGATATCGAACCTTAAAAATCAGTCGTAAGTATAGTTCCTTTGTTTTTGGCAACATTTTTCTTCTACTCCAGGCCATATTCGAACCTAACCACAACCGCTAGGAAGAAAACAAACATCTTATGTACTTTATATATCCACCGTCTAATTCCTTGCGTGAATTAAGCAAGGGTTTTTTTTGGTCCAGGATGCATCCTAACCTAACCACCTCAGTTTTGAGATACGATATCTCGAGAACCAAGCAAGATGTCAAAAAATTTTACACTTTAGTTTCGGTATGTCTCGTTGAGCTACATAAGAATCCACCATCAAATGTGGCTTTGGCGAAATTTTTCTTCTGGTCCAGGCTCGCATCTCAATTTTGAAATACGTTATTTCGATAACTAAATGAGATATTAAAAAAAAAAAATCTTTACTTTCGATTTGTTTCATCAAGTTACATAAGAATCTCATGAAATTGCGACGTCACGGTTATCGTAGAATTCCAAAATTATGTATCTCAGCTTTCTGTTCAGGTTTCTTCCGGATTTCCGCAACAGACTTCAAATGATTGCTTGGTCAAGTACCTTATACAAACTGGAAGTGAACTGACTACGAAAAAAATTATATCGTATTACCAGTAATTTGAATCTTTTGGCAATTCATCAATTTTTCATCCAAACATGCTACGGATTCCAGTAGCTTGAAAAACTTCTAGCTTTGATTTAAAATTCACCTCCTCTATGGCTAACGGTGTTTTTTTTCTGTACTCATATTGAGACTCGTAATAGATCTGAATATTTTCAAATAAATAAACAAAATGTGGGAACTGCACCCCTTTGGTAACCTTCGAGAAACTGGTACTAACCTGTTGAATTTTCGCTTCGTCAACATGTCCTTTTCACGTTTTGCGATCATACATTGCGGAAAAGTCGCTAGAAATTTAATTAAAAATGCTCAAATATAACATGACGCACAACCATTACATGCCGCCAACGTTGAAAAAAATCAGTGACAGTCTCTTAAAATATTGATTTAATCCTTTGTTGTAATGTTTTTCATGCCTTTTCAGCTTTACTCCGTTGTAAAGAGTCGCACAAAATTGACAAACTGGCAATATTTATCCGAGTTGTAATACGCTGATGCCCACAATCTTACATAGCAACGAGCAATCAGAGATAATCGATTGCTCCATTGTAAACAAATACGCCAGGCGTGTTGGATGCCGCATAACCAAAATTTCGTATTTTTTTTCACTTGATCCAGGCCGTATTTCAACCTAACCACGATTTCTATGACAAAACGAAACTGTTTAGGTTGAAATGATCCCTGTACCTATCATTTTTATGTTATTTTAGCAGTGCTGATAGCATTTAGCAGTTGCTCAGCCTTTCATATTTCGGCATTTTTAATTAAATTTCTAGCAACTTTTCCGCAATGTATGATCACAAAACGTGAAGAGGACATGTTGACGAAGCGACTGATGTAAATTTCATCCAATTTCTGAAAGGTTACCAAAGTGGTGCAGTTCCCCAAAATGCTGCATTAAAAAAAAAAAAAAAAAAAAAAAAAAAAAAAAAAAAAAAAAAAAAAAAAAAAATTAAAAAAACAGCAACTTATACTAACTCCAACAAGGTCGGAATGCGAATTTTACCGATCCGATCACACGATTAGTCTATTGGATGAACCAAGTGTTGTCCTCCGACCTGGAATTCGGCAGGTCGCAGGTTCAAATCCCCATTGGGCCATCCAGATTTCTATTTTCCATGGTTTCTCGATATAAATACTAGCCGAATGCTACGATGGTTTCTTCGAAACATAACGGTCATAATGGAATGTAATATGAGAACGTACTCGTACACTTACAAGTTAATGATTCAGTTCTGTGGCAGCCAAAATCACTCGCACATTTTTATGATTTCAATATGCCCTCGTGACCCAAAGATGTCGTTGACCTTGGATGTTGGAAGTGTAGTTTCTCTTGAAAAGTGATACTTTGGAGACTCAGCAACTCCGTTGAAATCCTTCGCCACAATGAGGTTCCTCTTCTGATATCAAGCGTAACATTCAGGTCTTTGTCAACAAAATGAAAATATCTTTAAAATTATCCCTCACGTGGACCGTTCAAAATTGTGGTACTAACAGAAAACTGCGTGCGATTCTAGAATAATATACCAAATTTCGACCCACGCTGTGACAGCGTATCTACGGTAACCACCAGTTTTCTTTGTTGACACGGCATGTTGCCGCGGAAATGGTCCCCCGCATTGTCGATAGGGTATATAAGACGGCGTCCGACACGGCCTCAATGTACTCCAGCCTCGGACGGGTCAGCGAGCAGACGCGTTGGAACCTCGGCCTAATCGAGTCTTCAGCCTGACGCGCGCGTCGCCTCACTGGAGACTTTTGGGGCAGGGATTGCAGCCCGCCTGCCCGTTGTTCCTTCCTCGGCTGGAGCCGTGCGGTGTTTGTTGCTGCCGCGTTTGCCGGCCGCCGCGGGGACTCAGCCGCCACAGGTGCTGCACCGCAGCGACGAGCTGCGCCGCGGCGCCGCGACGTTCTCTCCTGCAGCGGAACTCAGCCGCGGCATGTCGCTGCACCGCTTGCTGTGGTTCTGCCGCCGCTTGCCGCAGCGCTCGCGGCGGATCTGACGCCGCTAGTCGCCGCACGCGGCTGCGCCCCCTGCGGGATTGGACGTGCCGCCGCAGGCAGCTGGGACCACTGCGGCGGCCGGCATCGCGGCGGCCGCGAACACCGCGGAGGCTGGGGCGGGGTTTGGGTCCACTGAGGGGGCGG
Source organism: Vandiemenella viatica (assembly GCA_031002005.1). Lineage (NCBI taxonomy): Eukaryota > Metazoa > Arthropoda > Insecta > Orthoptera > Morabidae > Vandiemenella > Vandiemenella viatica. Next base: position 2,497,038 of record CM061919.1, on the reverse strand, counting down.
GTTTGGGGTGGACCCGCTGTGGGGAGCATACTGACGTCACGCTGTTTCAGGGAGAGCGCCGGTCGCAGAATAAGGAGCGGCATCACCGGCGACGGAAGCAACGCAGAACGGCCCGACGGTAGAAGCAGGAGCGGCCTCCAGCCTGAATGCTGTTCATTGGCTGTGACAGTGACAGAAGAAGCAGGACCTGCGTTCATCCTGAATGCGGCTCATTGGCGGCAGCGACGCAGAACGGTTCGACGGTAGAAGCAGGAGTGGCCTCCAGCCTAAATGTGGTTCATTGGCGGCTCTCCACATTCATCGAAGACAAATACTGGGCTTTATTCTGTTTTCGGCCAATAAATGTTGTAAACAAATTCTAATTGAAACTTGTTATTGTATGTCAGAATAAATTTTTGAAAGCCATTTAACGTGTTATTTATTACTTACTTTAACAGAAGTGACCAAAATAATTTGGCGTTATACTATTTATCACTTAAACTGGCTATAGCAACCAATTTACGTAACTAAAGAAAAGTTAGGTGTGTAATAAAGCCATCGTCTGTAGTCGTATTTCTTTTACTATTTTGCTTGTAAGAACGGTTTCTCTCTGGCTGGTGCAATCTGCTGGTCAGCTAGTACTATGGCCTCACCGTTCGTACCGTACGTTCAACCGAAGGAGAAGTCGTACCGTATAAAATAACCATTCCTCAATTACAATGCGTTGTGTGCGGTCAGTAATAGAAACACACACAGTAAGGTGGCTTCCCACGGCCCGTGATGTTATGCACCGCGCCGGGACAGCTCGTAGCAATAGAGCCGTCTGCCGCGGCGCATGGTGGCGTGTGCGACGCGAGCATACCGGCGCGGCGTGTACGTGTAGCCGAGGCGCGGCAAACCTGTTCGCCGAACGACCCGAGGCGTTTCGTACGCCGTACGTTCCGAGTCGGCAGTTCAAAGAGAATTCGAAGCTGCGCTGCATGCTTGTGGACGGGTAGTCTCTCTCTTTTGTTCACACTGCCACGTTGGCACTCGGACTTATTTAGGCACATTGTGCGCAGTAATTAAATAAAACCATTATGTTTTAGTTAAGGTATCTTTAGTTTTGTTCTGACCATTTTTAATCATAACTTGGAACAGTAGAAAGGTATTTTCTTTTATTAAAGGGTGTGGAAGGCGTTCCATATTGTGGAAGGACGATAAACGTTAACATAGTGCTATGATAATATAAGATGCTTGGTACGAAATAAGTGCGCTTACTGGAGAATGAATTTTTACAAACAGAAAGAAGAAGAAGAAGTCTCCGAGATTCGCGCAGGAGACAGAAAAAAAAAAAGTTGTTGTGGGAACAGGCAACGCTAAATTAGTCCATAATATTCACTGTTTGAATCAATTTTGTTTTATATAAATGAAAAGAAAGACAAAACGTTAAAACTAAATTTTATTTCAATGAATTCAAGATTAATATTTCCAATAGATATTAATTAATAATTTTAGTGTTTTTTAGTTTTCAAAGTAATTATAAGTAATTAAAGGAAATTATTTTCAGGTCGGAATGACATTTATGTTTTTAAATGATTCGCTTTGGAAAATCTAAAATTCTTAGATGACGCAGCGGATTTTTTAGAAGTATCATCTGTAAGTGCAATTTAGCCACTGTTAAATCGTCACAGCGCTCTACACCCACGCTCTAACTTCACACCGAGCGGGGCGGTGTAACGGTTAGCGTTCTGGCCTCGCATTCGGGAGGACGGCGGTTCGAATCCCCGTCCGGGCATCCAGATTTGGGTTTTCCATGGTTTCCCAAATCATTCCAGGCAAATGCCGGGATGCTTCCTTCAAAAGGCCATGGCGAATTCCATCCCATTCCTTGACCCCCATCCTTTCCCGTCTCTAAAGACCTCGCTGTTAGAGAGACGTTAAGCAGAAAAAAAAAATAATAATATTAATAATGATTTACTTTGGTAAATCGTCGCCTTGTTCCCCCAGTTCGTGTGAACATTGTACGGTGACAAAAATTGTAGTAATAATACGTAACACTTAAACAAGGGTTGTCAATGTTGCGAAAAATAAACAGGGACCGATGTTTTTTCACTGGGTCACTCTTTAGAAATAACTTATTTAGGGTTCCGTTCGAAAAGAGAAACGGACCCGTGTTGCTGTCATTCCGATCTCTGTCAGAGAACACGTTGGAAAGTACAGATTTGCACCCATAACCGGATATCGTATTTCAAATTTTTTAAATTATATTCTAAGGGGTTTCCGGGCAAATAAAGTGAAGAGTTTATTAAGTAGAATAGGTTTTTTTTATATTTATTTTCCGATGAAAATAAAGTCATAAGTGACCTCCAAAGTTATCAGTTTTGGACTATTTTTAATACAGGGTCTTTCTCAAAATAGCTTAACTTGATAATTCGTCTCCAATGTGGACTATATTCCATATTTACAGGGCAATCTTAAAACACTTATATCTAACTTTGTAAGTTGTGGAAAATAAGCACACGTTTTCGTTTTACGGCTACTTGGAGTATCTATATATATATACAGATGAATGTATGTATGTTTGTTTGTTTGTTCTTCATACAAATCCACAGTTTTCATCCGATCTCGGTGAAACTTTGCACACTTATCCTTTGAAACAAGGAGAAAAATACTGTCTATATTTGGTTGAAAAATTATCTGTATAAATAATACATGTTTTCTCATAATTTCCAAATATTATTGAACGGCGATAGATAGACGCGTTGGATATGGACGTCTCTGTACTGCTTTTCCGCGTAGCGGTCAGGCAGCTCAGTGGTTAAAGCACTTGCTTACGAAGGTTTGGGTCGTGGTCTTCGGTTCCGTGGAGTCTAAGATTTTTTAAAAATTCTTTTTGATCGTAAGAGTCACGCCTGGGCCGTAGGTTAATCGGATTGAATGTTAAATTGTGGATATCACAAAGTTAGGGGTGCAATGCGAGGCAAATTGCAGGTAGTCTTGCACTGCTGTAAGTGTACACTTTTCTATTTTATAATGATCCCTCAGGGGGTTGTTCGTAGTCAGGGCCGGCGTTAGGGGGGGTTAAACGGGGCAAAAGTACCCGGGGCCCGAGCCACCAAAGGGGGGCCCGACGGCCTGAGTGTCTAAATAAATCGAAATCAAACACAAATTTTATAATCTGCACCAATAATTTTGAACATTTTTGTATTAAAATTATCTGAGTTTATCGAAATAAAAGTGTAAATATTTTTTTTTTGGGGGGGGGGGGGGGGTCTAAGGTCACTTACCCGGGGCCTGAGAATCCTAGCGCCGGCCCTGTTCGTAGTCAGTGTGTAATACTAATAATACTACTAATAATACTATATATACGGAAGTAAGTCTCTGTCTTTTGTTACGCTTTGACGACTAAATGGCTATATCGATATTGATGGAATTTGATAATAAAATCTGTATGAATGGCACAGGACATTTTTTCCAGTATGATAAACAGTTGTAGTCACGAAATTTTGTGACCTTATCGAATGGTGACAGAAATATGTTGGAAATTGATTGTCTTTAAGAGACAAGTTCGACGGTATAATGATATAGTGATAGCTTTCCTGTCATATTATGCCGATTCGGTGTTGTTTGGGACCAATCCTTCGTTACCAATAACTTTCTATATTCAATTCTGGCAAAAAAAATTCTTAATCCACGCGTACGAAGTCGCGGATACGAGCAAGTGTTGATATAATTTTATTTAAAATGCTGTAAATTCAGAGTGGGCTGCATTCTTAGGTACCTGTAATAAATTATACCGCAACTGAACGATGACATAACCAGCATGCGCGGCAACGTGGCGAGGCGTTGGAGAATTGTGGAGCGGAGTCGCTTCCTAGGGAGTGTCCATAAACTACGTGGAACCGTATAGGGGGGGAGGGGTCGGCTGGAAGCTACGCTGAGCTACGTGTGGGGGGGGGGGATTTCCAAGCCAAGCCACGTAGCTTCTTATTCATATTATTTGTCACAGTTAAAATAAGGTACAGAATATATAACAGCATGTGAATATTTATTTATATCATTTAACTATCTCCGTACGTAATTTACGATAGTCTGACAAGAGAAAACAGTACAAAATATCTTCTGGTATCAATAGGGAAAAAAGCTACATGCTACTTGGGGGAAAGGGAGAGGGGTAGAGGCAAAAGCCACATCGGTTTACGTGGTGGGAAGGGGGGTTCACAGGAGGCCAAAATTGAGCTACGTGGTTTATGGACGCTCCCTTCTCCATACAACGAAGTGAAGCCGAGAGGAAAGCGGTGGGATGGGGAGGTCGCCATATTGGTAGGGCGAAGAAACACAGGAAATGTATATGGAACGGAAGAATTTCTTCGTTTTAAACCTTCGCGTTACTAAAAATGAAGTCAGTCTTATGGGGTCAAATTTATAAATACCCTAATTGATATTATATACAAACATTAGAATTTAAGAAAAAAAAAGCTGATAAATAATTTGTGATGGATTTTGTATGCCGAAATAGAACTTATTTCTCCCTACAGTAACAAAAAAAACTGAGGGTCATATTGCTGTTTTGAAACATCGAATAAATCCCTAGTGCTCTTAAGGACTGATAAAAAATTTACACGTTCTAGACATTTAATTCTAAATGTATGTTCTGATGGGAACTTACCTTGTGTTAATGAGCGTAGTGGGTGAACGGTTTACGTTCTGGCCTCGCATTCGGGAGGATATGGGTTCGAATCCCGGTGCAGCCACCCAGATTTGGATTTCGACGGTTTCCCCAAATCACTAACAAGGTGCTCAATAAATTACTAATAACAAATAAATAATTTGTTCCTTGCTATAAAAAGAATATTCTGCTACAGGCTGCATTTCAACCTACTCACAATTTGATTTAATATTGCAGCTAAAAAGTGAAACTATACAAACGCAACAAAACACATGAAACATATTGCGAATTACACGGATAACAACAAAATGGAATTCATTACGATTCCTAGTTCGTATAACACAAATTATCACGATTAATTTCATCACACACTTTCAATATAAATTACAACTGGACTAAAGCTCGTAGAATAATGTATTCGCTACATTGCGATGTAAACTTGATCCACACGCGAAAAATAGTAAGATACAATGGTTCTCTGGTTCAAAAAATATTTAATTAGACCGTCGTCCTATTGAGAGCTGTGAATAAACTTTTTAACAGGCATTGTAAATCTATAATGACAGACCCTACTCTTGCAGACACCGCATTACAAACACTTCAAGAACAATAATTACAACGTGACCTACTTATGGAATGTTATTCCAGGTTGTTTCTTACTTTTTCTATTTGTGCAACCATAGGCAACACAAGTTGGCATTTAAAACACTTTGAAATATCAGAACACGAAATGTTCACAGCAGGGAAGGTAATGAAAAAACCTGCTAATATGGCCGCCGCGCGTGCGCAGTCGGTTCCAGGGTTTACAGGCGGCTTCGCAGTTTTAGCGACACCTTGTCTCCTCTCTTTTCCTATCTCCATGGTTATATCATCCTAATGAAGTCGACCGCTGACGCGACGTGGATGAGTGAAATCTCTTTAGTTTCAAAAAAGATATTTGCCTCACTGCCCCTTATTAACACAACTGACAATGTCACTTTAACCATCTATCTTGCTTTTCTTTAATATCCACTTTTGAAAGCTTTTAATATCAACTATTTTTCTTCTCTGATACCTTCTTTCAAACAAATGTCTATCGTGAGATTTTTATTCCTGGTATTGTCGATCGCCACTACTCGTCATTCTTCTATAAGTACTCTAATTATTCAAACTTCGGTGCTTCGTTTCTCTGTCTAGTCCTTCATTTCCAGTAAAAGAGGAACCAGGACAGTTAAGGTTATCTGTTCTCCTTGATCTCTACTTGCCCTGCACAGTGTTCATCTCTAAACCGAAAATGTTTTTATCTATTAATTCTTAGTCATAAAATGCCCTGTCTCAATCTCTCCGACCATTTTACAGTGACCGATCTACTAATTTTCCGAGTCGAGGAAAAAAGTTGCGATTGGCGCCCAGAGTCGGATTAAAGCAGCTTGGGGCCCAAAAAGTTCGCCCATCTGGCCTGTGGAGGAGGCCCCCCTCCCCCCCCCCCCCAAGAAGGAGCGTGTTCACCAGTAGGCCGAGGCACTCCCGAAGAGGCGAGAGCCCCCGCCGAAGGCGAGAGACTCGTAGCATTTGCTACCTCTTGCTACGTGGCTAATCCGATACTGTTACCACCCCTTCAAACATTGGAAGATATTGCCGCCCGAGGCGCTAGTGCTAGGCTGAAGTTGCCGAGCGCGGCAAGAGCTCCGGTTTTGTCCCCCCTCCCCCCACCTTAATCATGCACTGTCACTTTATCTCTACATCTATACTTTCCTATCGTCGTCATTTATTGATCTGCAAAGCAGTTTTGATATAAAAAGTTGCTATTCTCGCCTTTTCTATGAATTAATGAAATAGTCGTTGTATTACGGGAAAATATTTGGTTTCCCCGGAACCAATCTTTAATATAGTCTCTTTCACTAGGTACATTCTTTATACCTTTTTTTTCTCGTACATTCCACTATATCCTTCCGTGTGAACTGTCCAGTGGTATAGAAGGGGGAAAAATGGACGTGGGATTACAGTGGTAGATGAATGAGTCAAATTACGCAGTAAAATTTGAAAATTAGTGATTAAGAATAGCATACTTTAAAAAAAAATGAGTAACTTAATATTTTTATTCCAATTTGTTTTTATGGAAGTAAAATAAGGGACTGAAATCTAATTGTGGAAATACTCCGTTCTATTTTTACATTTTTTTCTAAAAAAAAAATAGGGATATACATAGATGATTTTTTAATAGTATTAACTGGAAAACGTGTTTATAGCATGTTATATTGAAATGTTGCAACAACTTCTACGTCCACTTTGGTTTGGTTTGGAAGCCATTTTTAATATAGCCACGACTTTGCAATTTTGCTGATAGAATCTACGGTCAAGGATGGTATACTACTACTGGTAATTCAGTTATTTATAGATGAATTTTGTATTAATGTCCAACAGCTGATACGTACAAACTTCCTCATTTACTGATTAGTTTTCACAAAATTTTGAATTGTAATTCATGTTATTCGTGATTAAAATACTTTTTGATTAACATCGTACATGGAGAAACTAAATGTTGATGAAAAGTAAATACAAAATAAAACAACTTAATATTAGTGCAAAACTAAAGATATTCGGTGTAAATATACGTCTACTTTTTTTAGTTTCCTAATAACATTGTGGAAGAGTGTTTTATTTATTTTAAAAAAATCCGCCCAATCCGCCTCTGTCGTAACAGCCAAACCTAACCTAAAGAGAACCTAGAATTTATGAGGAATCCGAACCACATAAGGGTTGTTAGAGCTGAAGGTACAATCGAAGCCGAGAACGGGATTGGAAATGGATAATTTTTAATCGCCACGCAGACTCTGTACCAAAGAACCAACAGGCGTAACAACAAACGATGCAGTGTGTACAAGGCAGCACACGTGAGTGATGTCAACAAGAGTCCCGTGCTCGGATAAAATACTTGCCTTACAACGACTGCTGGACACAAACACACTGATTCGTGTTCTCAATTATCTGTCTCTACAAACATTAAACGTGTTCCATTGTTGTCTACACTACTGCTACAGATTGATCCCTCCAATGGTGTAAACTAAACCGACTACGCACTTTTTCTTTGAAGTTCTTCTTCAGTTTCAGTAAGTAGTAGAGACGCGAGGAGGTGAAATGCTAGAAACGGTTGTACTGGTTTGCAGTTATTTCTGTCAAATTTGTGGATATCAGAGCCATACCATCTCTCTCACTTGTTATTATTTTTTTCTTGTAACTCTTGCTTGGAGTTAAGCTGATAAAAGAAAACAGGTTGAAAATCTGTCACTGATCACATTACACAAGAAAAAACCAAATATTGAATGAATTTGAAAGCTTCAGCGGGCGTCTTTGTTAATAATACTTGGTATTCCGGGTAATGACGCATTTTTATTTCATTCACTAATGTCTCGGCTATCATGTGGCATCCTTCTTCACAATTACTACGGGCTTTTACTTGTTTACTATTTTTAAGCCTGTGACGGTGTTTTGGGTGTAGTTGGCGGTCTAGAATAGTTCCTAATTATGTGACAGGTTCAGATAGCTGAAAGCCTACTTTGTCCAGCGTCTGATAGTTTAGGATCACAGGTCATTAGTGAATGACCTGGTCTGGCCTATTTCTTGAGTTTGACTATCGTTGGACCCATTAAGATTGATTTAAACCAAAAATGCATTGTGCAGAGTCTAAAAATGACCAAAATATGCGTTTTTATTAACACAAAATGATTTTTTTATGGTCTGATGATCGCGTGATCTGATGTAAATGAACTACCTGTATTTGAACATAATGGTTTGCTCTGCAAATTAAGAAAAATTTCAATTTGGTTTAAATGATCTTAGAAGTGTTAAAGACCGTCAGAGACGCTATCACTATATAATGTTGCAATGTATAAGAAGGAGAGCGTTCAGATTGGTGGAAAAGTCTAATTTTCTGAAGATTGCATTAGAAGATAAACTAACGAAGAAAACGTTCTGCAAAAATTTCTAAATTCAAATTGTGTATGAGGAATTGTATGAAGGAACTGTCTGCAGAATAAGAACGAACGAGTTGTCTTCCATTTGAGTTGAGAGGACGCTCAATAAACTAGTTATACAACGCTATCAGTAAACTACCCAATAGTAGCATTCAAGGTTTAGAACATCCTAGAAACGAACTTAACAGGTCCAGTGTCGGAATAGTAACTGAACATGAATTAATTATTATATCTTAAGGATTATATAAAAAAGACTAATATATTAAAATAATTCGCTCTCAAGCAACAATAAAAATCCAATAACAAAATTCCCATTTATCTGAGAGAGTTTTAACAAAGAACGCACTAAATCAAATGTAATAAATTATTAATAAACTAGCCCCAAAACCCGTCAAAAATGACGGGTTTAACTGAGTGTTATTGTAATTTATTTTTCTGCAGTTGCTTAACTAAATAGAATTATTGTTATAAAATAAAGCTCATTGTAATTTATCGTCCCTTGTGCTGTAGCAAAAAGCTTCACTTGTCAACTTGGTGCAGGCTGCATTTCAGCCTAACCACAATCTCCGCTAATATTGGTGATAGAAAAGCAAAGTTTAATCACGCGCGAATTAATACATTCCCTGTATCGCATGTCAGTGGCATCATGCATCGCGATATAAACTTGATTCTAAGTCTTCACAGGTTCTGACACCTTCCTTTCTTAATACCTGTGATGAAGATTGATATTTTAATGGCTGAGACAGCTTACATCGGCTGAAATAATGACCCCAGTGAGAACGAAGGATGCTAAAAATAAATCTTAACAACTTACGCTATGCCACGTAATATTTAATTGTGGTTTAGGCCACATATATCGCGATCAATTTGGAACTTCTTTCATTCGAACCATGTAATAATTTTAGTTAAAAAAAAAAAAAACCCTGATAATTAATATGCCAATTTAAACGCAATACATACTTTTCTTTAAGTGTTCTGACAATTCATGTCTTAGCAATTGCTTAACTAAATAGAATTGTTATAAAATAAAATTCAGTGTAATTCCTCGTGCCTTGCGCTGTAACAAAAGGTTTCAGTTTGCATCCGGGTCCAAGTTGCATTTCAACCTAACCACGTACTACGATTAACTTGCCGCCAAGAGAACAATACTTCTTCTATGTCACGCATATTAATACATGGACAGCATCGCGATATAAATTTGATCGAAAATCTTCAAGGGTTTTAACATATTTCTTTTTTGTTATTAGTGATTCAGACCGATATTAAAACGTTTGAATGGCTGACACAGTTGCTGAAATAATAGGCTCAGTAATATTACACAGTGGAAGGAAAGGAAAGTAAAATAAATCTTATAAACTTACAGTATGCCACGTAATATTTGTTTCAAGTGTAGTGTAGGATACACAGATCGGGATCAATGTGCAACTATTTCCGTTTAAACGAATTAATAATTTCAATCATAGGACACAGTTTAAATTATTTTGAAAAAAAAATATTCATGCCCTCTGCCGTAACGTCAAATGCCAGTTTTAATTCTGACCCATGCTAAGTAACAATCTAACCAGACCATTCGCTAAATTGATGCTCGAAAGACATATCTATGGACAAAGAATTTAAGGAATACTTCTACATATAAAAAAGAATATTACGTAAATATAAGCATCTAATGATTGATAAGTCGATTTTAAGGAAATTCATACTTTTGTTTCAGTGATCTGTCAGTTAATGTATTCGCGGATGTTTGGAAATGTTATTAAATAACGTTCATTGACAAGAATAATGCAAAGCGTGACTTCATTGCGCGACGTTATAGATTGACGGCATGCTGTGAAATGTGACGTCATACATGACAGCTTGCTTATTATATTAACAGATAGATAAGAAATTTCAAGTTATTTTATTGTAATAGTGTAAAAACATTTAGAAATTTCAATACTGCTACTACGACATCTTGACTGTTCGCCAGTCCTCTGTGCACGCAGCAACTCTATTTGCGTGATTTATGTTTTGTCCTTCAAACTAAATTTACTCACTTATTTTTGTTACTGTAGTAACATGAGTTAAGTACCTTCAATTCTACTATGATGCAACATGTTCTCACCATTTTATACTTAGAAAATGCCTAACAGAAGTGAAAAAGGTAATGAGATTCTTATCAATTTATCAGATGGAAGTTATTTCTATCACCGTAGCATTGTGATTTAAAAAGACAGTTCTTCTTGTAATTGCATATTAACTCGGAGAACAAACATTTCATTGAATTTTATGTTTAGAGACTTTTTTAGCTGTTTGATAAAATCAAATTTCGTTAATCTCATCTACTTTACCAATGAAATTCTGTCTAATGATTCTCATCTGACGATATAGAAGCATTTGAAAAAGGAACATTTTTAATGATTCTTAATTACATCACATGTCCAGCCACATGAAATTTCGACAGTAAATTGCGTGAAATTGATTTTCGTTATTAAAATGATACAACAAAAATATGCTACTCTATTCTTAATAAGATTAATACGCGTCTTTGATACAATAATTTCATCAAACCAAACTCTTACACTGTTTCCACATTCTTCTGACAATATTTGCCCTAAATATAACGCGAAGCATGACAGAAGTCAGAAAGTACAGAAGAAATGATAGCAATAATATCAGATCAAATATAAAAATAGGATCAGATGCCTTACATAGATCTGTTGTTTAAGAAGTAAAATTATAATCGATGGTCGAAGGAAGAACGATTCCAAAATCAGAACAGAGCTAGTGAAAATTGCCTCCTTAAAAAGAGGAAATAACATAAGATTCTGAAAAAACTTTCTAAAACTGCACGAATGGAGTACAGATCTTTACGAAAGTGAACTGAATACCAGGAAGAAAGAAAATTGATACATTGGAAACTTGGTGTTATCGAAGGATGCAGAAAATTAAGTGATGAGATGAAGTATCATATGAGTATGTTTTGCGTAGATGGATGACAAGAACGCAGCAGAAACAATATTCTAGTAAACACCGTGTAAATTAGTGGCTGTTTACTGAAAAACAGTAATTAGATCTCGTTCTAAGCCAAGTCAACATACTACAATAATTATTCTCTTCACTTTTTTGAAACAAAATGCTCACTCTCAGTGGTTGTTTGTTGTTGTTGTTGTTATTGTTGTAATTGTTGAATCTAGACACTTGCTGCTTACCACAGTACTGGAAAAGTGCAATAGTAGTACCGGTACATAAGGGAGGGGTGAGAAATAGAGTTGAGAATTACAGGCCAATCAGTTTGACATCAGTGGTAGGTAAATTAATGGAAAGATTGATATGCAACCACATCAGAAATATATGTGAGGAACGTAAGTGGTTTTCAAGCAGGCAACACGTTTTCAGGAAAGGATATTCATGCGAATCTCAGTTGGTGGGATATATGCAAGATATTTCAGATTAAATGGACAAGGGAGGCCAATTTGAGAGTATAGCACTAGATCTGTCTATGGCGTTTGACAGAGTAAGCCATAAAATGGTAGTAAATAAGGTAAAAACCATTGGAGTGGATAAGAAAGTCATTTGCTGGGTAGAAGAATTTTTAAAAGGTAGAAAACAGAAAGTTAGGGTAAGAAATGCAGTATCAAAAGAAGTTGAAGTAAAAATGGGTGTGCCACAGGGTAGCGTATTGGGACCATTGCTATTCATTATTCTAATGAATAATTGTGTTGATTGTTTACTATCTGAAATTAGATTGTTTGCAGATGACATAATGCTGTATAAAAGAATCAAAACGATAGAGGATTGTAAACAGTTGCAGGGTGATCTGGACAGGATATCTAATTGGGTTGGTAAACATGGAATGAAGATAAATGCAAAGAAGAGTCAGCTTATTAGATACACAAATAAAAAACAAAAGGTTAATTATGAATATAAGGTGGGGAAAGAATTGCTTGCTGAAGACTTGAAATGTAAATATTTTGGAATTACTTTTGATAACAAACTTAACTGGGCAGGACACATAGGACAGGTGGTAGGAAAAGGTTTCAAAGTTCTGCACTTGTTGGAGAGAGTGATGAGGCGATGTACGAGAGAAGTCAAGGAATTGGGTTACAAAATTTTGGTCAGACCATTGCTCGAATATGGTAGTGTAGTATGGGACCCTCATTTTACGTATCAAATACAGGAGTTGGAGAGGGGGCAAAAAAGGGCTGCTAGATTTGTTTCTGGAAATTATCGCAGACGGATATGATAAAGGAGCTGGAATGGGATTCATTGCCAGACAGGAGGAGGATTAGGAGGATCATGGGAGTGTACAGGGCATATCCTGGTGATGAGGCATGGAAAGATATTGCAATAGGTATGAAAAGTAGTGCATGGAAGGGAAAAGATGACCATGACCACAAGCTGGCACTCGATTTCAGGCACAAGGGTGTGGGAAGATTCTCTTTTTTAGGTAAGGGTGTCAGGGATTGGAATGAGTTACCAAGAGAAATGATTAATAATTTACCGAAAACTTTGAAAGAATTTAAAGATAAAATTTGTAGAGGGCAAATGTAGGTAGGTGCAGGATAGGGGGAAGATGGGTGTGTAGGGAAATTGCCACCGGAGCCTGTGCTCCATTGCAATTAAATTAAATTAAATAGGGAGCGTTGACTGCTAGGTCATCAGCGCCAAGACTAAGTGTCTCTCTATGTTAGAAGCAGCTGTTTAACAAAAATTACGTATTATGACCATGTACCTGAATATTTTGTCATAACACCGAGAGAAAGTAAACTAAATACTCGGATGCATGGCGCAGACTTGGCTTAGAAAGAGATCTCATACCTTTCTATCAGGAATCTTTCCTTTATTTAGGGGAGAGGGGGATTTCCATTTACTTCAGAAGGCTGATCACTTATATCATTCGATTTCTCAGACAATTATACTGGGTAATAGCAGTTTATGAGCTTTAGCATTATTGAAATCAAGGTGCACTTCGCTAAGGCTTTTCATCTTCGATTGTGTTATGTATGCTCGCTCACACCAGAAAACCGAACATTCTTAATCAATAAGAGCACTCATTATATTCAGTCCTTGGCTTTTGTGTCACGGAACTAGAAGCAAAAATAAGTCTACTGTTTGACACGGGTATGAGAATACTGTCAAATATATGGTATATTGCCTTCGTCAGTTTTTACGTAATATAATGAACCAGAACTATGTATACACATTAGCATTGTGTTTCAGATATAAAAACGTGCGATCCTATCATTTTTAGCCGAGAGAGTTAGAGGTTATATATGTTATCAAGGAAGGTGCTGAATAATAAACCTAAAGCGGCGAAAGAACGTATGGATTTTTTTTATAAAACTAAAGTTGGTGTGAACAAAAATAGCCACAGCAGCATTAATTGAATCGGAATTAATAATAGTATTAATCTAGTAAACAATACTTTATTCTGTATTGTCATACAAGGAAAAACTCGATAAAACAGGAAGCAGATAGTACTCCTGTGGGATCAAATACTACAACAACAGAATGTTTGTGTCACCTATAACCTTTCTGATTATCTGATGGAATTGTCTTTGACTTGACATTCGTCTGGTCAGACATGAGGGTCATAAAATTCTTACATTACCAGTCGTTTGCGATCCATCAATGGCGGCTCGTAACTAAATTAGCGGGGATGCAGTTTTGAAAGTTTAGCGTTACCTATTCATGGTTATTATTAAATCAAAAAGATTGTTTTTATAAAAAGGCTGAGCTATTACTTTTTTAAATTTTAATTTCTCATCAAAGGGAACTGAGAAAATTTAAAATGTTGAATTTATTGAATGCGAGGAGGGCATAGTAAAAATTTTCTATAAAACAAAAACTAAAGAAACAGACAGCAACATGGTAATCATCTAAATCTAATGCATATGAGTAGATGTAAATGCATATAAATTTATGCCATTTCATTGCTATTCCAAATTAGGGCTGAACCTGCGAGGTTCACGTGTTTCATTGAAAATGTTATAATTTTTTTATGACATTATGCCTCGTCGACGTCCTGGTAATTAGAGGTGGGAAAGGACGGGCTAGGAACGGGAAGGAAATCGGTTATGGCCTTTTGAAGTAACCTTCCCGGCATTGGCCTGGAGTGACTTGAAATATTTCTTGTAGAGAAGCTTTGTGAACATAGGGAAGTGTAGGTATGGATAATCCACAGCCACACATCTACCGATTTTGTTGGAATTTCATGGGGTGGTAGAAAGATATGTGCTTAAAACATTTGTATAAAACACAAAAATGTAGAAGGAGAATCAAGTAAGAGAAGGCTGCTCTTTCGTTTTTCCCTACCCAATAACAGTTTATGTGTGAATTAATAGCACAAATCCCTAATACCGCATAGAAGAACTCGCGCGCACGGCTATTAAAAAAAAAATTAATGACAGCGATTCTGATCACATAATCCAACGGAATGATAATAATCAGACCGACAAGAAATTTTCAATTTAAGAGTTTCATATGTTTGGAATGCATTAATCGTGACATTTCAGATATTATATTAAAAGTATTATTTCACTAATACACTTGAGACGTATTTTGCCAATAATTGTTCGCATTTGAAACACTTGTACAGCATTTCCTATAATAGCATGATTTAAAGAAATATATATTTATTTCGTATGTTATGAAGATAACAGATTTTAAAATGAGTATGAACATAGTTACAATGTACTTATATATAGAAATATACAACTCACTGGATCGAAATAAAGTAACATATACATTGCAGAGAAACTTTTTAAACAATACTGAAGTATACCTGTGGGTCATCAACAGCCGCCGAATAAGTTGGAGTTTCAAGGGTTACAAAATGTGGAGAACCACCGAAGATTCATTTTAGGTAGCAACAAGATAATATTACAGTAATAACTTTAAGGCCAAATTAATAATTGATAAGTGTAGATTACATAATAACTGCTTAACAGATATAACCAGTAGTTATCTCCTTTTGATTACAATTTGTCTTGAATTAACGCGATCTAGGCGACCATGGTGTTTATGCTGCTTCTGATAATACTTTTCTGGCAGAATATTTTTCAGCTTTCTGATCTTAAAAGATTAATTATTCAATTATAGGAAAGCCATTTATTCAATAAAGCTACTTTAATGACTGCTTTATACTTCTTTTCTGTAAATGAGAAAGTAGTGTTGTGGACAGTAGTATACTATTACAATCAACATTACTAACTTTAATTAGTCGTTTGTAATGAATAAATAGCTCTCTGTATCTCGGTCAAGTGCTCAGTCACCCAGTTTCTTGACGTGAATCCTTGATTTGATGTATTAGGGACCTTCACATGGCTGATACTGCCTATCAATACAGTTCGAGAACAAAAATGGAAGAAAAAATTTCTAGACACTGTGTGACAACCGTGCGCTTTCTGGTTTTCCTATTCTCCTTCATTCATGTAAGAAAGAAAATTCTGGCGTAAACAACTTTTTAAATTTACTTCACTCACGATAACAAAGTCGATGGATGCAGTTCGACACTGTACCTCCGAAACTGCCGTCTTGACCCAAAAGTCAATCACGTCAGTCGTCAGCAAAATGATCAAAGAATTTGTTACAGAGCCAAAATTTTGGATTCGTTTGTGGCATCTGGAAACCACTGACTCATTTATGGCATTCGTTGTGGTCTTAGTTGACAAATCTCGCCAAGATCTATTAATTTATTGCATAAAACATTTGTTTAGAGTTAGTATTGTGAAATTGAATTAGGTAAAGTTTGGAAATAAGAAGTCAACACATTTTAGAGCTATTATTCTCAAAACCCGTAGTAGAAATCGTATACGGTTGGAACAATCGTCTTAACATCCGTGCATGAATTCACGTATGAGCGGTGTAGGGAACACACGAAATTCGCTACGACGAGTTTACTATGAATCGATTCATCCAATAAGCAATAGTGCCAAACTGTCAAATATTGCTCTGAGAATAATGCGTACCTATAGACCTAACAGACAGCGCGGCGGGAAAAAATCAACCACCAACTCCTGTCCTGGGTGACTCGCCGCCCATTAACCTCTCTAGAAAAGGATAACAACAAACGACGTATTCATGTACAAACCTTACGGCCCTGTCTACGAACATAGCACAACCTATTTTTTAAGTGGATACAGGTGGTACGGAGAGTTGCAATTGTAATAAATAGTGTGTTTCAAAATCTGCTGGAGATACTGATGTACTAGGGTTGCGAACGAAATGCGATACAAAATCCTTGCTTGGTGAATATTACGGGCATTAAGTAAAGGCATTGGAAGATAGAAAGTTTTTTGTGAAAATTACAACAGAATACAATCGGTGACTTTTACCATGAAGGAGTTGGATTAGGAGTCATTAGAAGAAAAAATCTGACTGAAGAGGCTGCTGAGAGAGTAGAATGCTTACATTGACGATGAGATCTGTATATAAGGAGAAGAATGAAGAGTAATACACGGAAAGGACGAGATGAACATGACCATAAAGTTTTATTTGATTTCTAACTTAAGAGGGTGGGATAATTTTCATTTGAAGGTTAGTTCAAATATTGAAATAATATAAAATGAAAAATCATGTGACGTCAAAATATGTGTGTAGGTAAATTGCAACAGGAACATATGTTCCTTCATAATTAATAAATAATAACAATAATTTTAAGTGAATAAGGCATATTGCTAAAGAAAGAGATTAGTATAGTGATCTTAGCGGGAAAAGTTTGAACTATAGCGTAATAGGAAATAAATCATTCATCAACAGTATAATACTTCCATTTTCTGGATATTGGCGGAGTAACTTCCACAACCGCCTCCAGGAATAGCTGTACGACTTGTCGTAAGGTCATTTGTCGCAGGAAAACAGAAAATAACCGGACAAATATGAGTCTAACCCCGTGCAGTTAGGGTTCCTTACTTTAATGAATTTAATACATATTGTGTACGTGGTAGGTTAGTAGGAACTAAACCTAACTTATTCCACAACCAGAAGGTTGGTTGGATGCTCCCGAAGGAGGCATACTAGGCCATTGTATCACAGGTACGACGGCCAGTTCCTTTCCTCTGAAAACTACAGTTTAACGTGGAATCCGAACCACGGAATTTCTTTCCGTAGCTCATATGATCAAATACAACTATTAAAAATTTCTGGCCGCACCGGGAATAGAACCAAGGACCGGAACCCGAACTTCTGAAAGCAAGCACTTTAACCAGATCGTTGTTAGAAAGTACTAGCTGGCTTAAAAAATCAGCGCTTGACATGTTTTCAGATAGGCAGCGAACTTTAAGTTACGGCTCCCAACGACGAGCTATATATATATACATATATTGTGTCTGGTTTATAACACAGTTAGTATTAAGAAATCGTAACCGGCCAGTGTGGCTGCACGCGTTAAAGCGCCACCAAGCTATTACGGGGAGGTACAACAGGATCAGGTTCCAGTCCTTATTCCCGCGTACGTGCCGTCCTGATTGTGGGTTTAAAGATGGATTCCCACGACCCGCACATTTGGCGGCAGGGCCGATCCAGCTACCAAGGAGCGGGCTGTGGGGACAGTCTCGCCTGTGCTGGCAGGGAGCGCGCGCCTCTATCCGTCACCCAGTCGGTAGAGATCGAAGGCCCGGGTAGCTGAAACGACACTAGGCAAGGTGGTGGGGAGGCGGCGAGGGCTAACAAGTGACGCGTGCTCATCCGTACACGTCGGCCTCCAACACCACGCGCCGTGGGAACGCACCTTTAGGTGGTTTACCTCAATCATCTAGATCAGCGGTTCCCAACCTTTATTGGTACACGACCCACTTTTAAGTAAAAAAAAATTTTCCGACCCACCTAAAATGAGAGTATCTAGTATCAGAATAGGAACTGTTGTATGACCTCGATACGCTATCGACTATCCTATCCTACGAATAGGCAAATTTTCGTACAGAGGATATATTCCGTCAACAAAAACAAGAATTGATAATACATAATACAAGAAACATAATACAGGCCGGGAGGTGGCTGCACAGACCATCACCTCATCAAGTTGACTGATGAAATTCCATGATTAATCACTTTAAATCTTCTCTCAGTCAAAACTAAACGCACACAAAACTCAATCTCACAAAGCAGATAAAGATTTTAAATCAAAGTGGTTTCGATTCAAAAGTAAACAATAAAATGACAATGAGTGAAGTAAAATTGCAGTTGGTATGCACACGCATCTCCGCTCTAGAGCGGGATGGGAGAGGGGGTGTTCAGGGGTTGCCATAAGGATTGCGCGATTGCTGCCGCTGCTGTATCTCACAACGAGGTTATTGCATAATACCAACTGACTGTTTAAGAAAACTTTTTTTTTCTCACAAAGCTTTAATTTAAGCTAATAGCTATCATGATTATTGCACTTGTAAAATGTTGTGATATATTTTTTAAATAGTTGAAATAAAAGATATATTTTTTGTGATAAAAACCTCGATTGTTCCGCGACCCACCAAAACACACGCCGCGACCCACCAGTGGGTCGCGACCCATAGGTTGGGAACCGCTGATCTAGATCATTGAGACTCAACCTGCGACCCGCCAACCTTTTCCATTTGACCCGGAGCATAGTCCAGTACTCCTCCGAATTTCCAGGCCAGTGTTTCCTTCA
The DNA here is from genome assembly GCA_031002005.1 of Vandiemenella viatica. NCBI lineage: Eukaryota > Metazoa > Arthropoda > Insecta > Orthoptera > Morabidae > Vandiemenella > Vandiemenella viatica. The sequence continues at coordinate 2,477,852 of CM061919.1, read as the reverse complement.
GTTCTACCTGCGTTTTTTTTTTTTTTTTTTTTTTTTTTATGGCATTCGGCAATGGAGGCCATACAGCCAGCTCAATGTGTATTTTTATCCAATGTATGGACGCCACAGGACGGACAAGACATTCACACAGACACACAACACTTAACATCCATGCCTGCGGCCGGATTCGAACCGGCGGCCTTCGGCACATTTCTACCTGCGTTCCATAGGTTCTGCTTTAACCTTCTTGCTTTGCCCTTTTAAATTTTCATGTTTAAAGTGTCACAATTTTTCTAAATTTACTTTTATCAGTATTGGAACGGTCTTATTCTATTAGGCCATTCGGGGTGTACAGATTCGTTTCTCATCAACTCCTTTGCTAAACTGGTGTCCACGCATGACTGTCTAAAACTCGGTATACTTGCTCAGTCGCTAAATACAACTGTATGCATTTAAAAGGTTTTTTACGTGAATTCTACCTGCATTACGCTGGTTCTGCTTTCATTTTCCCATTTTGCACTTTGACAGTTTCAATTTCAACGTATCACAATTATTCGAAATTTAATTTCACCCATCTGGAAAGGGTCTTAAACTGTCCGCCGTAGTGTATTTCTCATGCAACAATATTATTTTGGCTCAAATCACAAGACAAACGAGCGGGATATGTTCTCTAAGGACACTCGGACTTCACTTATTTGCCCTCTCGTTACGGGACCAAACGAGCGTCATTCCCGCGTGATGCGAGGGAGGGAGAAATGTTGGCTGATATATTTGTTCCTTACAAGATTTTTTTGTCGAACACCGTCTACCCCTCATTCCACGTTGCATATTTTTAGTACTAAACAGTTTGAGAACTGGACAGTTTTAATATGGGTGGGATGCTACAAAGTACCCACCGGAGACATTTTCACGTGAAGATGGTACATTGCGACGCTTATGGGATATTATTGTCTACCTACAAAGCTTCGCGATTAAATTTCTTCAGTACCTGGTGATGATCAAAGCAGCGCCATACCAATAAACATGAAATGTATCGGCAACAAACATTTCACTGGGCAAAGACACTACAATTAAAGACATACATATATTTCTATGGTAGGTCATATTTTGAGACACGCTGGATTGGTTAATTTGCTGGTAGAGGGAAGACAAAGATTAGAATATATGAAGCACATAATTGAGGCCGTGGGTTGTAAGGGATACGTAGAGATGTGAAGAGGTTAGCACAAGATAGGAAGGGATGAAGGATTGCATCAAGCCAATCGAAAGACTGAAGACAGCAGAAAAAAAATATTTCTGGTTCCCCAGAAGCGTTCCCTATTCCTACTATGCATATAATCCTTTCACAGTTGCTGCTGTTTGGAGATATGTACCGGGAGGTGAAGCCGTGACCCTGGTGTCAATATTTATCGCGGCACGTGCGTAGCTGCCAACTGTCATAAGGGACAGTTATCGTTAGAATTGCAAAATGTTGTGTCCAAATAGCGTTCCAGCCACGGAGTAAGATTGCGTGCCACAACCTAATCAAATACATACACTCTACTTTAATATATATGGATTGGTTCATCAAACAGTGCACACATAAGCCGACACAAAATCTACATTGCGTAATTTAATGCGTATCATGAGTACAGTACGTGTATTATCTATCTTTTAGTGTTATTTTATTTTAATTGAGTTTCTCATTTAGTTTCAGAGAACAAAATTTGTTTCTCTACAATTATAACATCAAAATTAATCTATTTTACAGCTTCATAAAATATAATAATAAAAGGAGAAAGAAGAAGAGAATTACTGGTAAGTGACTTGATGAGGGACATAAAAAAAATGATCGAACATGTTTACATTTTCATTTGATTTACGTGCCACAATTGAGATAATTGTAATAATAGGCTCTCAATTGCCTTCTGTATAACCCGTTTCCTAAAACCTCTGTAAATGCTGAAATTTTTTTACAAACAAAAAGAAAACTTAAAATATTTTGTGAGGTATTTGTATGATTTCTTACTGGAAGCGAGATAACGCCATCTGTCAGATGTACGTAATTAATTGTTCTCCTGCTAATGTAAAAAAAAAAAATCCAAGATGTAAGCAATACACCTCATAATACATCCGACACAGATGATAATCAGTTCACATTGTGATTGTACTATATGGTTACCTTTTTAATGTATGATTAATTATCTTCTGGTGTTCAGTTGATCAAGTAAAAGCAATGTGTTAATATAATGTGGAATAATGTTTATTGCAGAGAAACACTGTGTGCTTGTTCCACGCTAACACTATCTTGAAATTTGCTGGTCGATACGTCGGTAACATCGCAAATGTCTTCAAGAAAACCAAGAATTTGTTTTTTTGCTATCGTATAAGATTTATATTTGCTAGAGACGGTCTGTTTGCTATAAACGCATACGGATATCGTGAACTGTAGGAGACTTTAAATGTAAAAAATTTGGTTTAAACCATTAGCATAGTTTCTAAATATTAAATTGAGACGATAGACAGATAGTTCAAGATTAAACAGGCGGATTGTTTATGTTTACGAGGTTTGAAACGTTTTTGCTGTTCTCTGGTGAATTTCTCAATTCTTCTGATTTCAGGATTCATTCACTCCATCTCGAAGGTCATCTGTGGAGAGAACTTTGCTAACAGCGCATAACTGTCATCAAACATGGCGAGCGTGGACAATGTAGTGCTTCAAGTATTACCGGCACCAGAAGCACGGGGTAACCACTCCATTGCACAATGTGATCACTAAATGTTTATCAAAGTAAATGCCTGATTTAACTTATTTATTAATAAATAGAAGTGCAGTGAAATAATAAGTATCTATATTTCTCAAAATGTGATGATTTTGAATTTAAGAGCGTTTCTTTTTCATGTGTTGACAAAGGATTCAAAGATGTATCAGCCAATAATAGGAAGACAACAATAGTCTATCTAACAGGTTTTAAACTCTATGAGAATATTAATTATGAACAGATAAAAAAATTCACAGAAAAATAAGTAGTGATATGAATACCAAATAGCTCTACTACCCCGTGTCACTAACAAAGATTTTTCCTTTGTCGTAGTTTGTTATTTTCCAATTGTCCTGACGGAATTACAGAGGCAAAAACTTGACATTTACAGGTGGATAAATAAAGCTGGTTTCCTTAGGGTCCTCATGGTCTTTGAACCCATGATATATTAACATAAGAGGGGAACAGTATATTCTATAATTATTGATCTTCTTTAGCGTACCGAGTTAAAAGATCGCGGTAGCAAGCATTAACACGCAGTAAGCGAACGTTTCTATTGTTATTATTTGTGTGTAATTGTTTCATAAGAAATAATTTAATTATTTTCTATTCTTGATAATGAGTAAAAAAATTAAAGACTGAAAGTTTTCTAGGTATAATTTTCAGTTTCCTTGTAGCAAGATTGATTGTTTCCCTTGTGAAAACCAGTAAATATCTCTTGTGCCTTCTTCGCCCACCGTCATTTTTCGGTGTACGCTATTTCCTTCTAGCTTACGTATGCCACGAGAAAAGTGTCCTTTTCGCCGTCGATGCTTTCAAGAGTCGAGAGTATGGTTAATTCTCGATACATTCTTGGATAGGTTTGGAAGCTTTATCTACTTCTAGACGCTTCTATCCAACACTGTTTCTTCACCAAATTTAATTTCAAATCCTTAAAAAAATCTGTGAGGGTATCACGTAAAAAAATGCACTGGCTCTCTCTCTCTTGAATGCATTTCAACTTTATTCACACTTGTCAAACAGGCGACATTGTTATCTGGTTGCTGAACGAGTGACGTATGTTAGTAATTGTACCCGCGCATAGGCTACTGCCGCTGACCCACATATTTACTTTTTTTAAATAAATTTTTCATTAGATGCCGCCTTCAAATGGTCCTTAAAATGTGAGCGATACCCGCGATGGTAGCTGTGTGTGTTACTGGACCAGGGAGGAATGATTCCTGGTCCCCTGACACTGACCGTCGCGTCGTGACTGCGGTTTCCAGCAATCACCAGGGCGAATGTAAATGCTCGGGATCTGACACATCCGGTTCTATCACGGGCAGAACACATGTTACACATCAGATGACTGTGCTCAGGTGTCATGTCCCGCAGTCTGCCAGGACCGACACGAAAAAAACAAATGAGTGATCTTTGTATATTTTTATAAGAACCGACTGGCGGCAGGGCTGGTTTAAGGCTACCGCAAGAACCGCAGTCGCGGGGGGCCCCAAGCTTGAGGGGGCCCCACCACGATCCCAATTACTATTTGTCCTTACTTAACGACTAATTTTCCTGCTAAAATAAATAATCTACAAATTTATAATGGTAATAAGTTGCGTTCACAATAGACGTTTCCGAAGCGTGGAGTTCCACGAGACGTCCTTCATCAGATTCAGTTTTGAGAAAGTCGTATCTGATGTAAATACAATAGGCCTATATACTTAAAGGCATGTATTGCTCTGAACCCGTTTCAGCAATTTATGTAATTTCGTTTGAATAATTCATTCACCTTTTGATGTTTCATATAAAAAGTTACTGAATTAAAATGTGTATGCCTGCTCACGTGTCGCCAGCCCCAAAAACCTATATGTAATAGCAAAAAAAGCAAGAAAAGAAATGTCGTATACAAAAAGGGTATTATAAATATAATAGCTATAAAATTGAATACAAAAACAATTTCATTTGACACAATGGGCAGCAGGGCTTAGCTAGAAATGAAAGTGACAGTAGTTGGGAGATCCATTTGAAATGAATTGATAAAACACCAAAGACTCGGCGAAATTGGTCCCGTTCAGCTAACACTCAATAAACTGCTGGCCCGTTTATACACAGTTTTAGATCCACCTCAGTTCGTCTCTTTAATCGTTGTTTGAGCTCTATGCACAGATTATATATGTATGTGTGTGTGTTTAAAGTCACGAAAATCATCAAAGGTGTAGACATCTAGAAAAGAAGTAGGGGGGCCAGAAATTAAACTTCGCAGGGGGCCCCGAAATTCCTTAAGCCAGGCCTGACTGTGACTACCAAATAATAGTGCTCATATAAATACCTATGCTGACAGTTATCTGTATAAAGAAAATCTATAAGTGGGTTGTGTCTGTCAGTTTGTTTGAAAATATATCACGCAAAAACTACAGAAGAGATTTGTATGCGGTTTTCACACAGAGCGTGGTGGGTAAGCGGTAATGCTCTGGCCTAGCTTTCCGGCCATCTAGATTTTGGTTTTCCATGGTTTCCGCAAATCACTCCAGGCGAATGCCGGGATGCTTCCTTCAGAAGGCCATGGCTGAATTATTTCCAGTTCCTTTCCCGCCTATAATGACCATCACGTCGACGAGGCGTAAATCCATAAGCAAAAAAAGGGGGGTTACACAGTCTGAAAGCTTATAGTCTAGCTTAAAATATATGCATGTAATATCTATATTTTATCGGTGATGTAAGCGCAAAAGTATATTAATAGGTCAACGCCGGTGAAGCAGCGAGCAAAGACTATTACATGATAAAATAGTAAAGATAACATTGTCTGCATATCTATACAGGGTGTTACAAAAAGGTACGGCCAAACTTTCAGGAAACATTCCTCACACACAAACAAAGAAAATATGTTATGTGGACATGTGTCCGGAAACGCTTACTTTCCATGTTAGAGCTCATTTTATTACTTCTCTTCAAATCACATTAAACATGGAATGGAAACACACAGCAACAGAACGTACCAGCGTGACTTCAAACACTTTGTTACAGGAAATGTTCAAAATGTCCTCCGTTAGCGAGGATACATGCATCCACCCTCCGTCGCATGGAATCCCTGATGCGCTGATGCAGCCCTGGAGAATGGCGTATTGTATCACAGCCGTCCACAATACGAGCACGAAGAGTCTCTACATTTGGTACCGGGGTTGCGTAGACAAGGGCTTTCAAATGCCCCCATAAATGGAAGTCAAGAGGGTTGAGGTCAGGAGAGCGTGGGGGCCATGGAATTGGTCCGCCTCTACCAATCCATCGGCCACTGAATCTGTTGTTTAGAAGCATACGAACACGTCGACTGAAATGTGCAGGTGCTCCATCGTGCATGAACCACGTGTTGTGTCGTACTTGTAAAGGCACATCTTCTAGCAGCACAGGTAGAGTATCCCGTATGAAATCATGATAACGTGCTCCATTCAGCGTAGGTGGAAGAACGAAACTAAAATGAACTCTAACATGGAAAGTAAGCGTTTCTGGACACATGTCCACATAACATATTTTCTTTGTTTGTGTGTGTGTGAGGAATGTTTCCTGAAAGTTTGGCCGTACATTTTTGTAACACCCTGTATATATAAAGATGAATGTATGTTTGTTTGTTTGTTGGTTTGTTTGTTCTTCATACAAATCCACAGTTTTCATCCGATCTCGATGATACTTTGCACACTTATCCTTTGAAACAAGGAGAAAAATCCTGTCTACATTTGGTTGAAAAATTATCTGTATAAATGATACATGTTGTCTTATAATTTCGAAAAATTACTGAACGGAGATAGACAGACGCGTTGGATATGGAGGTCTCTATTCTATTTTTTAGTGTAGCGTTCAGGTAGCGCAGTGGTTAAAGCTCTTGCTTGCTAATGTTTGGGTCGTGGTCTCCAGTTCAAATCTCGGTGGAGGCTAAGTTTTTTACAAACTGTTTTTGACCGTAAGAGTCACGCCTGTGCCGTCGGTTATTGGGATTCTCGTATCACAAAGTTAGGGGTGCAATGCGAGGCAAATCGTAGGTAGTCTTGCAATGTTGTAGGTGTACACTTTTTTACGTTATATTGATCCCTCAGGGGTGATTCGCAGTCAGTGTGTATGTGACATGCAGTAATCTAGCTATCTCTACATATATATATATAAAGATGAATGTATCTTTGTTTGTTTGATCTTCATACAAATCCACAGATTTCATCCGATCTCAATGAAATTTTGCACACTTATCCATTGAAACAACGAGAAAAATACTGTCTACATTTGGTTGTAAATTTTCTGTATAAATAATACATGTTGTCTTATAATTTCAAATAATTACTAAACGGCAATATACAGACGGGTAGGATGGGTGAGGTAGCTGTGTGGTTAAAGCGGTTGCTTACTACTGTTTGGTTGGTGGTCTCCGGTTCAAATCCCCACGGAGGCTAAGATTTCTAAAAATTGTTTCTCATCGTAAGAGTCACGCCTGGACCGTCGGATGTTCGGATTGATTGTTAAACTGTAGATATCACAAATTTAGGGGTGCAATGCGAGGCAAATCGTAGGTAGTATTGCAATGCTGTAGTTGTACACTTTTTTGCGTTATATTGATCCTTGTTCGCAGTCAGTGTGTGTGATCTGCAGTAATCTATACTAATATTATAAATGAGAAGGTAACTCTGTCTGTATGTTTGTTAGGTTTGTTGGGCTAAACGGCTAATCTGAGCATGATGAAATTTGACAAGGAGATGCTATTTGGCATTAGGAAGGACATAGGATACTTTTTCGTGTATAAATACTACATATTGTCCTGTAAATTCGAACAATTACCGAAACGAACATCGACCGACGGTAAGGATGTGTAAAACTCTGTAGTACCATAGAGTATCGCTGTCTTCTAGCTCAGTTGTTAACGCACTGGCTTACAAGTGCTTGGACTGTGTGTGTGTGTGTATATATGAGAGATCTGGTCTAATAATATTACATATGCGAAAGTAAGTCTTTGTCTTTTTATTAGGTTTGTCGTCTAATTAGCTTTACCGATATTGATGGAATTTAGATATTTTTAGAACTTATCGAATGGTGACAGACGGACGGATGCGTGTGTTAATCTGTGATGTTACGTCGGTTGCTTAAGCTGTGCTTCTCGCGCAGTCTGTTAGTGTATGATTTGTTAGTAAATTTCGTTTAGAGACAAAACGTATTTTAGTATAGATGTCGATTTGTTCTGCACTGTACCATTACTTTGTGTCTTCCTAAATATTTCTGGCACCAGTTTATTTTGTCTTCTTTTTTGACATGCGTTGCTGGCGTAAACCTGGACTCAGTGGTTGCTCTAGCAGAGCAGGAACAGCTAAAGTTATTAGAAAATCCAAGAATCGGATGTTCATGTTGAAGATGAAAAAACCAATCTGAAATAAAGCTGTCCTTAGTTAAATCCACCCCCGCCTCCCTCCTTTCCACATTCCCGCAACTTCGTTTGTTTTTCTGTTTGTAAATATGATGGAAACTGATTCTCTTTTTGAGACAGGTTCGACAATAAAATGATATAGTGATGGTTTTCCTGTAATATTATGCCGACTTCGTGTTGTTTTGGACTAATCATAAGTTACTAACAGCTTTCTATATTCAATTCTGGCAATGAAATTCTAAGTCCACGCATACGAAGTCGCGGGTATCGACTAGTTGAAGATATTACCGAAAAATAAATTATGTACAGTGTTTATAAGCTGCAGAAAATACATTTTTTTTAAAATTTTTTGTCTACCTGTATCTTTAACCATTGGTTTGATAGCTACATGCGCAAACAATACTGGATCGATTTTCGTGCTTGTTTATACAGACAAGGGGCCAGGAATAGAATTTATATATATTTCATCTCGATTCGTCGAGAAAAACAGGAAAATATTTCCTTAAATTCATTTTTTGCATAATACCATGATACAATCTGTTCGCCGAGCTAATAGCTGCGTATCACAGCAAATAAAGTTACTCCTAAATTGATCATCAAGAACAGTTCGCCTGCTCCAGCGAGTGGTATGTAAAGTATGCTGGACTGGTGGTTTAACAGCGCTTCATAAATGCGTTCTTAGACGTCACTTTTGTCTCGTTGGCGAAGTTTTCTTGTGACCTAAAAAGGGACGTCAGATCACCCGTGCGATAATACGGGTAGAGAGTCAGTCAGAGTTCCTAAATGTTCGAACAAGGTGCTGCCATCAAAAACAGCAATTGTCGTAAATGAGGTGACATACCGTTAGATAAATACCATGGACGATTAAAATGATGGTAGAATTTCTAAACCCTCTGAGCACAGCAATTCTCTCAGCTCGTCGAATAAGACTTTAGCCGATATTCGGATTATAATTATTTGAGACTTCTACAAAATTGTGCATCGGAATCCGACTCGAAATAATTTCCATGCTAAGGAATCTGATAGAAGCACAATTTCTGGCGGCTTTTGGCGCAGCCTGAGCATGTAATGCGCGTGTATAAACATTTTCAGATTAAAAGAGAGCGTTCTGAATGTTTATTTCACTACAACAATCGTAGGTACGCGGTCCGCGCCGCAATCGATGGTTTCAAAACCGAATGCTTTCGTCATTGCTCTCCTCTCACATCGTTTTTTTTTTCTTCGCAGTAAACAAAGTTGCTTAATAAGGAATTTTGGAAACAGTAGGTGCCGGGGTTTTACTATTCACACCACAAAAAATGAAAATTACGCTGAAGTGACTGTTCTTTTGAACATAGCTCCAAAAATTGTCCAAAACTTGAGAAATCGCTCTTTACCCAAATATTGATCTAAAAGAGCAGTAGGTGTATTATAAGTTCACATCAACAGTATCGTGGGCATCAGCTACTTAAAGTTACAAACATATAACTATTTTACACAAAAGCGACAGCAAAACAAGTTATTCTTCTAACATTAACGGCTGTAATGCAGAGAATTTCGCTAGACATACCATAACAGCCCTAATACCTGAATTTTGAATAGCATTGTACTGTATGAAGTATTAGCAGTGAGCTAATATTTGGTTGAAAGTGATTTGATATGTTTGTTTTGTAATTTCTTGTAAATCAGTGTATATAGACTTTGTTTTAGGTAAGAAAATTATTCAAAGGCCATTTAATATGTTTAAGAACCGAATGAGGCAAGAGAATTTCTTAAATGTTTGTAATTCCATGTATTAATGTAAGGTACGATGTCTACAGGACAATTTTCTACCGTTTGAAAGGATTTCTGTAAATAATTTTGTATTTAAGTATCTATAATTACCATTTCTGATCATTTTGTAATGTTGTTAATTAATTTTGTATTAATTCCGATTGTTTTTAATATGTTAGATTGTTTGAGTGATTGTTAATGATCGAGAAATATCGGGCAGATGCCTTTGAAGAATTCTCGTAATTTCGATAAAGACTATATAAACAGATCGCCTGGACAGAGAAATTCATTATTCATTCAGTTAGTAAGTCAGTTTTAGTTGACAGTATTCAGTGTTACAGAGAGTTTCAATCATTCAGTTCACAGAGAGTTTCTTTGCGACTGTGCATCTCTGTATTGTACCTATACTAGTGAATGTCGCTGACTTGTTTGGATCAAAATAAAACAGACATCTTCAAACATAACCTGTTTGGTGGATTTTTTAATTAATTAATCAGCAATTTAAACCACCAGCAGAACTCTAACAATACCTTACCTACTTTATGGATATATAACAAACCCTCGCCTTTGCGACTGCTGCGTTCTTAAAGATGTGTTAATTTATTACGTAATTTACATTTGAAATCCATGTGGACATGGATTTTTACTTGGGTAGATGGGATGAACTTCCATTTCAAGATCCGTTACGTTAAATAGATATTGAACACCCGCTTTAATAAAAGGCGTTCTACCTGGGGATTGGACGTGAACTCAATGGATCGGCAACCTCCGGCGAGCGATGACGTTCCAAGTGTCAGTTACAACGGGTGCCAACACAGCTGCTTGATTAACTATGAAATTTCAAATAAATGACATTTGATTTTATTTGTACTCATATTGTTAATAGAAAGTGTAAGGCCTCGAGTGGTAGTAACAAATCAGAAGGAAAATTATAATGCGAGGGAGAGATATATGCGATGTTCGTTTAAATTTACATGTTGCTATTTGTTTATTTACGACGATTAAATGCATAA